>JABMCL010002049.1:1535000-1605000 GCA_018857735.1 Alviniconcha marisindica | reverse complement strand
CCCAATATGGTTTCCCATTCTCCTCCTGATTTTCTTCTAGAGGTTTCCACAATGTTCGCAGTATTTGCTCTGATTCCTCTGTTCGTTTTAAAAAGGTATTACCCTACCTCCCCCCCCCCCCCCCATTCCAAATGTCAGATGTTTGACACTGCAGCCTGGCAACAACATCTTGCAAATCCAGGGGATGGCCCCTGACATGAAGGACAATGATCACATCTGGTTAATGAATCACTCTGCTTACAGACGCTGGGAGAGGGAGATGAGGAGGGGTTGGGGGAAGGAGTATACTGTATACGATACACTGGTGCACACACACTGTTCTACATACACATGGTCCATGATCACACAAAGTGACAGACGAAATAATTATAGGCATGTGCGCGTACTGATACATGGATGCATGACCACGTGACACAACCGTACTAAAAAAATGGAGGGCAATGTTTAGGTGTATGAAAATGACACTGGAGAACACATTTTGAGAACTCGTAAAGAATCCAAAGTCAAACAAAAAACAAACAAACAAACAAAAAAGAAAAAGAGAAAGAAAAGAAAGCAAATCTTTAAGAAAAAAAAGAAAAAGCAGAAATAAGAGTGTTGATCATAAATAAGTCAATAAAAGAAAAAAACTATACCAATCAAAAATATAAGCATATCTAAATAACTAATAAATATATAACAAAACAGGCCAAGAAGTATTTCCATAAACGTAAAAAGAAAGAAGAAAAAACTCAAAGAAAGAATTGAAAAAGAAAAGCAAAGGAAAAGCTTCATCACAAAGGTCGAAGGAAAGGCATTCTTTAAAAAAAAAAATTAATAATCTCTAAATAATGCATTGACAAACAAGACTTCAACAATACAATGAACACAACCTTCACAGCTAATACGACCTTCTGGGATTATCTTACACTTGTTGCATTAAAAAAAAAAAAAAAAAGACAAAAAGACTAACCCACTCATATAACTAGAAAAGTGCTGAAAGAGTCAGAGATGTGAAATATTTCATCATACCAAGTGGCAACAGGAAGAAGACAACTTCACCAGACCAAAATATCACTTGACGAACAACATAAAACTCACACAGTTTACATGCAACACAGATTCAATGCTCTTTGCATTACAAGGAAACATCAATTTCCAAATAAGGGGGAAAAAATGGTCCAAATTTAAAATCTCTCCTTTTTCTCTTTCTTTTTTCTTTTAAAAAGCATTCTCAACAAAGCCTAATACCAGAACCTTACAGAAATTTGAAATAATCACACTTAAAAATCTGAAATAATAACACTTAGACATTCAGTCACTTATCAAGTGAAGAGACCTCTATCCACAAATGAAGATTGCTTGTTGCTGTGGGAAAGAAAGACTTACCAATTTACTGCGGTCGTCGAGCAATTCAGCATTCTTCTCCTTGCTTGCAGCAAGCTGTCGTTGCAAATCTAAAGACAGATCATCAGCATCATGGAGAATTTTAATGTTAATTTGACATTCACTTTGGAGCATTGTCATGTTTATTTGAGGACCATAATGGAGCATTTTTATCTTTATGTGATAATAGTGATAGTCATCAGAAAACATTTGAAAGTTGATACGATTGTCATTAAGGAGCATTTCTGCAGTAATCTGATGATCACTATGGAGCAACTTTACGTTCATCAGAGCTGCTCCATGTATGTAATGATCATTATGAAGCACATTATGATTATCTCATGATCATTATGGAGCATTTTTATGCCCATAAGAATGATCATTACAGATACTTTTTATGTTTATCAGATGATCATTATGGAACACTTTATGTTTATTTGATGATCATTTTGGAGCATCGTTATGCTCATAAGATGATCCTTATGGAGCACTGAATTTTTTTATCTGATGATGATTACTGAGAACCATTTTGTTTGCCTTACCAGTGGTGTTCCTGTACCAAAAAATTGAACCATTTAAGATTTTCTGACACCCACCATGTTAAATCTGATCTTCACAAGGCCAGGTCACCACAAATAACCTCTCCATTAATCATGTATCAATTTTCCATTCATAAATTAAAGATAATCCTTTTTCAACAATACCAGCATAATGAAACTGGGGCTTCCCTAAAATCTACAAGCAGCGGTTCAGCCAGTTTGGCCTAGCAGTGAGGCAGTCAGCTAAAAAATGCACCTTGATCCAGGTTCAATTCCACTGAAGCTTGTTTTTCTCTTCAAAAGTGTTGGTGTACGGACACTGTCTAACTGTGGCTTGGCCCGCACAATTAATGAAGCATTTTTCTCTCCAAAAGTGTTGATGTACAGACAAGCCTAACTGTGGTTCGGCCCCCACAATTAATGAAACATTAAAATGGCTCAAACCACTGATCATCTTAAAGGAGAATCATTCTGATGTCAACAGCATGGTATAAGGTACCCAATCCTCATTTCACTGACAATTTTCTATTATTTTTTTTTTTTTTAAATCAGAATGGACACAGTTCTAACTGGCTGAACTATCTGAATAATAATAAAAATTTCACAGTATACCATGCTACAGGGAGGAGATGGGGGGGGGGGGAGGGAGGGAGGGGGGGGGGGGGGAGGGGTGTTCCTCTGATGTCCATACCAGAAGACTGTGACTTGGCTGAGCGAAGCTCATCGCTGGTTTTGGTGTGGTTGGTTTCCAGGCTTTGTAGCTTGTTAGTCAGCGCTGCACACAATTAGTCACAGCAAGTCAGACAGACACCAAAGCACAGCCATTACTTGTCACTGAAAAAACACGTTTAGGGATTCAGTCTCTTTTCTTCTTTTTTCTTCTTTCAATGTATTGTTACAAACACATCCACACAGTTACTAGTTAGTGTCAAACAGATTCCAATATCATTATATTTGCTTGTGCAGGCATGACGGGTAAAACTCAATATAAAATGGGGCTGACCTGTCTATACTGAACTGCTATACATAAAATTGCTTCAATTTGAGGGTGGTCTAAAATACAAACTTAAAGTGGGAGGGTGTCACTTTACCACACAAAACTGTCTCAAGTTCTTACTGATATGTGTCCCTCGACAACATCATTTCGGTGTATTTCAATACAAACGTGCAAATTGTTTGTGGTGACCACAACAACAAAAAACTTACTCTGCCTGTGTCTCCTCCAGTCTAATTCAAAAACAATAAATGACATGAAATAACCTGACTACACCTGAACAACAAGTAACACACGCACAAAGCAATGTATGTCTACAAATGGTAAAATGGTTGATTATACACAGACACAAAGCGATGTACATCTCTAAATGGTAAAGAGATTGATTACATTCATTGTCACCCTCCTACCTACACTGGATTTCCTTCTTTACTTGGTCACTATGCTTTACAGTTAGAGTTACCCTCCTTCTTTACTTGGTCACTATGCTTTACAGTTAGAGTTACCCTCCTTCTTTACTTGGTCACTATGCTTTACAGTTAGAGTTACCCTCCTTCTTTACTTGGTCACTATGCTTTACAGTTAAAGTTACCCTCCTTTACTTGGTCACTATGCTTTACAGTTAGAGTTACCCTCCTTCTTTACTTGTCACTATGCTTTACAGTTAGAGTTACCTTCCTTCTTTACTTGTCACTATGCTTTACAGTTAGAGTTACCCACTGCATAATACTGTACTGCATAGTAGAGGTAGGCACTATACTGCAGTGTATATAGTGTGGTGATGTATATAGCAGTGTAGTCTGCAGTGCAGCGTAATGTAATGTAGTGTATTGTAGTGTAGCGCGATATAGTGTAATAAAATGTAGTGTACTGCTGTACATAATTTTTGAGCTACTCCCATAGTGTAATAAAATTTAGTGCACGGCTGTACATAATTTTTCAGCTACTCACGCAGTGTAATAAAATGTAATGTACTGCTGTACATAATTTTTGAGCTACTCCCATAGTGTAATAAAATGTGTACTGCTGTACATAATTTTTGAGCTCCACCCACAGTGTAATAAAATGTTGTGTATTGCTGTACATAAAAAACCCATCACAATCACAACACCTACACCCCCATCCCCCTTCAAAGCCTCACAATCACTACTCCCACACCACCACCATCCTTCAAACCATCACAATCACTACACCCACACCACCACCACCCTTCAAACCGTCACAATCACTACACCCACACCCCCATCCCCCTTCAAAGCCTCACAATCACTACACCCACACCACCACTACCCTTCAAACCATCACAAACACCACACCCACACCACCACCACCCTTCAAACCATCACAATCACTACACCCACACCACCACCACCCTTCAAACCATCACAATCATTCTACCCATATAACCACCACCCTTCAAACCATCACAATCACTCCACCCACTCCACCATCACCCTTCAAACCATCACAATCACTAACCCACACCACCACCACTCTTCAAATCGTCACAATCACTACACCCACACCACCACCACCCTTCAAACCATCACAATCATAATATTCCCCTGCCCCTGAACATGGATTTTATTCAAAGCTGCATCAGTACCATGTGAGCGTGGCAGCAAAGCACACAAATACACACACACAACAAAATGAAATTCCCTTCACACGAATGATGACAGTTCCCTCTGACTGATGTTTCCATGCCTCTGAACATGGATTTTGTTCAAAGCTGCATCAGTACCACGTGAGTGTAGCAGCAAAGCACACACAAACACACACACACTCACACCACACACACACACACACACACACACACACACACACACACACACACACACACACACACACAACAAGCTGAAATTCCCTTTCACACAAATGATGACTGAGGAGAAAAACAACAAGAGGCACTGCCTACCATCCACAGACTCTTGCAGCTTCTTGCAGCGGTTGTTGCTGGCCGTCAGCTCATCTCTCTGCAAGCACAACACAAACAGCACATGTGACACGTCGGCATCCCACTCACCTGCCCCATCCAGGTAAGTAAACTATTCACACACTACCTGTACACTGACACACTTGTCTGATTGCAGTACTCAGCAGATAGCATGCACGCACACATCCACACACACATGCGCACACACACACACACACACACACACACACACACATGCACACGCATGCACACACATGCAAACTGAATAAGAAACACTGAGAGAAGTAAAATAATAAACACAGGCTGAAAGCCTTGCACAGATCAATGTAACAAGACCTCTCACTACACTCTCTGATAGATGAGCTCAGTGCCAGCACACCAACACCCTCTCTCAGAACAAGCCTGCAGGCTGTCCGTGCAAGCACCACTGCAACGTAAACAAAGCGCAGGCTATTTTCCAAAAACAATGACCAAGCACCCTGGGTCTGTGCAGCTACGCATGTTACAATGTTTACTCCTCTTGGCTAAGTGGGCAGAGCTCCTCTTGGCTAAGAGGGCGGAGCTCCTCTTAGCTAAGTGGGCGGAGCTCCCCTTGTTTAAGTGGGTGGAGCTACCTGACTAAAGAGGTCAGTTCTTGTGGTGCTGATCCCACTCCTGTGAGGAACAAAGTCTAAAGCCAGGCAACAAAAACTTTAAAGCCGCTTCGCCACTGGGCTGCCCAGAAAGCTTGGAAAAGCAGCGGAGCAGGGAGAATATTCAACAAGCACCTGCATTAGGAACTGAGCATTGCCCTTTCATCAGAAACAAGACTGGCAGAGCTTGAAGGTATATATATGCATGTTATCTGCTGAGTCACAGTCATATATATATATATATATAGAGAGAGAGAGAGAGAGTGAGAGAGAGAGAGAGAGAGAGAGAGAGAGAGAGAGAGAGAGAGAGAGAGAGGAGAGAGAGAGAGAGAGAAATAAAAGCTGATGGCAAAAAAATATATGTGAAAGTGACTGAGTGTGTATGGGGAGATGAGCTGGTTCTTTATTTTCTAGATTTGACATTGCGCACACTTCACCACCTGCGTGCCCTGTTGCAGTCATTGACTGTATCACTTATAGCTACTGCACATGTGTTTGTGTTGATCACATTGCACACTTCATCATCTGCGTGCCCTGTCACAGTCATTGACTGTATCATTTATAGCTACTGCACATGTGTTTGTGTCGATCACAAGACAGGGAAATGAAGTCAGTTCTTGAAACTGAATGCCCTATCAACTGCACAGGGTTACCTCAGGACAAACCAGCACTTCTAAATCACACATTCAGAAACTACATCAGAATGATTACAAAGGTCATCGAATCGCAAGCAACAAAACTGGCCCACAGTTCCAGACACAACAGTCTACTTTATATCCTTATGCAATTCATTCTTTACAGCTGGTGAAAGACAGGTATCCTTCAGGAATACAAAAATGGTATTCATAAACAATGTTCTCAGAGAGTGTGTCCAAAACTGTCTTTCTCAGAAATGAAGACAGGGCTGAAAGAAGAGGCAGTGACAGAATGGATGGACCAGTGTTCTAATTGAGAGATGGTGACAAGAATGGCGACAAGGTGGCAGAAAAGATAACAAAACACTTACAACACAGGTCACTTATCAAAACAAAAATGGTACCACAAGAAAAAAAGCACCTACATGAGAAGAATATATACTGTGAGATACGCTTCACATGCAAATACGTGTACAAGATCAGTACTACACAACCAACCCAAACAAGCCAATCCAGTACAACTCCCTCCCCCGCCTTAATCTGTTATGACTCAAAAACGGAGCTGATGCCACACTGTTCAGGACCAAAAAAAAAGATGCATTAGTGCTTTTGCTTTTCCATTTTCTGTTAATATCATATGCTTGTACAATGACTGCAGTATAAGGGAGAGACCACACATTTCTTCGTAAACAAAAACAGAATTAAATAAGTACAACAAACCTTTGAATAGAAAGAAACAAGCACACACAAAAAAACACCAAATGCATTCAAGCAAATCCACAACCAAACGAATTAGTCCACAACCAGTTCCAGAAAATTGCAGAAGAAACATCAGTAACATATATAATACATATACATCAGCTCAAGTCTTGCCTATACAACATAGCAGACAGGTTTCCCAACAAGCTAAACATGAGTGAATGTTCCAATACTGTGAGAGAAGAAATATATATGGTGTGGTAGCTCAGTGGTAATACCACTACTGCTACACTCTGAACAGAAGTGGTGGATTCACACAGAGTTTTGGCATTAACACTACTGCTACACTCTGAACAGAGGTGGTGGATTCGCACAGAGTTTTGGCATTAACACTACTTCTACACTCTGAACAGTCAAATTTACTCTGTTTAAGGCATTTAATTTTTCCTGTCAAATTTACTCTGTTTAAGGTCTTCCAGATCTAAATATAACACCTCAACAATTAACTATTTGCTTGTTTTTTTCTACACTTCAACCTAAAATTAAAAGAATCTTACTTGACATGGAGTAAAAGTTCACCGAAAGCTCAAATGACATATTACATATCAAATGAAAGGAGGTGGAGGGTGGGGATGGGGGAGAAGAAAAAAAACACGAAACAATTAACACCCCTACAATTTTAAAATGTTCTGACCAAAGCAAACCAAATTGTATCATTTCCACAGGCATCATGTCATGCATGCTGAAATCACTTACAGATTCCTTTCAGATGAAATTCTGCTAAAGTGAAAGGAATGTAACTATTCCAACTAGACAAGTCATATTCAATGCAGTTTTATTTATTCCAGAATAAAGCTATGTTGGGAAGATGAGACACCGACATTCCCTGATTCTTTGTCTCAGAGAGGATGGGCTTCACTGTACTAATGCTGACAGTATACTTTATCTGAGGCAGGGGAGGCTAAAGATTCAACACTGCTACCTTGTCCATCGAAATCCTCTTCACCAGCGAAAGGGTTGAAAGTGTTAAGCATGTGTAAAGGCATCGGAAGCAAAAAGAGTATATATATAAAACACGAATGAAAAGGATGGAAAAGAACACCCATTTACTCACACTGAAAGCCCAAGATAATCAATGACTATTACACTTTGATATATATATTAGTCTTTCTGTGACTGGATCAAGGCAATTGAAAGCATAGTTCAGATATAAACTTAAATTTCAGCACAAGTTACTGTAACGTTTTATTCCTTTTTGACTAATTCATAAATCTGGGTTCAGATTGCCAAATAAAAGTGCAGTTCAGATATAAACCTTAAAATTCAGCACAAGTTACTATAAAGAATAACGCTTTATTCCTTTTCTATTCATTCATAAACCTGGGTTCAGATTGCCCATTCACACAATCTCTAGCATCATTAGGTTCAACATTTATGGCAATCACTTTCACAGAGCTCATCATGATCTGGGTCACCCTGATGTAACTGCACTGGTTGACTGACGCAAAACACCAAGTTACTTACTCATGATCTGCTATCATTAAAACTAATCAGTAAAATAGGTAAGACTTTGCTCCAATTGTCACATTTTTGACACCAAGGCCAATACAGTACAGGCTGCAACCTAACATGGAAGTTGAGACACTGCCTCCCTTAGTTTGTCAATTGTAACAGAACTACCACTGACCATTAAGCAGACTCATGTTGCCCGTCTCAGTCACAAAGAGAGAGAGAGAGAGAGTCACAGATGAGTTGTTAAAAAAATATTAAAAAAGCACAAGCACGCAAGTTAGCACACAAGCAAAGCGAAACCTTGTTCCCAGCACACACCCAAATATGAGTCAGGCTGCCAAAAGCACACACGAGTGAAGATGTTGCAACACCGAACCACACACCTGTATGCAAACACACACAGACACACACACACGCACACACACACTGTAAGCATGCCAAGCGATGTGTGGTCTATCCCTTACCCTTGAGCGTGGAAACACTGGCACACGCCCGCCCTGTCGTCTACCTCACCCCCGCACGTGGACGGTGGCGTGCAAGTGTTAGTGACAAGACCACAAGGCAGAAGAGAGGGACGAAGCAAAGATAGACGGACGGATGGACGGACGGAGGCAGTGTGGATGGACGGAAGAAACGGAGACTGGCAGCTAAGTACTAGGTGCTCGGCACCATTAACACCTCCTGCAGCTGTCGCAGCGAAGACAGCTGACGACCCACATACAGAAACAAGGTCAAGGCCAACAAGGTCACAGCGTTCTCCAATCCAGGAAGTTTTTCAGTCACATGAACTACCAAAGACACTTTTCTGAAAAGGTAACCTTCCCAGCTAGCTGCAGAGAACTATTTCATAAATTTAAAAAAATAATATGTTTCAAAATTTGTCATCTATTCTTTTCCAGAAATAAAAAGAGCCATAACTGTCTGCCACACAGAGTTTGATTGGAAATGGACCAACTTCAAACTTGACCAAGGTACTGCTTCTAAGTAACTTCAGACCTGCCTAAGGTGTTGCCCCCATGTCGGCACAAAACAGAGGAAACTATTAACTCTTTATCTGACAATTCAAACTGAGGACAGCGTGTCTGGAAACATGGAAAAGGCCAAGTTACAAGTTCCAGGTGACTGTGTTCATGATTCACTGACTTCCATGTGACTGTTCACTAAAGTTTCTACAGGTCAAAACAGCCAATGAACTGACGAGAACTGACTTTTTCTCAGATTTTTCCTTCCACTTTGCAAATCACCAAATGAATAGTTAATGGTACTGGTCGCAGCATCAACATTTCAGCGTCCCTCCCTGTCAACATTGTCAACACAGACTCATTGAAGCATGAGGCAAGTTGTGGATTGTGCCAGGAGCTGGGTTTAAGCAACACACCTGCATGTCAGTCCTGAGCTCTCCCTCACTCACTGATTGCGGTCTCCAAATATTCGGTGGACTGAAACCGGTTCCACCTCATGCACCTTAGAGACTGCTCATTCCATAAACCTGATCCCACACATCAGATGCAATGCAGCTTGGCCACTGGTGCGGCCACTCAGCTGTTTGGCCAGTAGTGTGGCCACTCAGCTGTTTGGCCAGTAGTGTGGCCACTCAGCCATGCTCCAACAGCAGCATTTATTTCCTCTTGCGGCTTTCCTTCCCTGATGATTTGACCAGCCACTAACAGGACGGAAGAAACGAATGTTTGGCCTTGACTGATGTTTCTGCTTGCCGAGTCCCTGTTTGACACTGGAGTCCATGTGTACGTGTGCTCAAACTGCACTGCCAAAATCTCTCTCTCTCTCTCAAAAGCTTTGCACTAATGTCTCAATCCGGGACAGCAACATCATTTCTGCATTTGACAGAAAAGGGACATTTCAAACACCGACAACCGAGGCTAGGTCACAAACAACACTGCTGCAATAACGCTGGAGAACCAGAATTCCTGACAGAAGCAAACACGACAACAAGGACATCTCAGCCCAACACAGCAACACTCACTGAGCTGTTCAGTGTCTTCATGCTGTTAGATTATTAAGCATTTGTTCATGCAGACATACTGTTGATATTCATCCGCACACTCTTCCATGGTATTGCTTGCATGACATTTTTTTTAATATCTTTTAAGAAATGAAATAAATCCCACAGACAGAAGAAAAAAGTACTAACTACTTATGAAAGCCAGTCCATTCCAATCAAACTACATTCTGTATCACTCACACGCAAGCATCTAAAAATGCATAGTAAAGAATGTTTATCTTGAAAATAGGCCTTTGCACATAAACAACACAAGAAAATGTTATGGGAGAACGATTTCATGACCTGTTAAAATTTTATAAACTACATCTTATAACTCATTATTTCAAGGCAAATTTGTATACTCCCCATCTCAAAAGCATTTGGTTTTACTCAATTTTACAACTTTACAACATGCACTCAAAATTGAAATCTGCAAGTCTGCAAGTAAGCACACTAGTTTGTACATAATATAAGCACTCATAAGCTATCAAGACAATGTCAAAGATGCATAAAGACAATGTCAAAGATGCATAAATACAACGTGCACTGAAATATACTCTGGCTAAAAGCATACTTTAAAGAAGCCCAGACAGTTAATTTTATACATAAAAATATGCATCTGGTAGAGGAACCAGAAGGCACTAAACTCTACAGAATCCAAGAGAGGATGACAGAAAACTACCTCTAACAGATGGCCCAGCATAAACTGACATGCACCACACACCACAAAGATCAAATACATCCACACTACATTCACAAAACACCACTCTGGCTTGCGTTAACATTTTGACTCACAAAATGGGACTCCATGCAAGCTTTTCCACAGAAGAACAAAGACAGGCAGGCACACACAAACAAAACAATAACAAAACAAAGAGAAGAAAAAAAAGAGGAAGAAAGACTTGAGAGTGGGAAAAGAAAGAAAAAGAAAGAGAAAACAAAGCCAGACAGAGAAAACAATCACATATGTGGGAAAGCAAGACAGAAGAGAAACAAGCTATTTTCCCGTAAGCTGAGAACAATTATTGAATGAAAAGATGGTCTCACAACTTCCTGCAGCTGGTCCTGTGTTTGCCTGAGGTCTTTACGCTGTTGCATCACCAGGTCTTCCAGCTCAGCAATCTTTGCTGCCTTCTCCGACAGCTCAATGCTGACCTGGCTTGACTGGGACACACATCAGAACCCCATCCCACAAGTGATCTCAAACGCTCACATCGTATCTGTCTCATCCTAAACTGACCTTATCATGTGTATCTATCATATCAGATTTTGTTCCGGAAGGAATTTGCATACACAAGCCAGGGGAACCAAAAGGTATGAAATGCACAAGCCACTTTTGAAGTCATTTTAAATGGACCACCTATGGCAAATGTACACATCTTGTCTATAAAATCTCCTGCTTTTCCCTCCTTATAAAATGTACACATCTTGTCTATAAAATCTCCTGCTTTTCCCTCCTTATAAAATTTACACATCTTGTCTATAATAATTCTCCTGCTTTTCCATCATATAAAGTGTGCACATCTTCTCTATAAAAATCTGCTTTTCTATCAAATAAAATGTGCACATCTTATCTATAAACTCTCCTGCTTGTCCCTCCTAATAAAATGTACACGTCTTGTCTATAAAAATATGCTTTTCCCTTCTGATAAATATTCACATCCTCAAGGGGAGAATTCTCAAATGGCTTGATGTGGATTTCTGGCTGAGACAGTTTCATCCACAAGGTCCTCTACCCACTCAATGCTTACCTTGGCACCATCCTCAAGGCGAGACGTCTCAAACTGCTTGATGCGGTTTTCTGCTTGGCTTAGCTTGTGGGTCAGCTCCTCTATCTGATCCAGGTAAGTGGACTCTGTGTCTAACTTTTCTTTCAGACGACTTTGTTGTGCCTCTGATGATGCCTGGAAACAGATGCAACAGAAATGACTGGCTCTCACCAACAGTCCCCCCCCCCCCCCCCCCCCCCCAACCTTCAACCCCCTCCTTTGTCTGGGGCAGGTCTCATCAAACCTTTCAACCCCCTCCCTTTTTCAGGGCAGGTCTCATCAAACCTTTCAACCCCCTCCCGTTTCCGGGGCTGGTCTCATCAAACCTTTCAACCCCCTGCTTTGTCTGGGGCAGGTCTCATCAAACCTTTCAACCCCCTCCTTTGTCTGGGGCAGGTCTCATCAAACCTTTCAACCCCCTCCTTTGTCTGGGGCAGGTCTCATCAAACCTTTCAACCCCCTCCTTTGTCTGGGGCAGGTCTCGTCAAACCTTTCAAACCCATCCTTTGTCTGGGCCAGGACTCATCAAACCTTTCAACCCCCTCCCTTTTTCAGGGCAGGTCTCATCAAACCTTTCAACCCCCTCCCGTTTCCGGGGCTGGTCTCATCAAACCTTTCAATGTCAGAGTCCACATGGTGGAACTGATACAGCGATGTTGTGGTGGACAGCTCTCTCTGGAGAAAGGAACTCGCCCAGTCTGGCTGTACAACTCAGCTAACTCTGCAACCACAACGGGGCATCGCAGGTGCCATCCTGCATACACTGAATCGGAACAGGCATCACTAAACACTGCAGGGGTGCATGTGGGGTGGAACACCCATGTCTGATTTTTTTTTAATGACATGCGCAATGCCGGCAACAACAACAACAGCCCAAAAGAAGGGAAGGAACTCTGCTGAGTAACAATCCATAGTCTTGCCTCACTTCTATCCCTTTACCTGGTCACCAAATTTCAATCATTTTCCACAGCATTCTTCCGGTATCGATGCCGAAACCAACTCAGTTTGCTGGCTTTCAGGCTTCTGGCGTTCCCACATGCCCCCTGCAGAGATACGGCAGCAGGCTGCGATCTCCCAGAAGCCTACCATCAATCCGACTTCTCTCTCTGTGGACAGCAAGACTGTGATATGGCAATGAACCTCTGACGAGGTTGCTCTTGAGAGACAAATGGTGTGGGGAGCAATGCCTCTGAAGCTGCCACAGACTCTGGGACAGCAACAACTGCAACAACAAAATGCTCACCAGACACTCACACACAGCTTCGCATACCTTCAGGGCTTCAAGTTCCTTTTGTAATGCATCCGCTCTCTTCTTTTCTTTGCTGTAGTTCTTTTCCAGTTCTCGCAAACGCATTTCATCTTCTTCCTTCGTCGTCTGCAAACAAGACCAAAGGAGCATTTTGCTGGTTCATTTTAGTTGCGTGAATAAAGTCAAAACTCAGTTTAACATCTCTTGATAAACATCTTTTCATCTGCAGCACAACTGAGTCTACCCCAGATACCTTCCATGCACTATTTAACAAGAGTTCAGCTGTTCTGTTGTCATGTTCCACACTGTTAGTATCATTCTAAGGTCTACTCCTTTTGAAAACTTGGGTTTCGATACTTTCTTGGTCCTGCATTAATTACTGGACACTTCTATTCATTTACCTGGTATTTTTTCATCCGGTGAAGAATGGTGGCCCAAATTCACTCTAGCTCTGCTCCAAAGCCTAATCTTCCAACACACATGGCTGACCCATTAAGTCAAATTCTAACAGTAAACACATTTCAGAGTCATATGCAGTGCTGTCACTGTTTGCTTGATAAATCCCATCTGTTTTCTCTGCAGAAAAGGGAAGGGAAGGGAGGGTAGGTGGAAGGAAGGGGAGAGCTACAGTAATTCCCTCCACAAACTCCAAGACTTCATAAGAGCCAATGCTGTTTCCAATTTCTTAAGACAAAACTGGATAATCAGGCAACCCACTGATGACGACACTACTAAAAAGAATATTAAAAAACCCACAAGGCACTTACACTAGTACTACCAATTTCGTACACGGAGCTAGAATATCATGGAGCTGCCCTCTGGTATTGACATGCTACAGGCTAGCACAAGCATATGTGACGTCACCTTCCCCAACCTTTAAGTATACTTAGCACCCAGCAGGAAGAGTAAGATTAGGTTGAGGCAAGGCTCAGGATCCGACAGACAGCTTACCTCCAGGTCATCTTTACTGATCACCTCCTCTTCAATCTGGAACTGCAGGTCCTCAATTCGCCTGGAAAAAAACACACAACTCATCACTGCAGGTCTTCAGTTCATCTGAAAAACACACAACTCATCACTGAAGGTCTTCAATTCACCTAAAAATAACACACGTCACTGTTGTGCGGGGGTCTAACACTGAAGACTCACAGTCACAGCACAACATAATAAGTTCAGAAGAATGATGTTTTAATTCACAGTGACAGCAGGGAAAAGCAATGCTAAAGAACTGCAATTCTGATGAATGTTTCAAACCAGGTGTTGGCTCATTCTGATTTCCAAGCCCTGAATAAAAAACAACTTTAAACATTCTCCTTATGTTTACTTGCATGGTTCCTGAAATGCCGGCTGACTGCCGATCAAAATACGACAACTCACCCCCCCCCCCCCCCCCCCCAACACACAGACACAAATAAAAAAACTCCACTAGGGACCTGCCTAAAGCAGAGGGAAACCATGTGAATGGCGGTTAGTCATGAACAACTTTAACAGCCCCCTGCAGTGAAATCCACATGACATGTGTTGTTGCTCTCACCTCTGTTCATCTTCCAGCTTAGTGTTCAGTTCCTCCTTCTCCTTCTCCAGCTCTGCCACCTGACTTCGGAGACGTGCTATAAGCTCCTCCGCATCACCACGGAAACGCTCCTGCTCTGACTTTATGGTCGTCAGCTGACCCTCGGCCTGGGGAGGAAGAGAAGGAAATTATGTATTGTATGAACATAAACACACGCTCAGTCTTCCGTAAAACCCTGAAATAGTTGTATAGCAATAAAGATCCTATCATTGTGCATGTATATGTCTGGCCACAGCTCCTCCCCCCCTACACCTTTCGCCTCTGCCGTCACCCTGATATAAACCAAGCTCTTTCCTCCCCTCGATTTCTCTCTGATTACTGATAAGAATGACCAGTTTCTAGCATACAGGTTTCTAAAGTGTTTGAAATACTCACCAATATCACACACCAACACAACACACAGACAGAGACCAGAGGACTCAAGACCTCCACTGACAGGCTCTGGAGCCCCTCACTCATGAACAAATACACCCCACCCACCCCACACACACACACACACCTACACACACACACTGTGCTATGCTACCCAAGTGACCATGGCACTCTCACCTCATCCACCTGTGCGGCAGCCCTGGCCACCTCAGACCTCTCCAGGTCCCGCTCCCTCAAGAGCTGCTCGATGTGCTCCTCCTTCTCCTTCAGTGCTTTCTAGACCACACACACACAGCCAGACACAAACTGAATCACCACCAACTGCCACAGCCACACACAACTTGCATCACCGCCAAGCCCAGCAAGCACCGGCAGTCAGACCTGACTTGCATTACTATCAACCACCACAGTGAGACCCAAGCTGCATCACCATCCACAGGCACAGTCAGGCACAACTTGTACCGCCATCAACATGCACAGTGAGACAAACAGTAATAATCACATCAACATGCACAGTGTCACAAATGTTGACAAAAACATCAACATGCACAGTGAGACAAACAGTAATAAAAACAGCAACATGCACAGTGAGACAAACAGTAATAATCACATCAACATGCACAGTGTCACAAATGTTGACAAAAACATCAACATGCACAGTGAGACAAACAGTAATAAACACATCAACATGCACAGTTAGACAAACAGTAATAAACACATCAACATGCACAGTGTCACAAATGTTGACAAAAACATCAACATGCACAGTGTGACAAACATTAATAAACAAATCAACATGCACAGTGTGACAAATGTTAACAAAAACATCAACATGCACAGTGAGACAAACCTCAACACATCAACATACACACTGAGACAAGACAAATGTTAACAAAAACAACCACATGCACAATGAGACAGATGTTAATAAACACATCAACATAGGTTAGCAAACACAGCAACAAGCACAGTTAAATAAATGGTAACAAATCACCATGCACACTGAGACAAACGTTAACAAACGCAACAACAAGCACAGTGAGACAGATGTTAACAAACACATCAACATGCACATTGAGACAAATGTTAACAAAAACAGCAACAAGCACAGTGAGACAAATGTTTGCATAAACATTAACTAGCAAACACATCAACATGCACATGGAGACAAACATTAACAATCACATCAACAAGCACAGTGAAATAAACATCAGCAAACACATCAGCACGCACAGTGAGACAAATGTTGACAAGCAAATTAACGCACACAGCAAAAAGACAAAACATGAACACACCAACGTGTATGAGCAAATGACAAACTTCTTTTTTATTCAAACAATCTAAATGAGTGACAGACCAAGGTAAACAACCACACAAAGGCAGGTGTCAAGTGCTCAAAAGAGCCCTCAAAACACTGCTGCCAGTGATCAGTCCATATCTACTGCAAATCCCCCCCCCCCCCCACCCCACCCCTCCCTTTCTGCAATGGCCCAGCCCACCAGCCTCCCCTACTGACTGCCTGGATGGCGGATGAAGGGTGGTTCCTTGGTTCCTTGCGGTAAAAAAAATAACAGCCAGTGCTCAGCCTCCACTTCATTTGGCTTCCCTGTCAACACCCTGTGCAGACTAGGGTTTTATCAACCTAATGCATCTTCGTCAGAGCCAACAAATAACTAGGGAAGTAGGTGGGGAAGGGAGGGGGGGGGGGGGGGGGGGGGGGGGTACTAATAGTGATCATTTTAGATGTTGGTTAAAGCAAGAAGTTTGGCAAAAGTTAAAAACCAAAAACTATATGCGGTTGGTGAGATTGCAGTTGATTTATGGATATATAATAATATATCCATCTTTGTTAGTGTGGTTTTACAAGCACAATACATGCCACCAACACCAGCGGGTGAAGCACACGCCACAGCACACTTACTGAACACACATGGCAAAACTGAAACTGCTGTCTTAATCTACATTTTGCAACAAAACTACAGCAAGCTAGAAAGAAGAAAAAAACATCATACACCTCAATTGGTCTTCTCAAAAAACATGTAAGCAACTTTCAAAATTGATGCTGTTTGTCTGTCTGCTGGATTATTTGAATGCTTGTGCGCATGTTTCATTTGCTTGTTTGTAAATAAATATTCTGTCCTAGATTTCTAGCTTTGCCTCGATCAACAACATCTATGGAAATTGTACACAAAGCATCAAAACTGACAGTGAACTGTGGGGACAAAACACCGCCACATACCACTTTGCTTAAATCAATAGGTTTGATTTAAACCAGTTTATCATCCAGTTTGTGGCTGAAACTGTAAGGCATTGATCTCAAGTCCACTACATCCAGATACACCAGTTACGTTCCTTCTTACCCAAATATATTCTCGAAAACCTTTCAAACCTGTTGGATCCCTATCAAACTCTTTCACATGTGCGCTGGAAGCGTTGCATTCAATGTGCACTAGCTAGGCCTTGTTGCCGGGAAGGGAAGTGTCTCTGGGTGCAGTTGTTCTTTTGAGCTCACTTTCCTCCTCCATAACTTCTCTATTCTCTGCTTTTCTGGTTTGCCTTTGTGTTTCACTGAGAAACACCTTACACGTGCATAAATAGCATGTTGCACGTAGAGAAATGAGTATTGAAAGCATCTTGATGGGGGGAAAAAGAAGAGCACGTTCAGAGCGATATCATAGCATACATTTCACGGGGGTGGAAATAGTACAGTAATAGAAGGGAGAGAACTTACCTGTAGAGCAGCCGTGGTGGCCGAGAGGTTTAGAGTGCTGGGCCTTTGTCCCGCTTTGTTGGTCTGTGTGTTAGTCAACAGAGCCGTGAGTGTTGGGCAGAATGTGTCAGTGTTCAGAAAGTTGGGAACAATACAAACACCCCAATCCACCAAAATAAATTTCTCAACCCATCCAAAAGCCAGAAAAGAAAATGGCATAACCGAAACTTTGAACTCTAAACAGAACGTTTAAAAAGGAACATAATTAAACTTTCAACTCAAAACAAAATGCAAATAAATGACTAATAAAAATCAAAAAATCATTTAGCAGCATTTTCAACAGAAAGAAAATCAGACAACCTTTACAGACTAACCTACACATTCTGTACATCCTGTAGTTAGTTAATGAAATAAAATCATCCTCTTAAATCATGTTACACATTTCCCTCTTTCTGAGATCTTTACTCTCTCATACATGCATTTTCCTTGTACCATTGTGGGTCCCTGTGAAAACTGGATGCTAAACTACATGGGTATGTGTAAATATATAGAACCACTCGCATTAACCCTTTCACCAAAGGTACCACTGGGGGCAACAACAGAAGAAGCAGAAAACAACCAACAAAGGACAGAAATTGCCCTCAGTCACACAACTTGAGCAATGCCGTCTCATCTAGAAATACCTAATCTTGCAGCATGCCCTCAATGAACAGTTCAATTCTACCTCAATTCTACCTCTTTTCTGTCATCACTCCCCCCATCCCCCCCCCCAACCCCCACACCCACCCACAATAAACAAACTGTTTTGTTTTTAAATTCACACAAAATCTATGTGCCACAGCCAGCAAGTCAGAGTTTTTTTTCTTTTTTTAAAGCAACCTGTGATCACAAACCCAGATGCTACTGTTTATCTTGGTTTTCTGTGTTTTCTTTCAAAGAAACTCCATGGAGTATAAAAACTATACTCCGATGGTCATTAACGGAAGAAAGAAGAACTATAATGACAGCAAACACCTTGCTGGTGAAAGGGTTAATCTGCAAGCACCTCTTTCCCCTGCTGAATACATGTAAGTATACACAAAACAAAAGAAACAGGTGAGAACCAAAATTCAATAACCTAATAAAACCATATGCAGAGATAAAAGAGACTGAGAGATATAGATATATATATATACAAACACAGAATTACAGTATAGCGGTTAGATTGAGGGAATGAGTGGAGAGTGCAAAATGTCACAGTGAGCAAGGATCCAGCTCCAAGGCAGTCTGTTTCCTGTATTACTCCCCCCACCCCCACCCCCCACTGGTGAATGTTGCACTCTGTAGTGGTCCAAGACCAAGCTGCTTAAAGAACAGCACAGTCAAGAGGTCAGTTATACAGGTATACAGGTGTGCATCTGTGTACATACCTAAATACCAAATCCCTCCTTATAGCAAGAGTTCCTATGCTAACTTGACGGTTGTTTCTTTGTAATTCTTTCCAAAACAAACGGTCGAAAATAATTAACATAATATGAATTTTACAAATCCTCAACAAATTTCTCAAGATATTTAGTCAGCAAGCCAGGAACGTAGCCCCCAACCCCACCATCCATGTGGATCACCCAGCTATCAGAAACCCGAGTAAAAGTAGGGCATCCGTCAAAGGTCACTTTCTGCTTTAGTGTTGTAAAACTGTATCACTATCAACAAAGCTCTCACGCAGACAACACCTAATGGCCTGTCTGTTAAAGATTTGAACTTCTGCATCTTGGGATGGATGTTCAATTTCAGAAAGTTCAACTGCTGTTGGTCTGCTTGTTCCAAACAAGTGATTTTGAGGTGGTGTCCGTGGGTTTTCTACGTAACACTTATCAGCTGGTGTTCACTCCTGGCTTGACACAGGCTTAGTGGTGTACTTTGTCTGCTAGTTTGACAGGAATATTGGACTGAATGTCTACTTCCCTGGATGAGGGTGAAAAGCCTGTCAGACATGTAAAAGATCTCTAGGCAGTTGGAAATCAAAGAAAAATAACACTGCCCTGGCAAAATTAATATAATCATCACTGCTTTACAAAAATAAATACATAAAAATATACCAGTTGGACTGGGTAGCATCGTTCTGAGGCTGCTGTAGTTACCAGGAAACCAAAATTTTCCCACAACTGATTAATGAAGTGTTAAATAAAAAATAAAAATCTTTGTTTTGTTTATTACCTAACTCATCTTTCCACAGGAGGGATATGGTATTTAGCAGTCTAGCGTGTACAATAGCAAAGCAAACAGAGACATAAAAGTGTTCCAGAGGCTACCTCTACCTTGACATCCCAATCTGATATGGCAAGATTACATTGCAAAAATAGAGACGAGCAAAACTGATCCGAACAAAAAAGAATCTTCACACTATTACCTATTGGCGATGGACAAACTGTCATAAACCACCACTTCAGCTTCAAGAGACATACGCTTTGATCTAATTATCTTTAGTCTTTAAGTTTATTTGTTTTTTGGGAGGTTTCTGGAGGACTCAATCAAAATCCTCTCCTGAGTCATATAGATATACTCACAAAAAGCCTATGCTACTTTTCTTTTTTATTGATCAGATTTGTTTCATAAATTTGCAGTCATCACACATCCGATTCCTTTCCCCAACCCTAACTATTCATATTTTGCTCTAAATTTAAAACAAGCATGTGCAATAAACCGTATTGTTTTAAATGCAACCACAGGCCCGTGAAAAACTCACCCTGAATGTAAAAATAAAATAGAAATCAGTACTTTCCTAACCCCTTTCCTGTGCAGTGTAGAGGCTTGAAACAAAACTTAAATATACAGATGAAGGTTTCTCAACCATCAAACAAGACTTATTCCATTTTGTTTCCTCCTTCATCTAATTTAGAAAATTCTCTCTCTCTCTCTCTCTCTCTCTCTCTCTCTCTCTCTCTCTCACACACACACACACACACACACACACACACACACACACACACACACACACACACACACAATATTTAGCTGTGTCTTCACTTTACACAGAAGACCTTAATTTCTGCAGTCTTTTAGTTTGTGTTGTTGGGTTAGCCTTTGGCAGCACAACTAATGGATTATGAATCAATATCAGAATGGTATGGATTACTACTCAAAATACTACATCAATTCTATGCTTTATATAATTCAGCTACATCTACAAGTTGATCAGCAAGATAAAACAAACACCTAATGTTTAGCTATGATTTCAATACATCTAAACTGTGCTATAAGCCTTTATGTGTATTGCAGTATTTCATCATTCTGACACCTACAAACTGAATGCAAAAATAGTTCAAATATGAACAATTGTTTTAATAAGCATAAGTTACATGTTACACATAAATATGTTTAATGTGTATAAAAACCATCACTTCTTGCATAAGGTTATATTACTGTTAGTTTGGCCAAATTAAAAAATCAATAAAATTTATATTTCAAACAGTACAAAATACTGTTTCATTTCTAGTTTTAGCATTACCTCAACATTGTATCAACAAAGATTATTTAAACACACATATTAATTGTAACAAATACAAAAATTGGAAGAAACCAAAAGAGCAAACATTCAGTCAACTCACATTCAAAATGAGCAAACACAACTGTTTTTATTTTTTTCAAATTCACATGTGACCTTAAAATAAAGTCAAGGTCATCTAACTGTGAATATATACAGTTTAACAGATGTTATTTAAGATCTCACTTGATCAACACCCAAAAAACACCAGTATTACTGTTTCCATTGAGACTGAAAAAGGAGCCATCATTTTGAACAATCACACATAGTCTGAACAAGGCTAAACAAGATGTGAAAAACTAACTTTCAGTCTAATCTTTCTGCCACCACTGGGAGCTTGAAATTCAATCCAGGTCACTAAAACTGGTATGAGACTGTAACGAGCGATGAATCTTATCATTACTGTCTCAAAGAGTGTCTTAATTAAAAGTCTCAACACACACACACACCAACAAAATCCCAGTCAGATCAACCCTGATCATTCCATGGACTCATACTTCTTTTCACGTGAGTTAAAAAACCCAGGCTAATCCTAAAGAATAAGATTATTGGTAAATGAAAAATACAAGAACCAAAAAACATGCAGCTCCACTAATGCAAACTTGACAAACTGTTGCACCTACACTTTAGTCTCTGTTTTTTTTCTCAAGGAAGATTCTTTCTTCTTCAAACACAGAAGTTTTCATTAAGATACCTGGAGATTTAGCAACTTCAAATTTGATTTGGACATCTGACAGAACACATTTTGAAAGGGCATTTCCTCTCCATCCCTCCCAGAATCCTTTGCTTCATGCGCAATAAAGCTCTGATTAAAAGCTCATCTTCACTGGAAAGATTTCGCTCAGTGCAAAGAGAGTTTGTGGCTAGAACAGAACACAAACAAGGAAAGACCAGACTTGGCATCCAAAGCTTACGATCGGTCGCATGAAAATGAAAGAATTAGAAATGAATGGTAAATGCAAAAATGGGGAAAAAATCGTGCAAAGCGTGAGAACTGAACAAAATATCAGGCAGTTCTGGGCG
Source organism: Alviniconcha marisindica (assembly GCA_018857735.1). NCBI lineage: Eukaryota > Metazoa > Mollusca > Gastropoda > Provannidae > Alviniconcha > Alviniconcha marisindica. The sequence continues at coordinate 1,582,467 of JABMCL010002049.1, read as the reverse complement.
TTTTTTGTTGTTGTTTTTTAGTATTTGTTTTCTCTTTTACATGTGCTGCTGTTAAACCCAAAATTACACCAAACAATCAAAATACAGAAACTGAACAAAAGCAAACATAAATTACAGGAAAGGTATTTTTTACACCACTGACTACCAATAAAATCTTAGTTTAAAAAAATAATGACAATTCAAATGTCTTGCAAAAAAATCCAGTGTTATTTCTGCCAAATCAGCCAATAAATACAGAAAGGAATAAAATGTGTAAAGCTTAAGAATGTATTGATAACAATAAATAAATAAAGTTACAACAATTTTGGAAAACCACATGCTGGCATGGAATCAGGCAGGTTTAGAAATTAATAAATTAATTGACTCAGGGGGCTGGGTGGGGGTGAAGGGGGAGGAGGGTAGCAGAATGACCATTAACAAAACCAACAGCAGCAAAATTCTGCATACAAAATTAAAAGATAATAATATATGAGGAATTAATCAGTTCCATGAATTTTGCAAGGGCAAGAATCCAAACACTAATTCAACCCAAAATATCCACACCAACAAAACCAAAAAATAATTCACTAAAAACAAAACTAGAGAAAAAGCTAATAACTACAATAGCATGAATTATAATGCAAAGACAAAAAAATAAATGTTAAAAACAAAACAAAAAAACATGACACCAATAAAATCACCAAGGACAGTTAAGCAGCCATGACGATGATAGTTAGACCAAAAGCCAGTACCAAAAGTGAGCCGGATGCGCCAAGTCTGGTCTTGTGATTTGAAGAAGCACAATGCATGGGGACAGAACATCTAGTTTGAAGGTGTCCAATGGGCATGTGGTATTGAAACAGACAGGAAATCCCACAACTGGCACAGTCACCTAACATGTCCCTGCTGTACCAAGTTTTTTCTTCTTCTTTTTTTGATACATAATCTCTGATGGGTGACATAGGTCAAGCACTGCTAATTTCCTTTGTTCATTGATTCAGACAAAATAGAACATACTATTTCCCTGTTTTAGTTTTTCCGTAACTCACAATCACTCTTTTTTTAACATGTTGCCATTTCTGCCTGTTACCAACTGAACTAAAACAACCTGAAATGACCACATACAGCGCAACACTGTCACAAGAAAAATATCCCTTCCAAATCTGAAAATACCCCTTCCAAATCTGCCTGAAGTTAAAACTGACACTCATCCACTCTGTGCTACATTTAGTTAGTTAACGAAGCACTGCAACTACAAACACAGCTGCCCCCCTTCTCATTCACCCCATTAATGACACAAGAGTATCCAAATGTGTCCATTTTTAGAATGCATCTCTATCAAAAAACATCCTTGCTTAATTCTTGCCTTACTCTGAAATTTGGTGGTGTTAGGTATCGTGTAAGCTGTATTTACTTACATGCTAGGTAAGCAATGCGACTTAGTTTTTTGTTGCTGGGTTGAAGTGTCAGCTATCAAGTCCTAACTAACTCCCCTGTTTGTGGATTCTCATCTTAGTTGTTGCTGCTTTTTCGATACTTTCACCATTCTAAACACTACCCTGGGGTTTCTGTGAGAGCCTGTCTCAAAAACCACACGCCAATTGGACGAAAAGACGACAACGAATGAGGAAAAAAAAAGAAAAAAGGAGTGACGCGGACAATATAAAGAAAAAACTCGCACGAGTGTCGCTGCATGTACCTGGCTGGCCAGTGAGGTTACGCCCAATCTTACCCGGCTCCTGCTCACGCTGCTCGCTGAGGAGCTGATGGAACTAACAGACTCTTGACTCCCTGAGCGCTCGCGAGCCGAGCGCAGCCCTGAGCCCAGTGAGCGTGACATGGGGCTGGGTGTGCTGAGTGACATGGCGCCAGCCAAGCGCGTCACTTTGTGCACTGGAGCAAAGAGGCCGTGAAGGGGCTTGCAGTCAAAGTATCTGAAAACAGTCAGAATGAACCACAATGATTCCCCTGTTGTTGTTGTGTTGTGTGTTTTTTTGGGGGGGGGTGTTTGTTGTTTTCTTTGGGGGTGGGGTGGGGTTTGATGGGGGGTCTTCTTTTATCACAATCATTAACAAACAAAACTCCCTGGTAAATTAAATTAAAAATTATATCCCGCCACCCCCTACCCCCTTTTTTTTCTCTTTAAAAAAAAAATCTTCATCAGTGACAAATAGCACTTACTGGCAAACAAAACTGAAAATTATCTTGCAGCAGTGACTGGCTAAGACATTTGTGAAACACAACATCCATCACATCACAGAATAAATTACATGTATCAGCAGCTGTAGCACTGAACTCATTTTCACATGCTAACATCTTCCACCTCCCCACCCACCCCTTCCCAACACCCACCCACACACACCCACCCCATCCTTTTTTGTTTCTTCCTTTCCTTGCTCCAAACACCCCACAACCCCTGTGTAACAGACATCAGCCACCATAATATCACTGAGTAAGAAGTTAAACTACATAACAGCAACAAATCCGAAGCATCAGGGAACTGCAGTCACTCTATTTTTCTGTCTATCCAGCCCATCCAATTAGTTTCAACAGAATTTGGCCAGGTCATGCCTCTGATGCTGCTGGACCTTCTTCTTCTGTAGAGTGACCAGTCATCAGGTTGACTATTTTGTCACCGTCACTGTGGGGATGGCAATGGGATTCAAACCCACAACCTTTCAACCCAAACGCTGACGCACTAACCACCATGCTACGGGGCCTGGCGAGGACAGTCAAGTTCTTCGTCGCTATTGGCCTCCAAGCTCAGTCAACCAAGGAGAAACAAAAAGGCGACGCACCACCTCCACCCACCTTTTACCGGCAACGGCCCCGTCGTTTTTGCCCAAAGCTTCGTCCAGCTCCACGCCAGCCCACGTCCCCTTGGCAAAGTCTGTATCTCCCACATATTTCAGGATGCCTGGCTTAGACCCGCTGACCAACACCCGGTCCCCGATCTTCAGCCCTGCCCTGGCCGCCGCAGCATGCATCTGGGCATTGGAGGCAGGGGAGGTGGCTTTGTGGAGGGAAGACGAGGAGCCTGATGGCGCGCGGCTACCCCCCAGACCCTGGCGAGGTGTGGTTGGGCGCGGGGTGGGGGACGTTGCTGAGTTGCTCATGACGGCAGGGATTCCATTGGAGGCATTATTCTGAAAGCGGGTGAACACATTTACTGTCATTGAATTTAGGCATTATTTTAAACACTGGCAAATGCTGGGAAACATTCAGTTGCATTCAACAACTTAGGTTAATTTCACAATCTATATTACAGAAATTAAAGAAATCTACACTACAGAAATTATGCACTTGGACATCCACACACGTTAAAAAAACCAGATAAATTGCAAGCACTGATATATAAAAATATAAAAATATATACCACATGTACTTCACCTCTTCCCCCACCCCCCAAAAAACAACAACACAAATAACAAACATTAAGACACAAAAACCCAAATCAGGAAACTGCACGCTGCCCTCATACATCAACAATTTACATCAGCTCAGTTACTGGTTCCATTACATTTCAACCTTACGTGACACCCAAACTAGGCAAATGTTTATAGGAATAGCTTCAGAAGGATGTAATATGCATGCTTATAACTTACCTGTGTGGCAGTACTACCCTGTGTACCAGCACTCTCACCAGCAGAGTCGGGTCGAGCTGGCTGGGGGGAGCGTGTTAACTTTGTCAGGCGTGAAAATACTCCTCGCTTCATCTCACACTGGTGACCAAACAAAGACATCAACATGAAAAAATATCAAAGAGAAGCAAAATAATCTGAGCGACAGAAGCAAAGCTTTGTCATTCCAAACGCAGCGTCTCGTCACATCATGTAGGACAACCCAGTCATTTAGACCTTCAAAGCAGATGCCAGATCAGCTGAACAAACTGGAACATCCGTGCAGCAAAAGAGACCTGCAGATCACTGTACATCCTGTACCATCTTATGCACCTCCCCCCACCCCCACACAGCTACCCCCATGTCCCTCAGCATCCCTCCTCCTAATCTTCCATGCAATCTCTTCCATTCTTTTCTCTGTTTATGTCAGCTGTGTTCACTCCTGTACATTTCTCCCCTTATAGTTACATCCCCCACAGTTCTATCCCCCATCCTGGGCCAAGCAATTCACGAAGACTTAGGGCACACCACGCATACACAGCCACCATCATCATCATCATTGTCACTGATGTCAATGTTAATGGGGCGTTTCCTCACCCGACATCTAAAACTGCCAAAAATAATGGTGATAAACTGACCTGAAAGTACCTAACCCCCATAACGCTGCCATCATTTTTGCCGATAGGTTCGTCGAGCACCACGCCGGCCCATTCTCCTGGAGCAAACTGTGTTTCTCCGATGAAGGCGATGATGCCGGGCTTCGTGCCACTCACCCATACTTTGTCACCAATTTTGAAGTCATCCGTATTCACTGACACTGACCCTGCGTCTGATTCGGGACCTGTATGGTGAAAAGGTGATAGAATGACAAAGTTGTTGATTATTCTATTGTATAAATGCAAATGTGGTTATTTTATATTACCTTTGGGCGGGGGGGGGGGGGGGTAAATAGTGGCTCAGTTTTTTATTTCAATGTGTTCACTTGTACACTACAGTTCACCAGATCATACCGCTCAGTCGCTAATCAAATACAGAATTGACTGACTGATATCAGCACATTTAAGCATTTCCTGCATGATTCCAGTGATCATCTTCTGGTGAAACAAATCTGTTGTAAAACATTCAACCCAAAAGTTAATCACAACAACAAAATCAATCAAAAACACAAACAAATCAACTAAAAACCACACATGCTGACACAATGCAACAACACACAGCTTGCAGAAGATACAGAAGTATAAGCATAAATATTTTGACATTACATATTAAAGTCCTGTAGTATTTTGGCAGGTATCACCAAATCAAACTTTAACAGCAATCAGAAATCAACTTTTCATTCCTGTTCACTTTAAAGCCTTAAAAATCACCTCTAGCGCTTGACGCCACAGCGTTGGCATACCGCTCAGCGGACGGAGGAACAAAACCGGCTGCCCGTGCACTTTTTGCAATGGCACCTTGCAAAGGGAAATAGGCACATGCACACTGACATCAAGCAAATCCAAACAAAAACAACAACAAACAAACAAAAAATCAAGCTCAAACTAAAAGAAAATCCAAGCAAAATTCAGCAGCAGCAAATAAAAAACAGCCAAATACATCAGAACAGTTATTTAACCTGAACTAATATTGTAGTCTTCTTTCTGCTTATTTTCTGTTTACTCCCACTACTCACAAGCGATTAGGCCTGCAGTCAGTTTCCTGCCATTGGTTTCAGGCCAGAGGCGGGATTTTTCTAGTTTCACATGCTGCTAGTGCTACACTAAAATGAGGTTTGCATGTTTCTGAAATTCTACAATGAGAGGAAATGCTCAGTCAATCCATATTCAAAACTGGAAAATCCAACTTTTCTTCAAACTCTCCCATGACCCTGAAAACAGGTCAAGGTCATCAAATCTTGAATGAATGTGTAAAGCTCAATGGAGATATCAATACCATCATGCAGAGTTTTAAAGATCTCTGTATAAGAGCATCAAACAAAACAGCAACACCAAACTCACCGCCAGGTCCAGACACATGTCAGTAGCTATCTCCCTTAAATACCGTACGTTATTCTTAAATGAAGAATTTTTCCTAGTTGATTTTGAAACCATGCCACAAAGCTTGAACTCAACTGAATCACAGCATCAGAATTAACTGAGAAACTATGACTGTCATTTTTGTTTTTGCTGACACGAAAAGGTAAAGATCAAAGGTTATCGTCAAGCAAAATGTTATGATCTCTCTTGAATACACTCCGACAACAAAAGTCAATCATAAGATTTTATGTCATTAGGTAAAGGTAACTAAAACTGGTCAATTGAAATTTAAAACAAGCCCAATAACAATGGGGAGTTTGTCACTGTGCAAATGCTGACGGATACTTCTGAGATACAAACAACAGCAACAACAAAACCAGTAACTTTTTGACACATCCAAAAGTGAGAAAAGTGAGTTTATGTATGGATCAGTGTTCAACTGATCCATACATAAACTCACTTTTCTCAACAAGTCAAATGCAAAAAATGTAAGATACATTCACAATGATGGAGTTAAAACATTCCAACAGAAATTAATCATCAAACTCTCTCTATAAATGTACAGATCAATAAAACTGTTATACACAGCTACCTAGAGCAGCTTCCTTCCATGCATCACTATGAAACATTTTTAAACAAGCCATCCAATCTTTGTGGAATTTTCTGTCTGAACTGATGATGGCTTCAATGTGTTAAAAGCCCACATCATGGCCTCAATGTGTTAGGAGCCCACATCATGGCCTCAATGTGTTAGGAGCCCACATCATGGCCTCAATGTGTTAAGAGCCCACATTAACTCTTGAAAGCCCTCCCCAACACAAACCCCACATTTCCCAAGAATAATGTCCTGAGAGGCTGTCTGATTTTGATCTAATCCTGATGCAATGTGATTTTTTTTCACCATTCAACTGGCTTTGCTTATGAACAGCATTGCAATAACAAAGACCTGTACGAAAACTTAATGCACATTGTACACAGAGGCAAACTGTATACAATGCAAAGAAAAGAAATTCAAGACTGAAACAATTTCAAACTTGGAAATGATCACCAACAAAAGAAACAACAAAAGACAAAAGGAGACATGCACTACAGTGTTACAGATACAATTACACATAAATCAACAACTTAAAAATGTGAAACCATGACTTGTGTAGAAACAAATTCATAAATATCAGATGTTTAACCATGAAAATTAACAAAGCAAACGAGAAAGAAAAGCCTGAAACAGACAACCCACTGACATTGCAAACAGATACACACAAAATATAAAGAAATATTTATAAAATAAAATTAAAAAAAGCAAAGCAAATAAAACAGTATTCAATATATGTTTTTCTTATTATTTATAAAGAATGAATGGTGAAATACACCTTTCTATTTGTCAAACTGCAAGCCTGTCTTCCACCAATAATTTTACAAACACTGAAATGCTGTCTAAAACAAACACACAAAAGACATCACAAAGATGAGTGTACCCAGATCCAATGAATAATATTTAAAAACCAAATTCAAGATCCCACATTTCAAGCAATCACTCTCACTTCTTGTCCTATTCCTGTTCCCTTTAATATGACATCAACATGATCAAGAATGAACTAACTGTCCAATTCCAAGCATTTATCATCAGCCTAGCACTGTAGCAGTAGCACACTCACATCTCTGCCATAGCTGGTCATGCCATGGTCTCAGGAACTGACAGATAAGAGTGTATTTTTTCACCACTGCATGAAAAGCAGGGGAGCCAGGACTGTCTATGATGTAACTAAATGTGGAAGAGACACTGGTGGATGGGGTAGGCCAGCAGTTGATGCTTGAATTGTGGAACACTTGAATTAACTGTGACAGCTCGTGACCTGAAAGCTTGCGATGTGCACAGTTTCCTCTCCAGTGAGAAGTTGGATAGATGTTTCATAAAAACTCTTCCAAGTTCAAACATGTCATGCTGAATGTTCAGGACTGCACCCAGCTATCTGCACCATATCTACTCACCTGGTCGACTCAACAATCCTTAGAGTATGATTGAATGATAAAAAAAAAAATTAAACCGTAAATAAGGGAGACAACGACAACAACAACAACAAAACAAGTAAACAATACTGGAAAAATACAAACTCTATTTTCATCCACTGCAGATGAAAGGAAGTAAACATAAGTAAACAGACATTAGTTTAACTAACCATACACTACATTACAGCAACAACATCAACCAGAAGCTGCTTCATGCACATTTCAATGCATGACTTACACGATAATCAACAGATGAAGAGAAGAATAAAAGACTACACAAGAGCTGCAGCCAGGGCATGTATGGTACATAACAAAAACAACAGAACACAAAACAACACTCAGAAAATTAATGACACTGAACCAGAGCCCTCAACATAAGAAGGACACAATATTGTTCATCTCATTCAAACAGAACTGCATCTGGCTGCATGTAGCCAGAGATGCCTGTCAAACGCAGAAGCAGCAACCAAGAGAGCTACAAAAGCACAAGCAGGAAGAAAACAACCAATTACTGTGGGCTTTGCTGGGTATCCCGGAGGGAGCCGGAATGCCAGACTTGGGGGTAGCAGCAGGCGCAGGAACCCCTGATGTCGGGATCCCTGATGTGGATGTGGGCAGCCCTGATGGCCGACCAATCTTGGAACCAGGGGCCTTCAGGCCCGAGGGCCTTGGTAAACTCATTGGATCAGGTTGTCTTTCTTGTTTGAGTAGGTTGGCTGGAGGTGGGTTTTCTTGGTTCACAGATCTGCGAAACAAAAGCTTCACTTGTGACCAAATGAACAGAAGGTAATGCACATGGCTGAAAACATTCAATTAACAGCAGTTCAACAAGGAAATTGGAAGGGGGGGAAATTATAAAGAAAGTCTTCTGTGGTTTTAAATTACGTCTGTTAGTATTAAATCACTATCTAATCTCATATTTGAGTGAAGTCCTCTCAAAGCAATCCTGTCGCTGTCACAAACTGGCTTCTAACAAGGGGGAGAACGTTCTGTTTACCTCTCTGATCTCCCCCTCTGATAATTATAACCTCACCAAGAATAACACTAAAAAGCAGAACCATCAGCAATCTAATGGCAAAAAGAATGCAAACTTAAAGAGATCCCCCCACCCCCCACCCCCTCAATCTCCCATCCTCACAATAACATATAAATTCCTATTCAGCATCACCGCATGAACAAAATACTACACTCCTATTTTTTTTTAATGCATCTGAACACACACACAACACACATACACACACTGTGAGAAGGAAGATGAGCAGGAGTGTCATCCCCAAGGCTGTCACATGTCAACACACCGTGTTTGCACATTGCCAACTTCCCTGCTCCCAATCATTGTGCCCTTTAGTGGCTTTACTCACACCCTCACACTCACAGCTTCCAGCCACACTGGTTAAACTTCCAAAGGGGAATTGACAGGAAAAGCAGAGAGAAGCCCAAGGGTCCAGGAACAAGGGCACGTTACCCCACTGTGCTCACCATTAAACTATAGACCAGAACAGAAGACTGTTTGGTGATAATAATAGTGGAAATGTGTCCAGTGCCTATCCCACAAAGCAAAGCGCTGAACAAACATAATATAACCCACATAATGTACATCAAGATTAAGAATGTTATTTGCAGTTTAACAAAAGCTAACACATAATGTACACAATGTACATCAGCAGGGGTTCAAACATAACTGTGCAAGATGCACACACACACACACACACACACACACACACACACACACACACACACACACACACACACACACAAACAAGCATGCCTGCACACGCACGCACACACACACACACACACACACACACACACACACACACAGAGTGTAGATGATGAACAGTTTTAAATGCTAGTTATGAATAATTATTATTAATGCCCTGACTGGAATGCACAAGAGTGCTTCTCTTCCTTGCCTGACTGTATGATTTATTAAGCCATTTAACATCAGAGTATTAAAATTTAAGCCAGATGTGTTCATCCTTTATTTCTTTTTCAAACAATCTAAACAATCTAAGTTCCCTCCAAACAGACACAGTTTCCACAGAGGGGTAACTGATGGTCCAACAACTCCAAGCTGCTTTGCTTTACATGGGTTCCTGGCATGGCACTGCAAGCCGCTGACTACTGAAAGAAAAGGCTTACCTAATATAACCTGGACCCAATGTAGCGTGTTGTCTCGCAATCTGTCACTATAGCGTCACTTCATATACTATGGTTCAAGCCACATCTGAAACCAACAGAACAAAAAAATTCAAGAACTGAATTAATGCATCCAGATTCACAAGCTGGTACATACCAACACCATCTGTATCAAATGTGTCTGAAATATTCCTATGTTTAACAATCTCTGTTTATATACATAATGCATGTCTTGCAACATTACTGAAGCAAGTTCCCTGAAAGTCTGTCCCAGACTGGAAAGAAAAATAAAATTACACAAAATGAAACACACACCAAAACCCCAATTCCAGACCACCCCAAACAGCAAACTACACAATTCAGTGTTAGGAATGGGGAGTGGAGGGGTGCAGGGGGGGAGGGGGGGGTGTTAGAAAAAGGTTCCCTCTCCCCATAAAAACACAACCCATGACAGCTGAAGGTGAGTAAATCTATCACCAGTGACCCAGACAAGCAGATGATTCCATCAGTGTCAGGGAGCAGGGAGCCAGGTAAACTGTTCTGTACCAGCACCAAGGACCCGGGTCTGCTCTCACTCGGTGCTTTACCTGTGCCCTTGCATCTGGCTTTGCTCTGGAAACCCAGGTGGTGCTCCTTACCTGCTGTTTCGCCTCATTGCTTCACTCACACTCGGCATTCTAACACATGACACTCTCAAGCTAAGAGCCGCTACTGAAAACATTGCACAGCTGTTGCTGAAGGTTCTGCATATTTAAAACATGCAACAGTAATAACATCCTCTGTTCAGTATCACTATCAGTAACCATATTTCACCTCATCAATTGATTGGTTGCTTGCTATACTGATTTGATTAACTGACTGATTGATGATATATGACACCTGACAGATCTAGAGCAAAAAACAAACAAAAACTAAAAACTGAATTTGGCTTTATTTTGTTGTTGTTGTTTTTTGGTTTGAGGTTTTTGTTTATTTTTTCCATCACTCTCTCTCTCTCTCTTTCATAAGGCAGATTTGATAGGGTCACATATTCTCTGTCATAGGTAGCTCTGGCCAAGTGCAACACTAACAGTGCACTTAACATTAACACTCAGGATAGCATCCTCCATTAACAGTCCAGACAATTGATTGATTGACTGCTACACTGATTGATTGGTTGACCGATTGATGATACAACAGATACGGAGAGAAAAATACTGAACAATTTCTTCATCAGTTTGTCTCTTTCTTTCATAAGTCAAATTTAATGGGGTCACTGATTTCCATTGACCAGTAGCTCTGATCAAGTACAACACTAACAGTGCATTTCAGGATTTGTGATAAAAATAATGTTACAGCAACTAGTGAACATAATGCACATATGCATTCCACAAGACTAATAACAGTAATATAGACATTATATAAACCACACATCACAGTGTAAGTTTCCTTCACAACAAGTCCAGCATGTGCAGCTATGTACTGATCTAGTGTCATCAGGATTTGTGATGAAAAGCAACGTTACATCAGCAAGTGAATATAATCCATAAGCACCCCACAAGACTAAAAAGCAGCAATATAGAGACATGTAAATGACACAACATGGTGTAACTTTGTAAGCTTCACAACAGGTCCAGCATGTGCAGCCATCTAGTGTCTACCAATTTAACCAAACAAAGACTACATACAATATCTTTTTTCTTCTTCTATTTTTAGTTCTTGCGTGAGCCTACTTAGGAGTCTGATATAAAAATGCTCCCATCTGTTCTCCAATTACCTTTGTTGTCTTTTGTTTGAGTGTTCTAAACAGTTACCGAGGAGGCAGAAACAGAGAAGTAGAATTAATACAATAAATAGCAGGAGGCCACTGTCAATTTCAAATTTTGTACTAGCTGCATGTACTGTTTCCATTTTCTCTCTCTTCACCAGGCAAAAACTGTTGCACTTGCAGCCTCCAACAACCCTTTGTTGTTCCACTCACTTGTTTTCCTCTTACTCTCCTTCCTTCTCTCCTTGCTGATGATGTCATCCCAAAAACAGTCTGCAGAAGTGACCTTTTTTAAAATTTGCTTGGAGGGGTTAGGGGTCGGGTGGGTCAGGGCTGAATAGCAAGGGTGGGATGGGGGGGGGGAGCAGACACCCCCCCCCCCCCCCCTCCAAGTTAGAGACCGGCATGGGTGCATTAGGGTAAGGTCACATCAACTTAATCTTTGAACAGCTGCTTGGTGCATCAGCGCACGGTGCAGCAAGCTGTAGCCTGGGAGACAGCACAAGCTGGCCAAAGAATGCCAGACTTTCTAGCAGACCAAGAATGGCGGGACTTTCCAGCCTGGAACTGATCCTTGTCTGGGCTGACACATAACAAAAAACGGGACACTCTCCCAGGACCTGCAGGGTTTAGAAAACTCGCTGCCTTTTAGAGCCTGACTCATCCTTTGCAGTATTGCTCCCCTTCATTTCTTTCACTTGGGTCTGTGGGCACAAGATAGGGGGGAGAGGGAGAGAGAGAGAGAGCTAAAGGGCTGAGAGACTCACACAGAGAGAGGGGCAGTGTGTGTGGCTGTGGGTGTTATGTGTGTGTGAAAGACAGAGATGGAGTGTCACCACTGTTATATATACACTCTCTCCGTCTTGAGAGAGAGAGAGAGAGAGAGAGAGAGAGAGTGTGTGTGTGTGTGTTTGTGTGTGTGTGTGTGTGTGTGTGTGTGTGTGTGTGTGTTGTGTGTGTGTGTGTGTGTGTGTGCATACATATATATTTCTTTAAAATTTCTATAAAAGTAACATTATTGATACCAACAATACTGGAGAAAATTACATCAGACGTCAGTAAAATATACTGATCACAACATGACTATCACAGAATGATGTTAAAATGTCACTTCATTAACAGTATCCCACAGCTGTAGCTCTTTTAAAAATATTAAAAATACGGAGATAAAAATTACACAGACCTTTAATATTTGCCTGAGCTTGTAAATGTTGTTATCAGTATCAGACACTGGCAAGCTTACTCTTAACACCCAAGACAGTCCAGGAATATTTGAACTCATCACTCCAAGCGCCCAGTCCTTTGGGTACTGACACTGTGACAGCGATAATGTCTTCAGTATACCAGTACACCTGTTTATACAAGTAGCCACCATTGATTTGTTATCTCATACCACCTACAGGCTCTGTCTCAGCAGAACACAACCTGTTACACCTGGCACAACAAAAGGCTATTGATAAAAGAAACTGCTGGCCAAGTCAATGAATGTGCTAAACACATGGTCAGTCCATTACTTTATATTTTGTAACCCAGTTCTGTCTCAGCAGAACACAACCTGTTACACCTGGCACAACAAAAGGCTATTGATAAAAGAAACTGCTGGCCAAGTCAATGAATGTGCTAAACACATGGTCAGTCCATTACTTATATTTTGTAACCCAGTACTGCATTGTCATAAAGCTCTGCTCAGCTAAATCACTTAATGCATGAATACTGATTATCGTACATGTCTAAGAAGGAGGTAGATAACATAAACCAGTGCTATAAGTATAACCTGTCATTTCTCTCTCTCTCTCTCTTTGTTCTTCTTCTCCCGTTGTTGTAATAACGTGATTGCCAATTGGAACCATTCATTTCTTTCTTCCTTTAGTTTTGATTATTTAAATTAGGAATATATATATTTGTTCTTTTATTTCAAAGCAGTACCAGTACAAACATTGTAAAAACAAGTATTTCCCAGTCTATAGAATCTAACACACTACTTCCTGCTATTGCGTACACTTAGTTTCAAAAACTAAAATAGCAAATTGTTCACTCATTTGGGGTGGCAGTCAGTGAATGAATGAATAAATGGATAATGAATATTATTTTAAACCCGTCATCTATGATCCCTGAGCACCACAGCACAGAAAGCTAATGAAAGCCTTGAATACAAATAATATAATGGGCACTACTTAATATACAACCATTGTCCTACTACTTAAAGTAACTAACAGAATTTTCTTATATTTCTGAAATTATACTCATTAATAAGACCATTTACATTTTTGAAAGGCTCCTGGCCACCGGTACCTGACAAAGTCATCAGGCTGTGTTGTTGTTGCAGCAGTGGCAGTAGTGAGAACTCTGCTGGAACCTAACAGGGTGGTCTTAAAAATTATAGTCAGTACTACACAGTTGGTCTGCTGCAAATCAGTGTAATTTTTTTTAAATATATTATACATAAATATATATAAAAAAATAGAGATACAGAGAAAAAGCAATTTCGCTATCTTATACTTATAGAATCAGGTGCTGTCAAGTGCCTGTGGGTCTGGCACACCTTTGGAGTTCCAGAATAGCATAGTAGAAAGTACAGGTGAAAGGACCTGTACCTCAGGGTGGGAGGGGGGGTTGGGGGGAGGGGGGTGAGCAAACGAGAGTATCCAGAGAAACCCTCTGACACTGTGGCAGTCTGGACCATTATAAACTTAAATTAAAGGACAAACCTGCAATCTAAAGTAGTAAAGAACAGGTAACACAACCTGCAACTAGTGCAAGACAAAGGAGAACTGCTGCACTGGCTGAGAACTGACTGGAACACTTGTCTTACTTTTCCCAAATCCACTTTCAACAGGCCAGGCCAGGCCAATACAGCACTACTAGGGGTCCCATTCTCAGCCTGCACAGTGAGTCATCTGGTGTCATGGCCAAAGACTAGTGTTTGAATGATACAGGCCACACAGCCTTAAAAACATCCAGGCTGCTGGGTCACCAGGTTCCCTTGAAGTCTGAACTGAAACCATCTTCTCACTTAACAGGCATGATGTAAGGAGAGCAAAGCAATCTGCCAGGGCAATGACTTGGTCCTTGCAAGATGACCAGTACAGTAGTAGCACTAACAGTACTTAATGAGATCATGGAGCTGGCATGATTTAAAGAAAGGGGAGTTGTCCTTCTAGATGTACAGCATTACAAACTATTCAGACTTCATTTTTGCTCAGTTGCAGGTCAAAAACTAGTACATCAGCAGAGACTGATGATGAGTATCTTAGGTGAACATGCCTACATCAGTACTATGCATTTAAAACATCTCTCTCTCTCTCTCTCTCTCTCTCTCTCTCTCTCTCTCTCTCTCTCCGTCTCACACACACATGCATGCACAAACATGCGACACTCCATAAACTCTGTAATATAATAAACATAATCTGGTAAAAACAGCAACAAAACATTACTTAGAAGTGACAGTAACTGAATGACAGTGTTCTTTCACGTAAGTTTCAAATCACAAACATCATCAAGAGTACAAAGAAGAAAAAAACATTTTTTAAAGTGTGATCAAGTGCTGTACAGACAGATAAATATATATATATATATAATTATATACTGAACACATTTAGTGATGAGCAAAAAACCCTGCAAGTTACCTGGTACTGCACTGACTCATTCAGTATCAGGACTACAAAGTTAGCACTGACAGTGACAGTAGACCTATGCACCAATACATGAATTATTTTCAGCCTCTTTACAAAAGCAGAAATTTTAACAGGGAAACACAAGCTGTCAGTTCACACTCACAGTTGCACTTTCAGTTTCAGGTAGCATTAACACTTGGTGTCTTCAGTTCACAGCATGAATCACCTATTCACCAGATGGCAAATCACCAAACTGTTCACAGTGTGTATGTAATTGTAAGGTTGTTTTTCTGAGTGGCTAAACACTCTCAACCTTCTGTTCTAATCCTTCACTGACTGTGATCCACATGTAAACAGACCTTAAAGTAAGTCTGTGTCAACTGTGAATATATATAATATAAACATATATATATAGACACACACACACACACACTCACACACATGTGTATGTTTGACTGCATGCCTTTCTCAGTCTCACTCATCACCTGCGCTTGACTTGCTGCAGCCTAGCAGCTAAGTCAAGCATCTGGCCACAGGTACCTGACAAAGTCATCAGGCTATGTTGTTGTTGCAGCAGTGCCAGTAGTGAGAACTCAGCTGGAACCTACCACGATGGTCTTAAAAATTATAGTCAGTACTACACAGTTGTTCAGCTGCAGGCCAGTGTCAAAGAACTAAAAATAATATTTGAAAAAAAGAAGAGAGAGAGAGCAATTTCACTATTTTACAGAATCAAATGTTCAAGTGCCTGTGGGTCTGGCACACCTTTGGAGTGCCAGAACAGGGGGCTGAAGAGCAGGATTAGTCAGTGCATCATCCAGTGTTGAAGGGAAACAAACATGCTTTCTGGAATGTTTCCCTTCTAACCTTAGTTCCTGCAAACTGATTGGGCTGCCCACAGACATCTCTGTGTGACAAGATGAATGTTTGACTTTAAGCAGACTGCTACACCATGCTGGGTGAAAACCAAAACAATCAGTTTCCATTCCCTTAACTGCCCCCCCCCCCCCCCCCACAACACCCCCTGAGCACCCAGTATACATACACCATGATCTTTATGCTCTACCACTAAGCAACACCAACAGTCTTAGTATATATATATATATATATATATATATATATATATATTATATATATATCTCACTGCTATCACACTACCTCAGGTCTGCTATCACACACACAGGTTCTCACTGGTAACTTGCAGAGACTTTAAAACACTTTCAAAGCCCAGTGGTTCAACAATCTAGTTTAAATGTGGCCCCAGGCAAAGGAGCATCACAAAGTCAAAAATACACACTCACAGCAGTTTTTCATGTATTTTTTGTCATGGTTCCGTCTTTGTTTTACTATAAATACAATGGTTGATTTGTGCTCTTTTTTTCCTGGTGCAGAGCAGCTTACGTACATATATATGTATTAATTACATGATATTTTGTTCAGCACCCCTCCCCCCCCCCCCCTTTGTAGGGTGTGTGTGTGTGCGCAACTTTATCACACCAATAGTCACACATAAGATGCTCATTCAAGATTCAGAGAGCAGTTAATCATTTGTATGTTGGTTATAAATACCCTGGCCTGATATGACCTTTGTGGATGACTGGGCACTGAACAGTAAGTAAAGCTCTATCTATACTCACAAACAGCAAAGAAAGGAGCCCACACGTTAAATACTGGCAGTACTAGTAGTACTGTAGTAGTACTTAGTAGATAGTTAATTGTAAGATCACTTACAAATCATCCCAGCAGTTGCTCAAAATGGCCCTGGCTGCTGATAGCTGCAGAATTCATTATCTCTGATCTGCATAGCACTGAGGGGCATGAACCCTTTTTCTCCAGCTGCAGGAAGCACATACCAGGCTGTACACATCACCTACAGGCAGACCTGCCCTGTTTTTGTCACTGTCAGTGTCAGTGTCCCTCTGAATGTATATAGGCTACACACACTGGTGCGGTTACTTAAAGACAAAGGAAGAGAATTAAATTTAAAGGGAGATTGGGGGGAATGAGACAGAAAGACACTGGGGCAGAAAAGAGAGGAACATAGGGACAGAGATAGAATACATACATATGTATACACTGTATATAGTACTTAAATTTGTGAGAGTAAGTATTCAAATAGCTTGATGCTTCATTTGAAACTGTTAGTGTTACTTTTGTCCTTCAACATCTTTTCTATCATATTTTGGTGTTGTTTTCTTTTACTGTTCAAGCTAATGTCTGAAGTTTGTCAAGGGAGACATTACTGGATCTTAGTGCCTTATTATTTTAAACAAATGTCAAATAAGACATGACAGTATGAGACGGCAGCAGTTTCATGTGGCACCAGCCATACAACAGTCAAACAGTGCGGTAAGTACACCACTTCAGTGGATATTCAAAAACAAGCCATAAAAAGCTAGTCACTCCTGTAAAATCACATGCAAGTGCAGTGAGTCTGCTTGAGAGTGGAGAATAGTGCTATATAAAAGTGACCAACAACAGTACTGACTTAAACAAGAAATGTCATTAGACTACAGGTTAATGATGTCACCTACATCACCATACAATACAAAGCATTTTTGTGCAACTATAAA
The DNA here is from genome assembly GCA_018857735.1 of Alviniconcha marisindica. NCBI lineage: Eukaryota > Metazoa > Mollusca > Gastropoda > Provannidae > Alviniconcha > Alviniconcha marisindica. The sequence goes on along the minus strand of JABMCL010002049.1, from coordinate 1,564,773 downwards.
TATAATCATCCAACTCCAAGCTCATAACTGTTCAAAGCTTAAGATCTGTACAGTACTGCAGGTCTTCAGCGAAGACTCTTTTCATGGTTCCTTGGGTGGCCATCACAGACACCAAGTCTGACAGTAGTCAGAGTCTGCATCATCTGTTCTTGCCATGCCAAGTTCCTGCCTTGACCTATCCAGCCCCAGTCTAAGATGTAAGCCTACTACTGGGCTGCATGCAGTCCATCTGTACTGCCACAACCAGTGTCTTATCCAGCCACCTGGGAAGGCAGGTTATACTGCTTGCATAAAAACCGGAAGGCCATCCCCAACAGGTTCCAATGTCATTTCTTTGCCAGACTCCAGCAGTGGGGCAGGCAGCAGGGTATCTTAATAAGTCTACAGGTACAAGCTTCCTGCTGTGCTGCTACTCATGATTTGCATTGCCACAGCCTGTTTTCAACAGCGATGGGTGAATTAAAAAATATAAATGATTATTAATTATGCCTAGACAGTCATCACCAACACATCCCCCTCATAATACGCCAACTTCTCTCACCAAGTTCCTGCAGTGGCCTCTCCAGCAGGGAGACTAAGTAGGTATACTACAATACAAGCCTCCAAATGAGCTACAGTTTACCTGTATTGCCACATGTGGGTCTTCACCAGATTTTGTGTGAGGGCATGACACTGACAGTCATCAGTCACAGGTTTGACTGTCAGGCGGAATAATAGATCTCCCTTGTAAGTTCCTGCTGCGACCAAGTCTGAAGTAAGGAATGTAAGTAATTACTCAAAAACACAAAATCAAAAAATCTCCAAACCTGCTAGTCCTCCTGTTCATCTAAAACTCCATGTCTTCAGCAGGAAAAGGAGATTTTACTTTTGCCTGGGTGAGCATCACCAACCGGTTTTGACTGTCACAGTGTCAGTCACACTCATACTGTGGGGACTTCCCTTGCTACTTGATGTTCATGAAGCAGAAAGTGTAAGTGAAACTTTATCAAAGTTTCTACAAACCTCCTGACCGCTATACTGTACCGGTTCCTCAGAAATTCAATGTCATCACCAGGGAAGGGAGATTTTTGGGACTGGCTGCCTGGCCATGGCAAACAGGTTTGGCTGTCAGTGCTGTACCAGCTTCCCCTGCCAAGTTCCTGCTGCCCCTCATCAAGCAGAGAGTCTCTAAGTACACTACAACCGGTACAAGTGTTTGTAATGTAAGCAGGCCCCCCAGTCTGGCAGAGCTAGAACTATCTGGTTCTGGGTTCCTCACACACCATGGGTGTGCACTGACTTACTGGTGGTCTGGCCAATCTCTGAATCTGTGTCATCATCAGAGGGCAGGCAGATGTAACCCATTACCTCCGATAGGAAAACTGAAGACTTTCCTGTTCTACACGTCAGCCATTCACTAACAATTATTATACTGCATTACTAGTCATCACGTCAGCACTTGCAGCACCATTTTTCATATGTATACAGATATCCAAGTTCCAACACTTTCTTCTTTCTTTTCACTGTTTTGTATACCGACACAAATTCAGTAAAGCCTAAGATTCTTAAAACACAAAGTCACTAAAACAGGTGTTCCATCCATAGGTTTACAGATGTGTAAACAAAGCAATGTGACCCCCCAGAATCTTCAATGGCCTGCCTGTGGTATTGTTGTTGTACACTGTGGGGAGAAGAGTAGATTAGGCTAAACTGGTTTTATATCCTGCCCAGGTCACTGTAGCATGACATGTGGGAGGGGCCAGCACCTATAACTAGTATAAGAACAGGTGAGACAGGTGTGTTGACTTGTAGAGCTGACGGTCTAGCTTGCACATGTACAACTTACAATGAGTGCTGTGTTGTGGTGTGGGCAATGCATCACTTACACTAGCTACACAACACTAACACCAACAGTCACTGACGCTGTGATGGAAGTATGTAAAAAAAAAATTCTTAAAGTGAATTCTCCCAAACAAAGTAGTGCCAACTGGGGAGTGGGGATAGCTCAGCGGTAGATCACCAGACCTGTGATCCAAAGACATGGGTTTCAGCTGGCAGGAGCAGTGGGAGAATTTCCTTCCCAATGGTCATCTTTCTGTGCTGACTTTTATTTCCATACCCCCCCCCCATCCCCTGTTACTCAGTAGCAGGTAAAAGATCATCATTCTGCCAAAAGTGCAAGTGGCAAGTTACAGCTAAGCACACGCCTCCTAATCCTATGTAGGCTATGCAGCTTTATCTTTGAATAAAGCGACACCATAAACTGGTGCACGGTTTACACAGAACCTGCACCGAGACTGCAGCAGCTTAATGTGGCACCAGACCAGTCAAGTAACAACCAAACAACACTGTAAGTACACCACTTCTGCAGACATTCAAAAAGCACAATGTGTAACGCTACAGTCACTCATTCAATCGCATACATATATATATGACTGCTACAGACTAGAGTGCAGTGGGTCTGCTCATTGTCACCACTGTCAAGTGCTTAGGGCTCATCTCAAGATGAGGCACTCCATAAATATTCATATTTATTTATATAACAGCAACTAATGTCATACTTGTAAATGTTTTCAAATCAGCCATCAACACAGTGGGACCCCTCTTTTAATTTACAACCACTGGCACTCAAAAGATGTTTTAAATTTAGTTAAACAAGGGGTGGTCATTATCCAAGGTTAATTAATTCTACACATGAACAGAAACTTATGTGAAAAGTTTCCAGAAAAAAAGTGGTTTTAATCTTTTATATATATATATATATATATATATATATATATATATATATATATATATATATGTATATATATATATATATATACATCAGCTATTCCACTCGCAATACCACACATCTGGTTTTCAAATTATTCCACACAAATCCCAACAACAGTTTAACTCTGATCACTCTGTAAATAACACGGGAAGACAGTTGTTTAGCTGGAAAATATGGTGAGTGTGAGAGTGTGTGTGTGTGTGTGTGTGTGTGCGCGCAGGCGTGCGTGTGCACGCACATCAGGCTTTTTTGTAAGTGCCCCAGGCTCTTTCAAGATGGGTTGTCATAAGTATCATTATTTTCATATATGCGTGCATGACCATGCATACACAGACTACTTTATAAATGACTCAAAATAATTAAGGAGTTTATCACTCTAATACAAGTGTTGATTCAGTCTTAATCGGTAATGTATTATATTTGTTCTACTGAATTACTGTATTAGTATTACTATTAGCCTTAGTTAGTATTAAGTTAACAAAACACACACACACTTTGCTACAATCATTAATAATGTTATATATATTATATCATAATTATTAACTCAAGAGAGCTACAAATTTGTTTCAGTCTGATAACCATTCCAAAACTGACTTTAAGTTTGGTTCAGTGTTAACTGTTATTGTGTTAATTCATATGTATCTTGGCAAACCAGCCAACCAAACAATAGCAATATGAATAAACAGCATTTCGACATATTTCAGAAATGTCAAATGCATTCATGGTTCTTCAGAGCATACTAACAGTAACACTTGTAACAGTCACATTGCCACAAACAAGCTTGAGTGTAACAGTGGAAGGAAGGTGAAATCCAAACATTTGTGGGCAACCCTGACTCAAATGAGTAATCCAGTACATGACAGTAGGGTGATAAAATCTTTAAATGTATTCCACAAGTATACATGTATATGATGTACAACACTATGAGCATAAAATGTATAAGTGCTTTTTTCTCATGCAGCACAGAGCTAAATATTAGAATCATAGCCTACAGGTTTGTAATGGCACATTTTTTATGCTGACAAAGTGACATGCCAAATGTAACTGACACTGGCTTGAGCTTGACTATGTCATGTCCCGTGAATCATAGTATTAGTAGGATTAAGTCTTCCTGAATATGGTGGCTTTACAAAAATGTGTGCACACTGTTGTATTGGCTACTGCACAAATCCTGCAAGATCTTACTCAAGTTACTGAAATATTATTATATATGCTAATTCCATCTTGATGCCATTGCAGCTAACACTAAGAGTCAACTCTTAGGTTAAGTCAACTGTGGAATGGAAAATGCACAAAACAGACATAATTTATTACACTGACTCAGTGTCTTCACCCTGATATAACCATAATGGCTGACTGGGCATAAAACACCAAGTGACCTACTGGCTCAGTGTCTGGACATTCACAAGGACATTCAATGTGACAGCTGAAGGTGTTACTTATACAGTAACACAGACACTCACACATACTATACAATACATACTGATAATACCATAATATGCATACTACATGTATACAATCAGCTGCATGCAATACCCCAAAATCAAATGCAAAAAAACAACTTATTATGCAGAGCAGCTCTCTGAGTTGCTGTACAGGCAATAAAATTTAATTCTGAAATGGCCCCTTCATGAGTCAAGCACCCTGGTGTCAATTTGGACACTTCATAATCATAGCTCAGCTGTATGTGGCATGTAACTGTGACTGTGAGATGCCATGATGAATGACAGGTGAGGTAATAAAATTATGCCTTCATCAGTCATGTCAACCCTCTGTTTGAAAAAACTGAATGGTTGGTTGATAATGATGTTAGTTATTACAACTGTCACACTGTGTTATATTTATAAATGACAGGCTGAACTCTTTCTGTCATCATATTTATGGCAGAAATGAAAAGGCAGTACTGAAGAGACAATGCACAATCAGACAGTACATCCTAAAAAGATGGAAAAGAGTGGGAAGTGAATCTCTAAAAGACAGTGGCAAAAGAGACATGTATTATTTGTATACCTTAAGTACTAGTACTACTACTACAGTACTAGTTGTACTTTTGCATACAATGAGTACTCTGATTTTCAAGGGTTAGACCTGTACATATTTTTTCCACAGATCTTTCTAGATATATATATATATATATATATATATGAGAACAATTTTTGTAGTGTTCAGTCAAAAAAATACTGATTTTCAAGGGTTAAAATTTAGATCTGTACATAATAATAATCATCATTATAATGTACATTTGATTTATCATGCGCTCATCAATGCCCTGAGCGCTCACATGATACATATTAACCTAAATATGATATTCTATATACACGAGCACAGCCCCACCAAAACAACTCACACAAATTTCTTTTTCCCACAGAATGACAGCTCTTTATAAATTACAGACTATGAAAACATTAAATGTAGTGTTCTGTCAAAAGATTATTTATATACAATTACAAGTGATCCTGTCTGTGAGTCACTGAGTGTGACCACAGACTAATTTCACTAAAAATAAATGCTTGCTGCAACTATATTTTTTAGCCTTTCATCAAATACAAAAGACAGAATAAGATAATACATTATTACAATATTAGCTTAAATATACATGATTTTCATTACATTATTGTTAATAAACAACAGCAGGTAACTCTATCAACTGAATAAACTTGTAAGCATGTAAAATAAGTTTATATAATGAGCATAATTATAATAATCTTCATTTTGATCAACCTACAAACCAACATGGTTACTTCCACACACACACACACACGTGGAAAACAAAAACAAAAACAGTAAATTCAGATGCTTAAGGTACAAACTTGACTTCTGCATCTGTGACTAATGAGTTTAATACTCTGGGTTTCCAAAATGAAACCTGAGCTTTTCAGTGAATGAACATTCTTTCTTATTAATCTTAATCAATTATTTCAAATATATATATATATATATGTCAACTAGTTTCACTTCTTAACGTTCTTTTTTTTTTTTTTTTTATTGAAACAATTTAACTTTCACAAAATGTTACGTCCTGTCCACTCAATCTAGAGCGGCAAACAAGCAACGCTTCAAAGTTCACTGACCAACAGACATTAATATTTTGCACTGCAAATTCAACGCGCAAGCATCACGAGGCCAATTACTGAATTAGTCTACGTACGTGCAATAATTAACGTCACAACGCTCTGACCCTGTGCTATGTCTGTGTGCGGATGCAGATACAGGCAAGGCATCAAGCCAAACATCACACTGGAGCAAAGTACTGTTTTTTGGCAAGCTTCCCCCCTTTCAACAGAGTGGGTGTTTTCCCAGTCCAAAGTGATTCATTCCGGCACACACCTCATCAAGTGATCAACCTGTGGCGTCATTCCACTGGTAAGTCGATTAGTCTGCCATATTCATTAAAAATGTCGAAATGTTTTTGTTTGACTGCATCACAAAATACCTTAGATGGGTCTGCACAAAGTACTAATAACCGATTTTTTAATCATAAACTTCACAGCTTGACTTGCAGACTATGTCAAGTCGCCTCGCAACTGCAGACGAAGTCATGACCGAGTTGTCTGCACATGACAGCAACTTTCCATCTCCGAAAACTCCAGACACGTACAATATTTCATTGTGATCGCCAGTTGTCATGATCTAAGATATAAACTGAAAGCTATGGCGTAATTCAAACGTGCAAAAACATACCTCAGTATTGTATTCCACTGCCGAAGTCTACATGTTTCTACACAGCTCTGCGTCACACAATGGCGGCCAGTGACTCAGATTGCGCATGTGCAAAGCTTCAGAAACTGGGTACACAAGCACCAACGACACGTTTGACAGGTGCAATCGCACCTAAATGAGCACTGCAAGTTATCCAGCTCAGACATTATCCTGGATTTCGCTTGTAAATTGTGTGGCTGCTCAACAAAATCCTGCCTCGTTTTCACGACTAATTAAGTGTCGTTTGGTTTTCTGTTGTTGCTGTGTGGTTTCTCGACAAAATCCTGCCTCTTTTTCACAATTAAAAATTAAGTGTCCTTCAGTTTTCTGTTTCTGTTTTTGTTAGGTGCTGCTGTCTTCATCCATCTCAAGTCTCAGTTTTGCTGCCCATTTTAAGCTGTGTAAATTAAGCATTGTATGATCAGAATGCTCGTGTGTGTGTGTGTGTATGTGTGTGTGTGCGTGCATGCGTGTGTGTGTGTGTGTGTGCCAGCATGCGTGTGTGCATGCGTGTGTGCATGTGTGCACTTAGAATAGTCTCTATGGACAAGATTTTGCACTTTAATTATTATTACTTATTATTATTTTCATTCTTCTTGCTATTTTTGCTTAATAACACCCAAAGCACTGACCGTGACCACCTTCATAAACACACATCTCTGCAGAACTTGCAGCCTTCTGACAGAACCCACTCCTAGACAGGAAGAAGAAGAAGGTGTTTGTTTTGCTTTTAAGTACCAATTGTTAACATGCAATATGCCTGCACCTAAACTTAGCCAGTATCTCTTTCTGTTTGTTGTTGTTTTCTGTTTAGTTTTGTTTCTTTCTCATACCTACTGCGTGTGGTACTTGCAGTCAAATACATGTCCTCACTGACAGCTTGACTACTGAATCTCAATGACTCAAAGACTGAACAAAATCCTTCTGTTAATGTCCGCTGATAGAGTTAATGTCAACTGATATATAATATGCTTACAGTTTGGACATTCATGCATGTTGCAATCATTTATTCAACACCAAGCTCAATAGCCTTTTCCTAAATAGCTTGTTTTGGTGGGAGGTAAGGTTGGGGGCAGGAAGGGGGGATGGGGGCATGAAATACTCATTTTCCTCAAGGAAAGCAAACTGCAACAGTGCCATGCTATGCAGCCTACTGATTCCACACCTTTTCATCTGTTTTAACTGTCAGCAGCACAATTACCACTGTTACCAGAACACACACACACACACACACACACACACACACACACACACACACACACACACACACACACACACACACACTGCCACAATACAATTTTGGGTATAAAAAGGTATAAAACAGCCCAAGGTAAGGATATGGAACTGGGGTTGTTTCTTCCTTTGTCTCTGAATGTTTGTTTCATTTTGTCAGTGTTTTTGGAGATATTGTGTTTGTGTGCGTTGTTGTGTTTTTTGTTGTTGTTGGGGGGGGGGGGGTGGGTCAATGAAGGCATTTCATATTTTCAGGAAGACACTAGTTCATTCAACATAAAAACAAAAGCAGATTTTTTGTTTATTTACAAATCTAATTTTCAAACTAACAAAAGCTGTTTCCACACATGCACATGAATTCAACCAACTCATAACAAATAATCCTCAACCTTAACATACATACATACATAGTGGTTGTCATAGTGTTCCCCACTTAAGTCAACTCTAACATACATACATGGGTGCTTATCATAGTGCTCCCCATTTAAGTCAACCTTAGCATACATACAGGGATGCTTATCATAGTGCTTCGCTCTTAAGTCAGCCGCAACCTACATATATTGGTGTTTATCATAGTGCTCCCCACTAAAGCCAACCTTAACAAGCGTATATGGGTGCTCATCATAGTGCTCCCCACCTAAGCCAACCTTAACAAGCGTATACTGGTGATTACCGTAGTAATATCCACTTATGCCAACCTTAACAAACATATATGGGTGCTTATGACAGTCTTCCCCATTTAAGTCAACCTTAACATACATATATGGGTGCTTATGACAGTGTTCCCCATTTAAGTCAACCTTAACATACATATATGGGTCCTTATGACAGTGTTCCCCATTTAAGTCAACCTTAACATACATATATTGGTGCTTATCATAGTGCTCCCCACTTAAGTCAACCTGGCTTAAGCTGACTCTTCAGTTCAGTAGAGGGGAGCCTTTGTGCCTGGCCAGCTGCCCTATTTGCCTCAGTAAACTGTTCTTCTTTCACTGGACCTGAAGTAAGTCAGCTCCTTGCATATGTATGTCAAGCATTTTTTATTTATTTTTTAAACAAGGCTTTTCCCTCAGTTAACCTGAGCACCAATGCATTTTTTTCTTTTCTTCTCTTCATAATTTAAAGCTGCATGCACTGCACACTTTAGTCAACAGGTTGGTGTTGGATCTTTTTGCTTTCAGACTTTTTCCTGCCAAAATTGGCTGTCTAGGCAAAGGATAAAGAAATATCATTCTCCTTAAAAAACATTTTTAACAAGAATAATGTACATGTACTCAGATATGATGCATTCTTTGGGAACACTTCAGGCAACCATGTACAGCGTATGTGTACATGTAAAGTGCATGCTGTATCTAAATCTGGAGTGGTTCATCAACACCCCATTTGAAAGAACATACCGCACATGTACAGTCGTTTACATGTAGGCCAATCATTATGTATGCTAACAAACAACATGCATGTACATGTAAAATATAGCACATAACTCAACATCTAACAGTGAAATCCATTGCATCCATAGCAACATACTGGTCAACCTCCCATTAAAAAAGGTAAATGTTACGATATCATGGATAAGTTCCCCTCCTGTTTGAAAAGGTGGACTTATCCAGATCTTTGATAAGTAAATCTTAGTACAAGTTACCTATGTCTTTTACCCCCAGGCCAGTCAACTTATTAGGAGAGTACTATAAATACAAAGAACTTATCAGGAGAGTACTATAAATACAAACAAAGCTCATCTAGCTGATAGACATCGCCTAAAAATAACAACACAGCCAGTATTCATAATGCGCAGAAGTAGACAAATAATTATCCCCTTCACTGCCCCAGCATGTAAAATTTCCAGGCTGAAAGATGCACGGGCGCGCCTCAAAAACAGTGTATTTTCTGGTCCTATAACCCATCTACGTTCAATGTTATGCATTTTGATGAAAATCCTTTCACATGCCAGTGCAAAAAAGAAAACAAAAAGGCTTAAGGGTTTCCAATTTCACACTTTTAAGGGTCATTTTCAAGTGACATCATGGCAGTGAAAGGGTTAAGAACACATCAGCAATGCTTCAATGGCACAAAAATGGGGGTGGGGGGGGGGAATGCCTGCAACACTTCAATGGCATTAAAAAAGAAGAATGCTAATAGCATATATTCAACAAACAAAAATGCTGAGATCCACGTACACATGCAAACCCATACACACAACCATACAAGATTCAGTGCAGTGTGTACAAAATCTGATTTTCAAACAAACTGAACGCTTCAGTAAAAACATCTGTTATTAAACACAGACTCCTAAACAATGAACTGTGCAACATGCGAGGAAAAAGCAAAGGACAGTGTGTACAAAATCTGATTTTCAAACAAACTGAACACTTCAGTAAAACATCTGTCAAACTAACACCATTAAACACGAACCCCTAAACAATGAACTGTGCAACATGAGAGTAAAAGCAAAGCACTATAAAATCAACAAAGGAAGTTCATGTGCCTAAAAAGAAACAGCAACAGAGGCAAGAATCCTCCCCGATGCCTTTCACCAAGCAACCACAAACAAGAGTGTCAAGAAGCAAGGACATGCTGATAGGAGCAGCTGCTTTTACACTGTAAACCCTGATGACGATAAAGACAACCTTAAAAACAACAACTCTTGAATCCTTTGTCTCAACAGAAATGTCGGGTGTCCAAAAATACTGGTTGGGCAAAGTCTGTTTAACCTGGTGGGCGGGGTGGGGGAGGAAGAGGGGGCGGGGCAGCAAAAAAAGAACAGCACATGCATCAATCACACTTGCACAGGTGGTGTTTGCTTTCTTCCTTTTGTCCCTGCCAAAGAATGTTGACTTCTCATGAAGATGGTCTTTCATAACGGGTTTCATTGTAATCCCCCCCTCCCACCAAAAAAAAAAAAGCTCTGTCAAAACCACAGGTCATCCCTCTTACTGCAACAAATAAACAAACACAAAATTTAATAAAACTGAAGAAAGTAAGCAGGTCTGAGACTGTACTTTGAACACTCTAAAAATTAACTGACTGGAATGCATCACTGTTTCAACAGAAATACTTCAGTTCACTGTCTTGCTGCCTTTCATGTAAAAAAAAAAAAAAAAAAAAAAAAAGAAGAAGAATACACCAACAACATGTGAGTTAGAAATCACACACACTGTTTTTTAAGTCAAACCTGCTTATTGTCACACTTTTCCCTAATGCTCAAAGTTGTTGTTGATCAGTTTTATATAGCCCTATTCTCCACTCTCAAACAGACTCACTGCACTCTTGTCGTATGCAATTCTGAAGTAAGTAAACATGGTGCTTAACGTCCACAGAAACCATGAGGCTTATTAGGGACGGGGAGCAGGGGGGGGAAGGGGGCATGGAGGTTGGGGAAGAGGGAGATTATATACCTATATTGCTACACTGTCACCACCTAAATGATTCCTGCATTAAGATGGGCAGCGATGAGAGCCATTTTAATGTTTCAGTAGGAAGTGATGGACAAAGTCACAAGACAGTGTCCACAAAGCACAAGCTTTTTGAAGAGAAAGGAGAACCGAAGCGCTATCGAACCGAGGTCCTTCCGCTTACCAGCCTAACGCCTTACCGCTAGGCCAAACCGGCTCACTGCTGCTATTCTGAACAAGTGACTAGCTTTTTATAGCACAGTTTTGAATATCCACCAGAGTGGTGTACTTACAGCACTAATTGTGAAAGTAACACAAAGGTGTTACTTTATGAAGAAGACAACCATTTCAATTAAGCAAAATCTAAATATACCCCTTCTTTCGGGGGAGTACGAAATGGTCTTCTCTGGCTCAAATGTTCTGAATTAAAGGGGAACTGAACTAAAGAAGCACCACTGACCATACTGATAGGAACAGAATAAAAATTTACACAATACACTGTTCTCTGGCTCTTTACAACCAATTTCATTTTTTTTTATCCAGTTCCTTAAAAATCTATTCTGAAAGTCATGAAAATGCCACCATGAGTGCTGCCATTTTGTGCCCAGCAGTTTGTGTCAGTGTCGTGTGGTGTAAGTATCAAGTACATCACAAGCCAACTTTTTTCTGCTCTTCATTGGTAGAGCAAAGCAGCATGTCTGTGCCCTAACAAGCTCAAATTTGAAGCAAAAAAAGTACTTCTTTTGAATAATTATTGACAGAACCACCAAAAGAAGCACGAAGACACATTTTCTACATTTTTAGGTCAACTTGTCTTCGGCTTGGTTCCCCTTTAAGGATCTTTGGTCACCCATGCACTGTAAATGTTCATGACAATTCACTCAAACAGCACTATAAATCAAGCATCAAAAGTTAGTTATTCTTCAGTGACAAACAAATATCAACAAACACAATGAAGTTAGGTTAGGAGAAAAGTCTCAGATCAAACTGGCTAATGAAGAGAGGGATGTTCAACATTTTGGGGGAGACAGGAGGCAGTATAAGTAAAACCTGGTCAATTAAATAACATTTCAAGGGCCAGTATAAGTAAACCTGGTCAATTAAGTAACATTTCAAGGGGCAGTATAAGTAAACCTGGTCAATTAAGTAACATTTCACTGTAGAAACACATTCTACTGTACATATATATGCATAGAGCAGGTAAAGCTGCATATATTATGTGCAATTTTCTGCAAGAACATCTTACCCTGTTTGCAGTTTAAGGCAACATACAAATGGATGGGATAAAAACAAACAAACAAAAAACATAAAAAACATGCACAATAAAATCTGATTATGCCAACATTATTTCTGTTATCAAAACCATGTTGTTGTTGTTTTGTGGGAGTATCATCAGCAAAAGCATCAACCCTGTATTACTGTCTCTATATACTGTATGCAACTCCAGCATGGCCATATACTGTGACCCTGTACAATCACCTGTCTTCGTCACCCTCATTTTAGTTCTTATCATCAACCTGTATCTTTCTTGGGATATGCAAAAGAAGGAGCAGTCTAGTGCAATTCTCCCTTTAAGATGAAAGCCTGCTTCAGACAAATGGATCAAAGCCCCCACTGTACACATTTTACACTTAGATTTATTCTTTTAAGACAAATTTCTCACAAGAATAAGAAGTCACTGTGAGGCCCCAGCCTCTGTGTCTTCAAGAAACCAGCTGTTTTGTAACACATTTTGTTCAACAGGTAGAGGAGATGAAAATAAAAACTAAAAATCCAGGATATTGTTCTCTTGGCTTTCTATTCAATTTCTGATCTACGTTTCACAAGTAACGATTCTGCAGGCCTGAGTGCACACAACAGCAACCAGTGTTCTAGCTTGCACATTTCGCACACACTGCTGCTCTGATACGAGGCATGAAAGTTGTGCATGCTCAAGTCCCCCTGAGGAACAAGTTCAAAGAGGCAAGAGGTAAGTAATAGGTTAATCATGACACTCAAAGATGTTTTCTGCAGTCGATTCCCGCTATCCATCAATGACGCAATACAGGTTCTAAACTGCTGCTAAAATCAACAAAGCATTTTAAAATGAAAACCTCAGTTTTAAGTTTTTAATCTGTTTTACCTCTTGGAGAAAGGCCAACCTCCATGAACAAAGCATGCTTTGAGGAGGTAGGTTCCCTGAGGGTGGGTTCTGCAGACTGCAAATGCACACAAAGCATCTAACTCTGTGGTTTCTCTTCATTCAACTTCATCATGACCATCATCATCAACCCATTCCTTTATCAACCAGAGTAAAAAGCACCTTTAAAGTATCCAACAGTCACATGCAGAAACATCTGCATGCATATTAAAAATCCCAAACATTCCCAGCCACATCACTGTTTGAACACACAAAAATATCATACACACTTGTAGGATTGGGTAGTGCTGCTCTTGTGGCTTCTGTCGCCTTACCTAGCAGGTAATTCATATTTCTCACAAGAGATTAATGCAGCATTATAAAAAAGAAAAGAAAAAAAGTCCTATGTGGGTAATACATAGCTGGAGAATAGTGACACATGGCCCATGAAAAATATCGCAATATGTTGACCATCCAAAGAACCATCTTCTCCATCATCATTATTGACCCTTTGCCCAGCAGTTCATTCCAGACACATGTATTATGTATACTCTGAACACAGTCACAGTTGTAAATATTGTCTGTCTTCATGCCCTGCCATCATTTCATTTCACATCGCACACAGAAGACCAGGAGTTTCCACAGTTGTCACAATATCACGTCATGCTCCTTTCATCCAAACATACAAATTATTGCAATCTTATGCGAGCAAACATTTTTGCTACCATGCTCTCGGAAGCTTTTTGAAACTTCTGTTGCCATGAGTAAGCGCATGCATTCTTTTTTTTAGTTTTAGTGTGTATGTGTTGCTTTTTGTTTGCTCATTGTTGTTTTAGGGTTGTTCTGTTGTTGTCATTGTCGTTTCTGGGGGGTAACAGGTTTTGTGGGCTGGATGGGAGGGAATGTGTGTGTTGGGGGGGGGGAATTGCGCGTTTGTTTGGTGGGGGGGGGGGGGGGGGGGGGAGAAAGGGATCTTATTCTTGTTCTGGGTGAGAGGGGGCTTGGCCATAATGTTTTGTTTTCATGATGCAGTGTTTTTGTTGTAATGATCCGTCAAAGTTCTTCGTGTGTGACTGAAGAAGCCTGGGGCAGCTTTGCCACTTTCAGTCTTTCATAGACTTTGTAGGGGTCGTTCATCCAGTGCTTGTGGAATGACACAGGAACCTGCATCTTGAGGAAATCTTCACTGTAGTCCTCAGGACGTGCCTGCAACACAGCAGATGTGAAAAGGTGAAGTGCTGGGAAAAGGAGCTGAACGAGTGATGTAAAAAACAAAATAACACATGAAGACATTATTTTAATGATGGATCAATAAGAGAAATCTAGTGATCATTTCTATTTCTTTTTATGTCATGCTTTGGTTAGTATTCCAGTTATTTATCTGCTGACTTGACAAGACAACATTACACTGCAAACAAATAAACGTTTCCATTACAGTGCACTGCCCAAATAGAAGCGATAGAACAAAACAGCTCTGTATACACCTATAAATGATCGCAGTGCACAAGTACCAAAATTTACATTCTTTTAATTCACACATGCCTTTGCATGCATGCACCTGTGCATATGTGTGTGCATGGGCACATGCATGCATACATGCGTGCGTGTGCACATGCACACACAGAAGCCACCACTTACCTGATGAAAGTATCGACTGTGTGTCAGGGCAGTTATGCCTCTTCTAGAAAAGAACATTCCCAAGAACATGTCATCCGGTGCATCATCACTTGAACAAGCAAAGTCTTCCACTAAAAGATTCACTGCCGCTCTGTTGAAGACCATTCTGTAACAGAAAGGAGAAACCCCCTCACTCCTCAGCAACAACATCAACTGTCAGCTACAGGGGGAAGTTGTTCAGGGGCTTTCAGTGCCCAGTGGAACCCCTGATGAAATTCTGTCTTTGTGAGAGGTCACCTCTCTTTAGACAAAAGACGCTGGAGTTATAGGGTGAGCGGGGATAGTGTTCCATCAGGGGAAGTGTTCATACTACCCCACTATACAAAAGAACAGAAATCCAACAGACTTTGGCCCTTAAAGCAAAGAAGCATCACTGACACTATCAATGGGAATTGGAAGAAGAAGAAAAAAGATACACACATCAGTTTTTCAAGCAATTTGTTGACCTGTTAGTAAAGAACCACACTTTAAAGTAGCAAAAACATGACCAGGCGGGCTGCCACTTTGTGTCCAGCAGTCTATATCAGTGATGACGTGAACAAAGCCAGAAGGTGAGGCAAATACATCATGAGGCAACCTTTTCTGCTCTTCATTGGTAAAGAGCTAACCAACATTGCTGCACCCTGGGGAACTCCAATTCGAAGCAAAAAAAGTACCTCTCTTGTATAAACAGTGACAAAACCACCAAACGAGGCCTGCAGATGGAAATGATTGCACATCTTCTATGTTTTCAGGCCATCTTGCATCTTCCACTTCAGTTCCCCTTTAAAGTTGAAGAATAGCAGCAACATTAACACAGTTCTGGACACAGAGCAAGAAAAAGAAGACAAAAAAGAGTGGGAGAAGGGAGACCAAAGTGCTACCCTACCCTCCACCCCCTGTGATGTAGTTGTAGCCATATCCGGAGGTGACAGCGTAACCATAGCGCTCTCCCAGGAACACTGGCTCCTCAGTCTTGTAGCATGCCAGCAGGTGGCGCACCAGCTCCAGGCTGGCAGACACACAAGAACAAAGGTTGGACCCAAAACTTCAGTCTTTTTTCAATGATGGAAAAAATGGAGAATTAGACAGTCTCTCAGGCTCAGCCATTGCACCAAGCAAGGCACTCACTCAGTCACAGTACCAATTAAGCCACTTACTAAGCCAAGCTACTGGCTGTCATTGAACCAAGCTAATCAATAAACCAAACCATCAGCTTGGTCACCATGCCAATTCACTCACCAAACCCAGCCGCTTGGTAAGGCACTGTACCAAGCCACTCATTAAACCAAGCCACTCACTCAGTCACCACACTAAGCCACTCATAGTCAGGTCACTTGCTCAGTCACAGAACTAAGCCACTCTCTAAACCAAACCATTCTCTCTGTCTCTGTACCAAACCACTCATTAAACCCAGCCACTTGCTCAGTCACTAAACTAAGCCACACATTAAACCAAGCCAGTCTCTCAGTGTCTGTACCAGGCCACTCATTGCAAAGCCCCTTTCTAATGTCTGTACCAAGTCACCCGCTAATCCTAGCCACTTGCTCAGTCACTGAACCAAGCCACAAATAAACCAAGCCACTCTCTCAGTGTCTGTACCAAGCCACTCACTCAACCCAGGCACTTGCTCAATCACTGAACTAAGCCCCTTTCTCGGTCACTGTACCAAGCTACTAATTAAACCAAGCCACTCTCTCAGTCACTGTACCAAGCCCCTCATTAAACCAGGCCCCTCTCTAAGAGTCTGTACCAAGCCACTCACTAAACCAAGCCACTCTGTCACTGTAGCAAGCCACTCATTAAACCAAGCCCCTAAGTGTCTGCACCAAGCCACTCGCTAAACCAAGCCCCTCTCTGTCTCTGTAGTAAGCCACTCATTAAACCAAGCCCCTCTCTCAGTGTCTGTGCCAAGCCACTCGCTAAACCAAGCCCCCCTCTTAGTCACTGTAGCAAGCTGCTCACTTGATGAGAGTGTCATCGTCAGCAATCAGCAGCCATTCAACAGATGACAGTTTTTCGTTGCCAGCAAAGTGATGCAGAATAGCCTTTGTCTTTCCACAGTGCCCTGGTACAGAGAGAACAATGAAAGAACAAAACAAAACAGCACTGGACACCAGCAATTACTAGTAAGTTAGTCAACTGGGATGCATGGGAAAGCATGTCAGCATATGCATACACACATATAATCATGCACACAAACACACACACACACACACACACACACACACACACACACACACTACACACACAAAGAACACAAAACAAAACAACATAGCTACATAAATGCACTTTGTGTGTACCATGACATGTGTTTATGCAGGTGTATGTGTGTGCACCTGTGTGTGTGTTCACATGTGTATGCAAGTGTGAGTGTCATTGCAGGTATTAAGTGTCCAAATCAAAATCTGGTAGGATTTCAAATTTTACAGGTAAAATTAAAATTGGGATGTTTCCTGGGATAAATCAAAATTATGATCTCTGCAGGTAGGATTTTAAAACGTGCCAGTGCGAATCGCAATTTTGATTTCTACAAAGAAAACTTGTAATCTGGATCATCAATAACATGGGTTCTAATTCTAAATACACCAAACCATGATGACAATGCAGTGCCCTGCTGCACATCACTGACCTCTCTCTGTGTTGGGCACACCCAGATTGATGGTGGGAATGGAGGGGTCCTCTTTCTCACTGTAGTACGCTATCAGCTTCGTCTCTTTTCCCCAAGTCTTCTTCACCACAGGCACTGAAAACAAAACACGGTCAAATGTCTCACTGTCTCAGGAGCAAAAGAAGGAAGTAATCTGTATTATAATCATGATGGAAATAGCGGCCATTTTTGTTGCACAATTTCAAACTTGCATAAGACGTAAGCATTTTATTCTCACCAAATAAAAGTACAAGGAATGTATCCTGGTGTTAGTTCATTCATTTATTATCATTATCACCCCCATTCATTATCAAAAATGAGCCACAGTTCCAAATGCTATTGTTTAGCACTAAGCCAATCCACACATATATGCCAAATGCTAGTCATTAACTTTTTTAAAATTACATTTATACATTAAAGAACAGAATTCAAAGGTAATAAAATACAATAGTAACAGGTATGTGTGCATGTCTGTTTGTCTCTATCTGCATGTGGAGGTATATGATGAGTGGGGGTGGGGGAGGGGGGAGTGTGTGTATGTGTGTGTGTGTGTGGGGGGGGGGGGGGGGGGAGGGGGAATGGGGTGGATGGCATAGCATCTACATAGGCAATTTACAAAGGGAGTAAAAAAAACAGCATACATGTTGTAACAGTTAATTTTAAAAAATGGTTTAAAAATCATCTTTCTTCCATCTCTTCCATCTATTTTTTTCTTCCAATAACCAAAGGAGCCTTTTCACCTTAGAAATGACCACACACAGGTCAGGTCAACCTTCGCCATAGCATACCTCTGTCTTCATGAAACTTGGAGCAGGTCTTGACAGCCACAAAGAGATCCTCCGGATCTACTGGAGATCCCTGTCAACAGTTGCACTACATCTAGTACATGTGAAAAAAATGACAACAATACACACAGTTTATTTTCCGCTTTGCTGAAAGTAATTATGAGCTTATTCAAAAAGAAAAGAAAAAGGGTAGCACAGTTCACAGTTATTCAATTTATTCATTTTTAATCGCCCTGATGATTGACTGGGCATAAACACCAAGTAACTTATTTTTTTTTTGAAGGGCATACATATGGACAGACAGACTGACTGGCATGGTGAGTCTGATACCCTATGAGGGATGATTAAAGTATCTTGACTTGACTTTTAATGGGTTTAACGGGACACAACAAGACAATGTGCACATGTTAGTAAACATAACCTCTCTTTTTAACATGTTTTTATTCAGGTTTTATATTTACATTCATAAAATACATTGCATCTTGGGAAATAAGTAATCAATACACATATGTCATTCAAACATTAGCGGTGCAAACACAGCTTCTTCCTTCTGAGAGATAGCCCTGATATAACCCTAATGGCTGACTGGGCTTAAAACACCAAGTTTTACTTACTTATTCCTTCTGAGACAGCTTGATAAACCCAAAAGGTTAAACACCAAGTTACTTACTTACTTATTCCTTCTGAGAGACAGCCTTGATATAACCCTAATGGTTGACTGGGCTTAAAACACCAAGTTACTTACTTACTTATTCATTCTGAGAGATAGCCCTGATATAACCCTAATGGTTGACTGGGCTTAAAACACCAAGTTCTGAGTGTTTTGATCTTTCTTATTCTTTTTTCGGAGTGCAATCCATTTTGTTTTCGATTTTCCTGAGCCACGCAGTTTTAGCTATGGAGAAATCCTAGTTTAGTCAAAAATGAGCATTCTCTGTTAATTGTTCAGAAGTTTTAGTGTCCACTTTTTGTTTTCACTTTCTTTTTGCACATCCTGGTGCCACGTATACTTCCTGACAAGTAGAAGTCCTAGTTTAGTCAAAAATGAGCATTCTCTGTTGATTGTTCAGAAGCTTTAGTGTCCACTTTTCATTTTCACTTTCTTTTTGCACATCCTGGTGTACATATACTTCCTGACAAGCAGCTTTCTGTGTTTCAGAAAAATCTTTATAACACACATGTACAAGAAAAGACATTACTTGTGAGCCTTTCCTCTTCTCGAGTAAAGTAGAATGAGAATGATGATGACTTCCCCCCCCCCCCCCAACTTATCTGTTTCAAACATACACAAGGTGCATTTATTCAGTTTCAGTTGCTTCATTAACAGAACTTTCTCCCTTTCTCTATCATGCAAGCAAGCACACACACACACACACACACACACACACACACACACACACACACACACACACACACACACACACACACACACACACACACACACACACACACACACACACACACACACACACACACACACACACACACACACACACACACACACACACACACACATACACAGTCTGTAGGAAATACTGTAGGTTGCCATGCTGCACACTGGCACTTTTCTGACTTGCTGGTTCTTGATCCACAAAACTCACACACAGGTGTCAAGCGTTCCCCCAAGTTGTCCAGTATATACTTTGCCAGCTGAAAACAAACAACAAAATTCAAACATTCCTGCCTATGACAAATCATGAGAAAAAAAACTGAGTTACAATCATATAAAGACAAAATAATGAAACCCTAAAAATATCTGTCAGACCCTGTGTGCATGAATGCATGTGTTGTGTGTAGCATACAGTGGTGTGTGTGTGTGTGTGTGTGTACATACGTGCATGTGTATATACATGTGCGTGGGTGTGCATGTGTGTGCACATGTGTGTGCGCAACTGATGATGTCAGTTATCCTGAAAACAAACTCATCTGCAGAAATTAAAAAGAACAAGATCTTTAAAAACAAAACAAAGTTGTGTACCTAGTTCCAAATAATCTTGTGCAAAAGTGTTACACCGATCTGATTTTCAAGGAATATTTTCCAAAGGCTGACATGACCAACCTCATGCTTTGGGTCAATGGAAAACAGGATCTCTTGTGAAGTACCCCGTGACAACTTGCCAGCAAGCCTGGAAACAAACAAACACACAGTTCAACAGTCTAAACATAAACTATAGCCGTTAAAACAAACTCCAGGACCTGCCAACCCACAAACCACACAAGACATGGGCATACACAGAAACACAGTACACCTATTACATATAGAACAAACACAGACACATATATATATATAACAGATGCCTTGACCCACCTACTCACTCACAAGCTACCAACCAAGGACCATCCCTCCTTAAGACTACTTTTGCTTGATTTTTCAGGGGTCTTAAAATGGGAATCATTTGTACAATACACTGTTCTCTGTCTCTTTACAACCTGTTCCCCCTGCTGCTCTGCAGCAGCCAGCAAATGGAACCAACCACCCTGCTGTGCAAGAACTGTGTGACGGCAAACAAGGTTTACAAAATATGATACATAATGCCCCTCATAGTTCAAGAGAGTCCTGATTGGATAGACACATAGACATACACAGACAGGCACTTGCATGCACGCAACATTGCAAGTGCACACACACACACACACACACACACACACACACACACACACACACACACACACACACACACACACAAACACAACACACAGTACACACACTAGACACACACACACACACACACACACACACACACACACACACACACACACACACACACACACACAGTGACACCAAATTAGATGCAAAAACCTGTTGTTCCTCACTCCTAGTCTTTCAGCTCAGAATAAGACAACATACAGCTCAGAATAAGACAACATACTGAAAACTATCTGCCATGAAAACTATGTCAAGGCAAAAGTAACCAAGGCAAGACCACACCTCTTGACCAGTGACAGGCTGAGTGCCATCCCAGCAGCAAAGTCAGGGTAAGCAAATGCAGAGGGGTCATCCAAGAAGGCAAAGTGGTGGATGATGGTCGCCTGATGGTCTCTCAGCGCTCTCCCAAGGAATGGCTCCTGCATGGAATAAAGCAGGATCTTCTTAATAATAATAGTGTACATTTATCATGCATCCATCAACACCCTGAGCCCTCACATGATACATATTAACCTAAATATGATATTCTATACACACGTAGAGCACAGTTCCACCCAAACAACCCACACAAAGTACCATACGGAAAGACAAACAACCCCCTCCCCCAACCCCCACCCCCCACCCCCAAAACACCCACAATGAATTCAAATATATACAACACTGATCTGTATCATACATCATACATGCACACACATACTTCTCTTTCTTCTTCCATTAGGCTTGGCCACAGTCCTAACTCTGATTATCTGCTATGATATATGTTAACTGTGTATTCCCATGTCACCCACCATTGGCTTTCTCTTATCAAAAGTCGACATGGGATATTCAAAATTTGCACAGATATCTCAGCGCATGTTACGCACAAAAAGTGGACACAGGCCCTAACAGTAGCAGTCCACACAAGTGTTGACTCAGAAGAACTGAACAACAGTACTTCACCCTGTCACCATTAGGAGTCGAACCTTGGCCATGGGATTTACAGTGCAGTGCATTAACCAACCAGCCACAAACTCCCAGCAGGGTTGGTTACTTGGTTGCTTGGATCAATTTCACACTAAATCTCACCCATGAATCAGATATTCATCCTTTCTCTTCACTTGTTCAACCACATCAACATTAGAGCAGACATGAAAATCTGTTGACTCACAGGGATGGTGGGGGGGAGGTGGGGGGGGGGGGGGGGGAGCATTTAAAATGTCCACTGGCAAGGGGGCATATACTGATATAGTTGATTTAAGCCATTTGAAACCATTTCACCTACCTCACTTTCATCATGCTGTTGAAGAAGATGTAGAAGGCGCTTCAAGGTCCATCCTGGTGTCTTCTTCACATACAACTACCCACTTTTTGTCCTGATACTGCTTAGCAAATCTATCAAATAAAAAATAAAATAAATGAATAAACAAGGTGGGGGGAAGGAGGGGGGGGGGGGGCTGAAAGAGGGAAAGGGAAAATGAGAGACAGAGAGAGAGGGAGGAAAAGAGAGAGAGAGACAGAAACACAGAGAGAGGAAGAGAACTTAAAATTCCAAACTTTAATATTCAAGGATATTTGGACCTAACAGCCAGCCCTTGCTATACTATTACAATAAGCATATAAGCATGCGAAAGGCAGGGACACACACACAGAGAACTAACTACTCTTACACAAAATTATAGTATATAGCAACAGCTATTCATATGCTAACATTCTATCCTAGACTGTAATGATATTAAATTGCTGTGTGCTCACCCATGTCAGCGAGATACTGCACTGTAGAAATGACCATTACTCTTATTATTATTTAAATACCTTCTTCCACAAAGAAGGACTTTCCACTCTACGTCTTCCATTTTTAAATACCATGGGATTTTAGTTCACACGCTTGCCGAACATCAGACCATTATTCTTTGCCTCTTCAACAAGACCAGGTCCACAGCGTATTGATGAAAGGGGTCTGTACTCACTGTGTAAGGAGTGGGAATACAGTCCAAGCACCCTGCATCTCGGGGTACTTCTCATGACTCAGAATTAGGTCAGGTCTGTTGGTCTGAAATGTCAAGCAGCAGAAATGTAGGTCTACTTAAGTATATATATATAATATATAAAAGCTGGGAGCATCCTCAGAAAAGGCCACAGTCACATAATCAAAAATCACCTCTTTTTAACAAAAAAATGTTATTGTTATGCCCAGGTATGGATCTGTTTTTATTTTAAGTAAGTAAGTTGGTGTTTTATGCCCAGTCAACAAGTACGGTTATATCAGGGTGATGTTTTTATTGTAAACAGAGTGAGCTGGTTTGGCCTAGCGGTAAGGTGTTAGGTTGGTAAGCGGAAGCACCTCGGTTCGATACCGCTTCGGCTCTCCTTTCTCTTCAAAAAGGTTGTGGTTTCTGGACACTGTCCTGTGACTTTGTCCATCACTTCCTACTGAAACATTAAAATGGCCCTCATCACATCCCATCTTAATGCAGAAGTCATTCTGGTGGTCTCAGTGTAGCGATAGGTATATAATCTTCCTCTCCCCCACCTCCATACCCCCTCCCCCCCTTATCTAATAAACCTTATGGTTTCTGTGGACGTTAAGCACCGTGTTTACTTACTTACTTACTTACTTACTTACTTACTTGTAAACAGCTGACTATTATTACAATTTATAGTATTATACATTGCCTGTAGTCATGTGAACAATAACTGTACTAACCCCTAAGAAAGTGCATACATAATGAACTTGCTGATTCTAAATCAATTTTCTTTTTTAAATAATAAGAAAAAATAATCTATGAAGTATGATATCATATTTGGCCCATACTGTTCAAATTCTGAATCATTTGGTTAGAACTACAATTACAATACTAGTTTGCAAGATGCCTGCGCAATCCCTGGGGCCATTCCCAGTCCCAACCAGGCCAGGCCCATTATACCTGTGATCTGGACCAGACTTAAACAAGAAGTTTGACATCATTATTGCTCCAAATGTGTTGTCTGTCTGTTAGGCACTGAAACACCGTAACTCTGTGTTCAAGACAGCAGAAGATGACGTACAAATCTACCACGGAACGCGAGCTGCGCTCAGCCCTGCCTTAGAGGCTCTGGGCTGAGGTGAGCATAGCTTGCCCCCGTCCCTGGTCAGCCAAGCGTAAACACAGTATCCTGCACCCAGCCTGAGTTCAGCCCAGAAATGTCTGCTAGTGTAAATGTCACACCCTTTATTTCTCCATAGTTATGATACAGGATGCAGGCAACCAACTCGGGCAGTCAATGCCTGAGTAGTCTTGAGAACCTGAGTGTCAACTGGCCTTTCCACTTTGTCAGTAAGTAAGTAACGTGCAAAATGGAAAGGCCACCTGATACTCCGGTTCCCAAGACTAATCTGGGGCTGACTTTGTCAGAATTTTGACCGATTTCTTATACAGTGAACATAATACACACACAGAGAAACAGACAGACAGATGCACACACTGGTGTAAAAATAGTAAGCTATCATCTATAGCAAGCAGATTACCTCGGGCAGTGCAGCCACCTGTTCTTCAAAGTGATGCCGAAACAGTTCTGCTCTCCTGGCATGGTAAAGATGTGGCTGAGACAGTACTACCACCAGGACATCTCCAAACCTCACTGATCAATCAAAGAGGCCAGCTTGAAGTATGCATTGTGAGAAAATGAGGTACAACTGAATACAGGAGGGGGGCAGGGGGCACAGGGCAGTTTTCTAAATGTATACAATATAGTGAACAATCATACAAATCACTGTAAAATTATAAAAATAAAATTATGTAAAGTGAGTCAATCATGTGAACAAGTTGTCTCGAGGGAGAGATGCTCCCTCATCAACACAATCTTTTGCATGGGATTCTGCTGACTCATCATCAGATTTATGTTCACCATGTCTACTGGTATCAGTCCATCAAAATGAGATGAGGCCCTTCGGCTTTACTGCTTTTGCAACAACAACAAAAGTTATTACCAAGAAATATATCATATTATATACATTAACAAAGTTAGATCACCTTTGTTTTGAGGCACTTTGGAACTTTCATCAGTTTCACTCTGTGTAACAGCTGAGGCTGAAAGCATACAAATACTGAGTAAATTCTGACTGTACATAGTCAAACCATACAAACACTGAGTAAATGCTGACAGTCAAACCATACAAACACCAACGAAGTAAATATTATCAACATTCATGTTTACATTCCCTTCCAAGAAAAATTCAAAGTAACAAACTGGCTTAAAAATATCCCAAATTTTCAGCACAACTGCCTTCCTCGGGGGGTTATTTCTCACAACTAACATGGATTAAAACAATGTTCACACAATGGTTCTCAAATATTTAAAGTGGCTAAAACTCAATGCAAGCAACTTGTAATCTATTGATTGTGCCAGTCATGTAACTTACTGACTGTGCCAGTCTCAGAACAAGTCAGCTGGCCAAAACAACACCATAC
The DNA here is from genome assembly GCA_018857735.1 of Alviniconcha marisindica. Taxonomy (NCBI): domain Eukaryota; kingdom Metazoa; phylum Mollusca; class Gastropoda; family Provannidae; genus Alviniconcha; species Alviniconcha marisindica. The sequence goes on along the minus strand of JABMCL010002049.1, from coordinate 1,539,413 downwards.
AATGACAAGTACAATCCCTAAAAGTGCTACACAATGACAGGCACAGCATCCACCTACTTGCAAAATGTCATACAAAGCAAGTATATTTCCAGGCATTATGCATCTCAGACTGCGACGCCTTAGGCTAGTTTACAATTGAGTAGGTGCTTGGTATCAGACATGATCCTATCTACTTGCAAAATGTCATACAAAGCAAGTATACTTCCAAGCATTATGCATCTCAGACTGTGATGCCTTAGGCTAGTTTACAATGGAGTAGGTGCTTGGTATCACAGACATGACCCTAACCATCACTGTCAATTGGGGTGCTGCAGTAGTAAGGAATCTGAGTGACCCACTGATCACTTTTATTTTCTCTGCTCTCAAGCAGACTCACTGTGCTCTAGTTGTATGTTTTATGTAGCACATTTGAATATCCAAGGAAGTGGTGTGCTTACAGAACTAATTGAAATGAACTAGTTGTGACATATTCTAGTTTCCAGGTTTGGTAAACTCTTAAACTAGAAGGGGCAATGTGGAGGCACCCAGACTGTCTGTCAGCTGGGGTTATGTAGTGTGTAAGTACTGGTACCATTAGTATTACTGAGCAGTTACTGTTTTTGAGTTAACCCATCAACATTGCTCTTGGCAGCTTTCCATCTTCTTTCGTGTATATGCTGCAGGAGGCGTGCACAGCGTGACCCTAGTTTTGTACTGGATATTCGTCAAGACATCGCTATGTATGGTTGACAAGACGGTAAAATCCAGCTATCAAAAGCTTTGTATTGCCAAACACACCCTACTGGTGACACGTGTGACGTTGACAGTATCATATTTCAACTTAAACTGAAGGATTAACACCGGCACTAAATTAAACGCACAATTGCAGTTAGTTCGTGCAGTGAATAAAAATAACACAGAAGCTTACAACGGTCGGGGGAAAAACAATGTGTTGGTTGCAATAGCTCTTACATAAAAAGAAAATAAGGAGCAGAGTTTTCGTTTCTAATGTGAAAGCAGACGCCATGGCAGACGAACAACTTCCGTCGACGCTTCTTGTTAAAGTGCAGATGATTGGATAAACGTTTTTGGTGTGTCCAATCAAAGATCATTTCACAAAATGTGCTTGACTGCAAGAGTTGTTGACAAAATGGCGGGACCAAAAAGTTTCCCGAGGTGGTTGCTGAACTGCAAAGAGGATGTAACACAAACAAAGGTAGTCTTGCTATAATTCGGTAGTGTCACCCATAAGAGAAGCTCTTTGGTTCCATTTTTCATGTTTCAACTGATTTAGGAAAGTCAGTGGCGCAAAGCGAGAGCATTCGCACTGGAAAACCAAGCCGGTTAAGCTAAGCACGATCGAGCGTGGTCACCGCATGGATGGGGGACTGTTTTCGTGCTTGGTTTGCGCCCGCGCCGACATTTCTTCGGAGTCAAATTCTGTGCAGACTATAAAAGTCCGTCTCATTATCATAAGACTATAAACCGACCCTCCGAACGCAAAAGACCACGTTGCTCCGAATGGGTGGATTACGGAAACACCCAAATAACCCAGCAGTCATGCACGAAAACAGTAAAAGTGTCAATTTCTTCAAACTCTTGAAGTTGGACACTACACAAAAGAAGATTTTGTTTGTATAGTATTATATATAATCAAGTTAAATAATACAAAAATACAATTTCAAGTACTGAACAGCACATGAATCAAGTGCGTTATATATGCATGTACTGTGATCTTTATGATTAGACTGACAGTGACACTGACAAGTGACGTAAACAAAAGTACAATAGTGACAATGGTGAAGAGTTAGCCAAAGCTTTTCTTTTACAATTGTGCGCAGTTGAAACTCAAGTGATGTGTTTACCTTTCTTTTGAGCAGCCTTTGCTGAAGAACTTGATCGCTATTCCATTCATGAACTAATTAAGTAGTAAATGAACTTAAGTCAAATTATAGTTTGACTTTGGCTTCAATCTTGTTTGTTTGTTTTTCTTCTGGTTTTGTCTCATCAAATAAAAGGAGTGGAACGCCTTTCTTCATGAACTAAATGATGCCATCCAGCAACAGCTAACCCAGAACCATGTGCAGTATTTCACAGACCTGTCGGATGCAGAAAAGGAGCTGTTTATGCAGCGGGCAACCAAAGCAATTGAAGGAGGTGAGTTGTTCAAACTTTTGTGGCCATCTAACTTCATGAATAAAATGAGTTTACAATACATGCAATGATGCTTACACACAAATTACAAAAGAAGTTATGAGTATGATTAATATTAACAGAATTATCAATTATATTGGAAGCCAGCAATGATCCACTCTAGTCTCACACAAAGCAAACATAATCACACAGAAGATTAGTGATTATGGCAAGATAACTCATTTATTGGGCAAATGCAGTGCCTAGCAACAGTAGCAGTCCATTAATACTGACTCCATTCTGTTGTATTCTTGGTGTTGAAGGTCAGTTTTGACTAATAAAGTATATGGCTTTTAAAACTAAAACTGTAAAAGCATTTCAAGTTACAGTTAGTGTGCAGTGTAATTCAGTCTTAGTTCCATGTTACTGAAAATATGTTGTAATACCATTTACTTTAAGATGCTGTAACCTCACTTTGGTGCTACACACAGTCTTAAATAAATCAAAACCTGTATATGTCCATGATATCATGTACATTAAATGGGCACTAAACCAAAGAAGCAAGTTAGCCTGAAAACAATGAAAAGGAGCACATGCAGGCTTCATTTGGACATTTTGGTTTAACATTTTGTCAATATTTGTGTATGAAAAAAGTATACATGTACATCTTTGTTTGAAATTGAATTTAAGCTCATTAGGCTGCAACAACATTGTTTTTTGCTTTACTAATGTAGGGCAGACAAAGATTGGCTTATAAATGACACATTTGCCACTTTTGTTCATGATGCCATGGATACAGACTGCGGGGTACAAAATGGCAGCACTCACAGTAATGTTTTCAAGTGTAGATTTTAACAAACAGGATCATAAATCAAGAGTGAAACTGATACATTGTGTTTATTTTCCATTTCATTCCTATCCACATCGCCTGTTATTGTGTTAGTGTTATGCTTCCACAGTTCAATTCTCCTTTAAATTTAAAACTCACAAATCAGGCGTTTCTCTTGTTTGTCTTGTATGTTTTGCAGGTGCAGCATTCAGGGGGATGTTTAGTAAGATGTCTATGTTGATGGACCAACACCTGAATGAAGATGTTGCTAGGCAGCTCATGGAAGACTCCCCACTGGACACAAAAACTGATCTGGTCATAGAAGGAGCAGAAGAAGGGGTAGGTCAGGGTTTGCATTATCTAGTAATTTCCAATTTTTTGTTTTGTTTTACTAATTAATATCAGGATTATACTTGGGGGCGGGGGGGGGAGGGGGGGGGATCAGCAGTCGGTCAGACATACCAGATATTATTTTGTTTGACTGGTTCTCAAAACAAACAAACCAAAAAAAGCACACACAGAGTGTGCCTGCTATATTATATGCTGGTGTGTGTATGTGTGTGTGTGTGTGTGTGTGTGTTCTAGACAGGGAAGGGAGCAGGGTGGTTGCTACTGCTAGCAGAGCTCTAGTAGTTATATATCATATATATGCAACAGATGGCCATGTATCTGACCAGTTACAGTGATTGTCTGACCGATTTCAGTGAACCACTTTTACCACCTTATAAATATCACACCGGTTTGAAAAATGTCTAGTGTGATCACTGGTAGTATGGAGTAATGCCTTCTTCTTTTACAAAAAAAGCACACACTCAAAGTCAAGTAAAAATAATCTTAAAAGAGCCTTAATACTTAGTCTTTAGTCCTGTTCTTATGTCAGGTGGGGCTTCACTGTCAGGCAAGGTGCAACCACCATCCATGAAGACAGTGCAGCCTATACGCTCTCAACCTCCAGCTTGACAATGGAGGTGGAGGCTTTTAGTAACTGAGTCACACACATTCTTCATGCCTGGATTGTCTCAAGAGGTGACAGTCACTGAATCAGACTACACATGCCGTTATCCTCACAGATTCAATGAGCTTGCCACATAAAGTGAAAAGTGCAATGGGAAACCCAGACTGGCATGTGTGTATGTTCAACATCCACCTTTGAAAACTGGATATGCTGCCCTGGAAATCTGTAGTGCTGAGGGCTTGAGAGACAGGCACAAAGCCAAGGACATCGCACCCACCATCGCCTGGAGGAGAGAGGTGTAGAAAGAGAAAGCACTCAACAATCTTTTTTGAAAGGATGAGAAAGGACCATTGTCAGTCAGATGAACATTGAAACTGTTTCAACTGAGAAAATAAATTGTGATTGATTTTTTTTATTTATTAATAGTTATCATAAAAATAACAAGTCAAGACAAAACAGAGTTAAAGATGATGGGCCCGGTCAGGACAGAACACATGTAATGTCCCGTTATTTCCAC
>JABMCL010002049.1:1515000-1530000 GCA_018857735.1 Alviniconcha marisindica | reverse complement strand
CTTGTAAGACCGTTTGTTTCATTTTTAGCCTCGTCTTAAAAGTTATCAAGCATTCTGTTAAAATAATGAATCTTTATTTATTTGCCTTTTTTTTCTTTTTTTCTTTTTTTGTCACAGCCCGCTGCCATGGAGAATATTCTGAGGATGGAGAGTCCTCTGTTAGCCATTCCACAGTTCCAGTATCAGGTCTGGTATTCCTCATCATGTACCAGTTTCAAAACATCATTTTTGTATCTATAAATAGTTGTGGTTTTTTTTTTAAATCCAACAAACCGCAACCGCATAAGTACAATATTTTCATTTACCACCATTTAACTGTCATTTTTGTGGCTTTGAAAAAGGGGCTTACCCCAAAAATGGGCACATTTCAAACGGTGCTATTAAACTAGCATTCTTTTTAAACATTTATGTATTTGGAGTCTGTTAATCATGTTTTATTTGGAGTCTGTTAATCATGTTAGTTAACAATCTGAGATACAACTAAAAGCTGCTGGGATCATGATGACCGTGAACATTCAACCTAAAGGTGTCAGGATTCTGATGCCTATGAGGGTTGAGCCTAAAGATGTTAGGAGCGTCGTAACTGTGATGGTTCAGCCTAAGTCTGTTTTCATCCTGATGGCTGAGAGCTCAGCCTGAAGCTTCCAGAGCCTTAATGGTGTGGTGTATATTTCCACCAAAGAGACTCAAGTTATCGCAGACAAGTTCTTTTGGTATCAGCTGTCCAAACTGAAGACTGCAATATATATATATGTCAACAGCAAAATAAATGGAGAAAGAAAGGTTATTAGTTATAGATGGGGTTTTGATAGCTATTAGCAAGTCACTGAGTTAGAACTTGAACCAGATGCCTCAACAGATATACGAATTACAGTTCAAAAAGCAAGGAAACACAATACAGAAAGCTGCTCATTGTGGGAGAAAGTGAGAACTTTTTTCTCTCCAGTGCAAATGAAACTTTTATGCAGCAGCAGTGCACTTGCATTCTCTCCATGGTGTTTATAAAACTGCTAAAATCTCAGTTGTGTTTTTTTGAAGGTGCATACTGATTAGGAAAAAAATATTGTCTAAAGTCTGTGTTTGACAATAACCACACTGAACAAGAAGATGTTTTCCGCTTATGATGAATACATTTGTTGTGCAGGTGAAGCATTTTCATGACATGATATGTATTCCATAACTGTGGCGATTAAAATGTGCCATTTCTCTTCTAATGTCATTCCTGTTTGTGCAGGTGAAGCGTTTTCATTACCGTGACCTGTATTCCTTGTTGACTGCTGACCAAAAGGCTGCCATGCCAGTTTTAGACCCTACACAGGGTAAGAGGCATTTTGTAGAGGCTAGGAAGGAAGGAATGTTGGGTTTAGCATCCACAGAGACCACATACGGTCTATGAGGGAGGGGACAATCAGTTACCTATGTACTGTAGCTTGTCCAAAGCGCTCTGACCTGCAAAAACAGGAAAGACTGACTGCCACCACCAGAACAATACATTGTTAAAGTGGTTGAGACCTTGCCAGTGCAAAGCAGCTTGAGTGCTCCGTAACTTGCTCTTTCCACAGTTGTGAGGAACACAGTCACAAAGACAGTGTCCAGAGAGCCAGCTGTTGAGAACGACTCAGCAGCAAGACAACCCATCCTTTGTGAAGCAAAAAACTCCACCAAAATCACATAGGTGGATTGATTGGAGCTTTGTTTTTCATAGCAAGCTAACCAGAAGGGAAAAGAATTACTGTCAACAGATGAAGAGAGAATATAATAGGTAGTGTGTGTGTGGGAGGGGGTTCATTTTTTTAAATAATGTCTCTTTGTCAATGTTTTCTCTCTCTCTCTCTCTCTCTCTCTCTCTCTCTCTCTCTCTCTCTCTCTCTCTCTCTCTCTGTCTGTGTCTGTCTGTCTGTCTCTCTCTCTCTCTCTCTCTCTTTCTCTCTCTCTCTCTCACTGTACAGTAATCTCAGATGTGAATTTATTTCTGTTTGTAATGTCAGGAGATCTGAACTGTACTTCACTTGATGTACTGTGATGCCAAAATGTGTTGTGAATTGTTTCTCTCTCTCTCTCTCTCTCTCTCTCTCTCTCTCTCTCTCTCTCTCTCTCTCTCTCTCTCTCTCTCTCTCTCTCTCATTGTTATGTGAGAAGGCATTGTGAATAACATCCTTGTCTTTGTACAATCATGTCAGAGGGTGTCATGAACAATATCCCTGTCTTTGTACCATGATGTCAGAGGGTGTTGTGAATAGTATCCCTTCTTTGTACTGTGACGTCAAAAGGTCTTGTGACTGGTCCCATTTCAGCCATTCACCCTCCCTGGAGACACTGGTACAATGACCTCATTCCTCCTTACACCAAACCCCAGGACCGACGACGTGCCAGAGAGGAACGAGAAGCTGAAAGAGAGAGGTAACTCTGTCATGTCTATGCAGGTGTGGGTGTGGATAGTGTATATCTCTTTGTCTCTGATTTTTGCACTTTTCCTTGTATACCCGTGTAACAAAGTGGGGGGTATATTGTCCGTCTTTCATTTCTCCAAGTGTCCAAGTTATGTCCCTGTGTTACCTTCTGAGGTTCTGAACCTTTTGTAAGCAAACTTTTTTGCCTTCCTTCAGGATTCAGCAGCAAAAGCGAGAGGCAGAAACAATGCGCAGAGAAAAGGAAGACAGAGAAAGGAAGTGAGTAAAAGCACTTGAAGTGTTTTGTCTTCTTTTTATTTGTTTTGTTTTTGTTGGTTGTTGTTTGGTTGCATGTTACGTGGGGGGGGGGGGGGGGGGGTATACAGTAGAAGGAAGTTGCATTTCTTGATTATTTGTGCTTTTTCCCCCCATTTGTTTGGCTGTTTGATTTGATGTTGCATGTTTTGTTTTTTTCTCTCAAATCAGTTATTATTTGGAACTTTCTAAGGTCCAAGTGAAACTTTTTTTATGTACATCAGCAGCACATTTGTACAGATTGAAAGAAAATCTCCTGCACCAGGCATGTTTTATGTTGATAAGTTGCTTGTTTGCTTAATGCTCATGGTTATTATGATGCTATATTGACAGTGAACTAATGTTGCGGGCATTTATGCGACCACGAAGAAAGTCCATTGGGTAAGGCTGTGAAGTACATGTCACCTTTCATTGAATTTTGCAGTGGCATCTCTGAATTATCAGGGAACACAGGAGTTTGGACTCATGTAAAAGAAGATATACAGGGGGTGGGGGTGTTCAGTATTTTATTTAAATAACAAAACAAAACTGATTTTAAACAAGGAGAAAGACAAACACAAAATGACATTGTGTCTGCTGTCTTTTTGTATGTGTGTTTTGTTACACACATCCTCCCCAACATGTTCTCTTTTAGTCTCTTTTTTTTTCTTTTTTCTTTTTTTCTTTTTTCAAGTAAGAAAGAGAGGCAGGCCAAGGCACAAGGTGAAGGAATGATATGTAATAATAAAAAAATCTTTTGTTGGTCCCTTTTAAAGTTAAAATACATGAATTTCCTGGTCTGGAAAAAAAGAAAAAAGTTTTCAGCTCAATTTTGTTAAAATAATGGCAGTGAACAGCACTTAAATACTTGTGACAGACCGGTATTAGTCCAACGACTAAAAACGCAAGCAAGTTCAATAAACTGAAGGTGGCATGTACAGCTGTGAAATATTTGTGATCCCCCAAAATTCACTGATTTTGGATTAATTCACATTCACAGAGTGGTAGTTGTGTGCATGCATTTGAATGTTTTCTGTCATTTGTGTTTTCTAACCGCAGTTTGTACTGAATAAGCAGCAGGTAACTTCCACAGGTTATGAACACTCTTTGTCAGGTCTCCTGACTGTAACACCTCCCTCCTCCTCCCCCACCCCACCCCCATCCCAACTAACCACCCCCATCCCCACCATCACCACTAGGCTAACCTCTCCCCACTCTCACTGCAGTTTGCAGTTCATGATTATTGTCTTACGTGAAAAGCAAGTGGCAGACAGTACATGCACCACAATAAACAAACCTGGCATTTCAAGATCAACAGAAAAAATATGGATAACATACACAATATAAAATAGAGCCTGCAGTATAAACCTTCACGCACATAGCTGTGCGGCCACACATTCACATAAATTTCAAAAAAGAAAAAAGCTGACATCACTTTGTATACCACGGTCACCTGCATACACAAAATAACGCACGCAATACGCATTAAAAAGTGGCTCCATGCATAACTTGACCAACTTTCAGAATTCTGAGCTCCACTTCTCTGCAGTGAATGCAAGCAGTTAGGTGGCAATCTCATATTTGGTAGCACCCAGTGTCTTCAAACTTCAAAAAGATTGGATATATATATATATATATTATGCACCTGTCAGTCTAATTGTTTTTGTCACCCCTTGTTGCTGTGCGTTCCTTTCCTAACTGACCCTGACCTTGTTTGCCTTCCCATGCTGTTGGACACCACCAGCAACTGTTCCTGAACTGACAGGTTGTTTGTTTGTTTGTTTGTTTCTAAAGCAGCTGTGTGAACGTATCTGAAAAAGCTAGCAGGTTTTTAAGTGTATTTCATCATTTTGTTCCCGCACTGGAATATTTGAGAAAGTTTAACTCTATTTCATGCGAACATCATGGAATAAACAATCTCTCTCACCCTCTCTCTCCCTCTCTCTCCCTCTCTCTCTCTCTCTCTCTCTCTCTGCATTTATGTGCATATCATATATGTGTGTGTCTTTGCATGCAAGTACATGTTCTGTGAATGCATAATTATGGCACTGCATGAATGTTTTGAATCATTAGCCGTGCTATGTGTGTAATTAAGAAATCAGATTATTTGTGAGCAGTGTTCTTATGTTAAATGGTATTTTAGGAAACCTTCCAATATTATATTGTTCTGTGCTGCAAGTGCTGGAAGAAATGTGTGTGCTTGAATACTGTGGAATGGGTAATTATTTCTCAGTTTAAAAAAACAACAACACTTGCACACATGCATGCACACACACATTTATGTCCACATGCACACACACACACACAACACACACACACACACACACACACACACACACACACACACACACACACACACACACACACACACACACACACACACCACACACTCACACACTCACACACACATAATGAAAAAGGAATGAAAAATATTACCTGAGCTTTCTTGAAGAGTCACTTTAGTTGGCTTCTGAACTTCGCTCCAGTGAGGCAATACAAGTAGAAATTCACTGCACTGTAGGTGGTGTTTAAAACATCAATCACCTTATCAAAATGTCTTGGTTTTGTCTGGAAGGTGAGTCTTCTAAACCACTTAACCTTTTGTGTGCAAACTTTGTAGGATGGTTCACAGAGTATCATGAGCCAATGTGTTGGGTGAAAAAATTAGATTACATTGGACAGAAACGTTTTAGCTTAGATATTAGTGGGGAATTTTCTTTTTCTTTTTTTGGTGCATGCATGCGTTCGTGCATGTGTGTTCTGTTTGTTTGGGTTTAAAAAACACTGTGGTTCACTAAAACATCAGAACAGAACAGGGTGATATTACTGCTGTGTTGGTTTTCAAACAGAGCTGCAAATGTAATCTGACCATTGTACTGGTGTTTTGGATAGATCCATAAAGTAACCCTACCACTGTGCTAGTTTTTCAGACAGACCTGTAAAGTCACCTATGAAGGAGCTCTGCCATTTTGTGTTGTGTTTCAGGCAGGCATATACATGTAAAATAACCCATACCACTGTGTTGGTATTTCCAGCAGACATATACATGTAAAGTAACCCATACCACTGTGTTGGTATTTCCAGCAGACATATACATGTAAAGTAACCCATACCACTGTGTTAGTATTTCCAGCAGACATATACATGTAAAGTAACCTGTACCACTGTGTTGGTGTTTCAGGCAGACATATATGTACATGTAAAGTAACCTGTACCACTGTGTTGGTGTTTCAGGCAGACATATATGTACATGTAAAGTAACCTGTACCACTGTGTTGGTGTTTCAGGCAGACATATATGTACATGTAAAGTAACCTGTACCACTGTGTTGGTGTTTCAGGCAAACATATATGTACATGTAAAGTAACCTGTACCACTGTGTTGGTGTTTCAGGCAGACATATACATGTAAAGTAACTTGTACTGGTGTTTCAGGCAGACATATACATGTAAAGTAACCTGTACTACTGTGTTGGTGTTTCAGGCAGACATATACATGTAAAGTAACCTGTACTGCTGTGTTGGTGTTTCAGGCAGACATATACATGTAAAGTAACCTGTACTGCTGTGTTGGTGTTTCAGGCAGGGTGAAGATGAGTACATGCAGGCTGTGGCAGCGGAGCGAGCCAAGCTGGACGAGGACCGCAGGGAGCTGCTGCGTCAGCTGCAGGAGGTAAGAAGTTTCATTCACCCAGCACCTTCACTGCACTCCAGCGTTGTGTGGCTGGCAGGCAGTGGAAAACCCCAGACACAAAACATTACAAAAAGGTGGCTCACAACAAACAGAAGTTGCAGGCAGTCATAGTTTCACCTGTAATGCTGTGGTTATTCCATTGTAGAGAGGGCAACTTTCCTAAGAACTTAAAGGGGACACCAAATGAAGAAAATTGTCTTCTCAATATGAGAGGAGTGAAGAAATATGTCACATCAGTTTTTCAGTCAATTTATGGTCTAGTTTGTTAGAAGGCCGACTTTTGATGGTGGCACAAACACAGCCATGAGTGCTGCCATCTAACATAGTTGAATGTGCTGTGCAGGAGAGACGTCGTCGAGAAGACGCAGAGAGGCAAGCTCAGGAACAGATTGCCATGCTGCGAAGAGAGATTGACGCTCTTCGCCACAAACCTGTAAGTACTCAGTGTTTAACATTAGCTGGGGAGGCAGAAACCCATATATATACATGTCCTAAGAAAAGTTTTTCTCTCATTTGAACCATCCTGATTTGGCATTTATAAGACACCATTAATGAGATTCATTGGCTGAATAATGACCTGATCCATTTCTTTTCAGAAATCTCCTGCCCCGTCTATGTACAGCGTCAGCTCTTTCATAAGGTGAGTGTGCTCTCAAAGGCAGCATGCAGAAGGCCAACAGTGGGAAGGGGGGATGATCAGTCAAGTCTTTTTTGCTGAAGTGATTCCAGATTGGTTTGTTGTGAATTAGTTACCTAAGCTTATCCTATCATAGGAGGGGCATGGTAGGCAATGTTTTGGGCATGTTGAATCAGCACAGGCATCACTGAATGCCACTGAAGTGACTTAGCAGTAGTGCTGTGTCTCCTCTGGAGGGTATATAGCCTACCAGTGATTTAGCGTCGCTTCCTGTGGATCTCTGGCAGCAGGGCTGTGATGCAGAATGGACCTCTTTTGGTTTGGGGTAGGGACACCTTGATGAGCAGCATGAGAGCAGTACCTCTGTTCTCTTCAGTCCAGTTCTTCTGTTCTCTTCAGTCCAGTTCAGTTTAAGGTGATATCTACATGCTCACGAAGGCCCATATATGCTCCACCTGTCTCTAAGAAATTTCCCTAATGTTGACTTTGAGCCAGTTCCAACAATAGCCCTGCCCTTTCTCATCCTTTCAAGGAAGATCGTTGAGTCTTCTTTCTACTCTTCTTCATTTTTTTCCCATTCGCCCCCAGGTGACTGGCAGTGTAATGTCCTTGGCTTTGTGCCCACAGCTAGTGTCTCAATCTCTGGAATCAATCTCAAAGCTAGCACATGATCAGACAGCAAAAACTAATACTAAAAGACAACTAAAAAAATCACAATTATATGAGCTTGATAGATGACAAAAAGAGGGTTCTTGTTGACATTCACCTTTTTTCTTTGCAGCCGAGTGCTGATCCCCCCGCCCCCCAGTCCAGCGTCAGGGAGGTCTGAGCTGGCAACGATCCAGGAGAGCCCGGTCCCCCTGCGCACACCTCCGCGCCAGAAGACTCCTGCCGAGCAGACAGAGGGCATCATCATGGACTTCTTGGGCAAGATCCGCCACAGTCTGGACATCAGTGAGTGTGTGCCTGTGTCTGCATATATTTCTTTGACTCTGCATATGCAGAGGACTCTGTGTGTGTGTGCGTGCATGCGTGTGTGCATGCATGCGTGTGTCTGTGTATTTGTATGTGAGGGGGCAGGTGGAGAGTTGTAAGTGTGGGCCAGTGGGTGAAGGAGGAGGCGGGGGGAAGCATGAGGTTGGGGAGGAAAAGATTGACTGTTAGTATTTGTATTTTCTCAACCCTGCATCTACTGCTTTTAAGGAGCTCCAAGCAATTAGTTTTATCTCCCATTGCCCTGAGGTTGTGTGCAGTCAACTGCTAGCTAGGGTTCCAAGGCTTTCCTTCCTTGTGGATACAGTTACATTTTAAAAATTGATTGTCTTTGTTACTATACATTGTCATATCATCTTAGAGCAGATTCAGAATGCAGTCTGTTGTTCCACCAGTTGCCCATGGGGAAGGGGCTGACAAACAGAGGCTGGACAGGGAGACAGATGGCTTCATTAAACAGAATGTGGATGATCTGAAGCAGGCGCAGGTTAGTGTGGGTATGTGTGTGTGTGTGCATCATTGTGTTTGCATCATTGTGTGTGAGTGTGTGCATGTGGCGTGTGTGTGCATTCATGCATGCATGAGAGAGAGTGAGTGAGTGGCTACATGCCTGTATGCATGTTTTCACACACATCTTTGTGTTCATAATTAGACACTTAATGGTTTTTTTATAAGCAACAGCAGCATTTTGACACTTGTTTACCTGCTTCAGCAGTTTTTGCGTAATAATTGCAAACTTCCACTCTGAACTGAATACAAAGTTTTTCAGAGAACTACCCACAGTGGAAATTTAACAGACTTACCTGTCATGTACCTGCACATTAACCCTTGCCCACCCAACCCCCATCAGGTGGAGGTGTTCGGGCATCGCCTGCAGCCGGGTGAGTTTGAGTCCATGGCACCCCAGAAGCAGCAGGAGTCCAGTGACAAGATGATGCAGCTCATCCAGAGGTGGAGAGAAGAGCGCCGAGCACAAGAGCTCTCTGCATACTGATGAAGCTGATGGGTTGGACACTGAGGCCGGGCAGAGCTTCATGTCAGATGGAGGTTGTTCAGAATCTGTACTGACATGCAATAGATACGCACATGGTAGTAGTACAAGAAGGTGAAATTACTGTTTTAGTAAGCACTGTCAACTTACTAAACTTCACATCAGATGTCTAAGGTTCAGGTTCTGTACTGACATGCAAGAGATAATATTTTTGTGAATGTTACAAATAAATGAAATTTCATTTCAGATGTCTAAGATTCAGACTCTATACTGACATGCAACAGATTCACTCAAGGCAGTCGTACAGTAGTCAAATTGCAGGCACTGGGAAAATATTTTATTTTGCACAGATCTGCACAGGGTAGCGCACCACAGCAATGGAAAATAAGTATTCTGGTAAACATTACTAATTTCAAGTCAGATGGTAGACACTGGGAACATACCTTATTTTGCATAATGAAATATCTGAAAACATTGTAGCATACAAGCATAAATCAAATCTCTACACACTGCATTCAGGACCTAGTAGGCAAATGGCTACAAGGCCTATAAGCTGTTCATGTGATATAATGTGATATTAGGAATGATTAAAGCAACAAATGACCACAAAAGAAACTAACTGCTGTAAATGGAGTGCAAATATGGTTTGTTTGTTTTTTAAATAACAAAATAATTTTGATGTGTCTGGCCCATCCAAGGCATATGCTCCTTTTAAACACTTTTTTCCCCCCCTGTTCTTCTTTATTTACATATATCTGAAAATAGATAAAAATGTAAACTACAGATCCTTGTATGCTTTAAACAGAGTTACCAGAATCAACACACAAGGGAGTTAATTAGCACTCAAACTATGCAACACAAGCACAAAAACAAAGACCTGAGTTGCCTACAGTAACGCTCACCTGGCATGCGTGTAAATACAAGGTACATAAACTCTACCAGAGGTACATCCACATAAACTGGTGGAGTTTATGTACCTTGTATTTACATGCATGCCAGGTGAGCATTACCGTAGGCAACTCAGGTCTTTGTTTTTGTGCTTGTGTTGCATGGTTTGAGCGCTAATTAACTCCCTTGTGTGTTGATTCTGCATGAGCACTTTGGGCCTCGTTCTGTTTCAGGTGAGCGACAGATAGATATAGTCCTTTTGAGTGAAAATTATTAAATGTGACTGGACTTACTGTTGAGTGTTGTCTGTATCTCACCAAAATGTGCAAGTTGTTTAAAAGGTTAAAGGGGACTCCAAACAAAGATGCATCATGAACCCTTTCGATTGGAATGGGGACAAAATGTTCAGAGCAGTTTTTCACTTGCATTATGGTATTTTGATTTGTGGTATAGTTTGTTTTAAGAAAATCAACATTTGAAAGTCACAAAAGCACGGCTGTGAGCGCTGCTATTTTCTGTCTGGCAGTCTGTATCATGAGCAAGATCAGCATGTGCAGCACAAGTGTACTATGTCATGAGCCAGCTTTTTTCTGCTCTTCATTTTGTAAAGCACGAACGAGTCTGGCTGCATCCTGAGGAGCTCAAATTTGAAACACAAAAATACATGTTACATGAACAACTAAGAACATTAAGTCTGCAGATGGAAATATTTGCGTGTTTTTTTACGCTTCCAGGCCAACTTACATTTTTGCTTGGGGTCCTTTTGAAGAACATTCCGTCCTGTGAAGAAATGACCAACCATTCCGTCCACATATGTGCTTTTTTCCCCCTTTTTTTTTCTTAAAAAAATAAATATATATATATATATAATATGACTATTTCTATTATATCTTCTGACCTGCTGATCCTTTTGCTTCCAGGCTTTGATTGATGGTACACCATCATAAGGCAGACTGTCTTTTGAAAGGATCACTTCACTGTGTTCAAATTCAAGGTCATATCAAAATCTAAGTGACTGTTTGTCTAGACAATATTCTCTGAATTATTTAACCTTTTGTTGTCAAACATAGTATGGTAATGCATCATCATCATATTTTGTAGGCAGGGCGACAAACATTTTTCCCTTCTATTTTTGGTGCTTGAATGACTGAATTGTTTACACTAGTATACATGTTCACAGTAAGTAAGTCTGGTATTGTATGTAGTATAGTGTCTTGCTATACATGCAATAAAAGAATCTATATTTTGTTAAAATAATGTTGGTTGTTTTGTTTCTTTTTCTTGGAACATGTATTCACTGGTTGATGTCACAGCAAAGCAAGCAAGCAATTCAAGTACTTGCATCTGAAAAGGCTAAAATGTTGAGGAGTTTGATATGTTACCTGCAGGCACAAAGCCAAGGGCATCACACCATCAATCGTCTGGAGGAGTGAGGCATAGAAGAAAACAGAGCAACAATCTGCCGTTCCAGATAAGGGCTTAGTCAATCACACAAACTTTTGAACGGTTTCAAAAGTAGAATTAGGAAAGCTTTTTGTTGATGAAAGTTTTTGTGATTGTTTACATATCAGAATGAACTGGTCTAAAAGTAATGTTTTGCACGAGGGGAGTGATTTGGGAGCGACGGGGGAGAGGGGTGTAATTAGTGGGAGAGGGGACGGGTGCCAATAGAAATGGCATTCTGCAATATACTTTTCTTGAGTTGATTAAAGGAACTTTCCTTCGGAGGCTAAACTTCTCGTGTGCTTAGAGGAGGTTAAACGAACATGATCCGCATTAAAAGTTTTGTGATTGAACGTGCCGTTTATTTTTTTAAACGATTTTAGTAGAGGAATTTCCCAGGAAGTGTTACTAACACTGTTTTCATGAGTTCTTTCCCGCGTTGTTAGTATGACATCATTGATAGAACACCGGAACTTCTCAGTTTTGTGTACATGTCACGTACAAGTTATTTTTATATGTTTATTTTTTAAATCTACGCAATGGGGGGAAAAACTAGTCACAATCTCGTATAGTGTGGTTTACATGTTTTGGTGACAAGTGATCGACTGAATCGCAGTTGGTTATATGACTTTGTTGATAGACGATTGGCTGAAGCTTGGGTCAAGTTGAGTTCACAACCTAATTGTGACTGCTTAAATGATAGAAATGCAAGAAATATATATTAAGAAATTCAAAAAGTCGTTTTGATGAAGTATCAAATGACGACGTGAACACACTTTAAAAGACGATGAGAACTTATGCAGAGACAGGCTGCTAGGAAATTTGACTGATGAAACGAGAACACTCACACAAACTCGTGTAAAATGTCCGGGGACAACAGCGTGGTACATTATGCTGATTTCTGGACGTCACAACGACCGTTCAGTCCGTCGGTCCAAGTCCACGACACGTTAAAATAGCACGCAGACACGTGGGCCGTGTCGTCTGCTCGGACTGTCACGTGACACGCTTTTACCGCTCTCGGACCAGCTGTACTTTCAGTTCTGCTGTCAAAACTGAATAATAATAATAATAATAATAATAATAACAATAATATGTGCGTACGAAGATCAAAGAAGCGGAAATCGCTTGAAGATAATGAATAACCCCTTCATGCAGAACCTCCTAGACTATCATCAGAATCGTCGACAAGATGACGGTGAATGATCAACAGAAGAAGAAGAATATGAGGGTAATCCAAGGAGGCAGTCGAAAATTCCTGGGACACTTTAAACGCCATTTTGGGTCGCTGATATCATCAGAATCATCCAGTCATATCAAGCGAATAAAGCACAATGTTACTGCAACAACAAGTGAGTTTTATTACATTCGTGTCTTACAGTATTCGTATGCGCCATTGACGTTTGATCTAGATCTAGTTTCCGAGGAACGACGTGCACACTCACTCAGTGCAGATGACTGTACGGAAGGAGTCACGGAAAACTCGCCTTTTATAGAGTTAAATCAAACTCACTTTTGTTGAAATTTTGCCTTCATTCGCTAGATATAAACGTGTTTGTTTGATTTTAATTATATCTGTGGCCCAAAATGGTGTTTAAAATCTCCGAGGAATTCCCGACCGCCTCCTCGGATATTACTAATTATGAGCCACGGCATGTATATTTTTTGTTTCGTCAACATTAAGGCTGCTATTCGCCTTCGTTTCCGCTTTTCAGCTCCGTACACGTTGCTAAATCGCTGTTGAGTGTCAGCACTGCACAAAACAATGATCTGAACTTCCCGGCTCCCACCCCCCACCCCCCTTGTTTTTTATATATGCACACACACACACACACACACACACCACACACACACACACACACACACACACACACACACACACACACACAAGAATATTTGCACACACTCAAACTCGCATATACACGTGCGCATCCGCGCATAAATGACATTGTCCACTTGCTTAGCCAAAGATTTTCGCCTAGCGCAGTTTAACTCCATGTAGATACAGCCACATGGTCGCTGCACACACACACACACACACACACACACACACACACACACACACACACACACACACACACACACACACACACACACACACACACACACACACACACACTGAAAGTAAACTGGACGGCCTGAGAAAAACAGCTTGAGCTGAAAGGGCATATCTTGTTTCAGGCGACTAATAATTTAAAAGAGACAAGCAAAACACGATTATAACGACGGTCAGAAGGGAGAAAGAAGATGCTATGGGCAGGATGTGTCTGTCCATGTATGTACGTGTATGTATTTGTGTGTGTGGTGTAATATGAGTGTGTGATGCGCGCGCACGTATGTGTGTGTGTGTGTGTGCCATCTGAGCTAAGCTACAACTGTTTGTTGACTGACTCTATTTCCTGGTAACACGTGCGTGTGAATCATTACCCAGCTCTGTCAAACGTGGGGAAGTTATAAGAATGAGAACATGATTTGATTCGCCAACTGGACGTAACGACGTCCAGAATTGATTTACGTCAGACATAAACATCATGTCTGACGCGTCCATGCTATTATAGTCCCTCAAATCTTGGAAGCACAGGCACACGCATTTGGAACTGACCATATTACTTTACCTGTCGCTCGATCTTTTCTGTCTTGATAGTATACGTGAACCGACGGAGTGCAGAACAGTGGAAAAAAGAGAAGACAATAACTGGTGTCAGGTCCCTATACGTAAAAGATAAATGAAATTATCCATGAATTCAAACGAAGATGAGATTTCTTTGTTAGTGACATTTCCGCTAAGCATCACGTGAGTGTATTATCATAAGTAGATTACAAGGAGGTTGCTGCTTGTTATCCAGCACAAAAACAAAAAAACTTGTGTTTTGGAATAAGCCATTGAGTGAGTTGTATTTGCTTTGGTTTGTTTCCTTACAGCATACACTTTTGGGATAGATTCCGTTGTTGTCTTGTTAAATTTTGTTCTTATCATTACTTTTGCTTCTCCCATTCAAAACCGATTGTAAAAATAGAGCTTACCATGCCTGCCGACCAAAGCACACAACAGAGACCTTGAAGTACACAGCTGACCACAAACCGAAACACTACTTTACAATTTGCCAGCACTCTCACCAGTAACAAAGTTAAAACAAATGCGCCCCCAAACATAATCTTTTTGCAATGCACACACACACACACACACACACACACACACACACACACACACACACACAACCCACACACACACACACACACACCACACACACACACACACACAACACACAACAACACACACACACACAACACACCCCCACACCAACACAACACACAACAAAACAGCACACACAAGCAAAACGTAAAAAGGTCAAAACTAAATTTTGAAACACTGAAAACTACATAAGTCATTCATAGTTTGTTTATCTGTTTTTGTTATTGTTTGTTGTTTTGTTTTGTTTGTTGTTGTTGTTTTCGTTTTTCCGATGCTTCCTGTGTCGTCGAGAAACTCCGCGTGTGGAATACTTCATGTGTCGGTCACTTCAAACCTGGCTGGTTTTTTGGTTCGGACACTTCCCGTGTCGGACTCTCTACGCATGTGTCGGATAGCCTCATTTCTGTGCTGGTCACTCCCTATCAGTGTCGGACATTCCCCGTGTCAGGTACTCACTTCATGGATTCGTCTTTTCTCG
>JABMCL010002049.1:1507500-1510000 GCA_018857735.1 Alviniconcha marisindica | reverse complement strand
TAAAACTGAGGAGTCTGATTTAAAAGAATTTCCGTCAGAATGTGTGTGTGTGTGTGTGTGTGTGTGTGTGTGTGTGTGTGTGTGTGTGTGTGTGTGTGTGTGTGTGTGTGTGTTGTGTGTGTGTAGGGTGCGTGTGTGTGTGTTGTGTGTGTGTATGTGTGTGTGTGTGTGTGTGTGCGTGCGTGATCAAGAGGAGGAGGTGGTACTGGACCCTCGAGTTAGCCCAGAAGAGATCAAGAGTAGCGAGGTGGAGTTGGGCTAGAGAGTTAGACTTCTTTTACTTCAGTTGTTTCCCAACTGCGGAGCTACGGACATTGTCTTTGTGACGGTTCCACATAGCAGTTGGCTGGTACGGTAGTTGCTGTGCAATGCCGAGCGGACACTGCCTTAATATTTTGTTGTTCCGGCGGCGGTCCCCGGCAGCCTTGGTCTTCCGGTGGCGCCTGTCTCGAGTCTTCACCCTTCTTTCCCCCTTTCCCCCCTCCTCAGTCCCCGTCCCTAACAGGCCATCTCGCCTCCGGTGGACGTTAAGCTGAAAAAGATTCATTCATTCACAGAGAGTGCTGCGGACATCGTCTTTGTGACTCTGCTCCGCACAGCTGTAGTTGAGACAGCAACTGCGACGAGGTACACTGTTTGCTACTCAATGGCGAGGGGACTGGCACCGCCTTCACATTTTTGTTGTTCTGGCGGCGGTCCACGGCATCCCGGCTCGGTGTCCCGGGCCTGGAGCGCGAGGTCGAGCCTTCCCTCCCCCCCCCCCCCCCCCCCCCCCTTCCCACCCCCCACCGCCATCCCTAATAAGCAACCTCGCTTCTGTGGACGTTAAACAAAATGTTTACTAACAGAGAGTTCGGGAGGATATGATACTCTGGCGCGCGCTCGCGCGCGCGCACACACACACACACACACACACACACACACACACACACACACACACACACACACACACACACACACACACACACACACACACTACACACACACACACACACACACACACACACACACACACACACACACACACACACTACACACACACACACACACTATACACACACACAAACATCACACACAACACACACACACACACACACACACACACACACACACACACACACACACAACACCACACACACACACACACACACACACACACACACACACACACACACACACACACTGACACACACACACCGAGATCCTTCCGCTTACCAGCCTAACGCCTTACCGCCAGGCCAAACCGGCTCACAGGGGAGGTTAAGTAAACATGGTGCTTAACGTCCACAGAAACCATAAGGCTTATTAGGGACGGTAGGGGAGGTTACTTGTGTTCGTGTTTTTATACTAACGCTTATTTCCCTTGGTCTGCTCGAGTGTAGTCCACTCGCAGCTGCTGACTCATCACCGGTGCTTCGGTTGAGAGTGACAACGGTTGTGTCATGCAGCATCAGAGTTGTCTGCTGTTGGCCGTTTTAAACAGTTAATATCTTCAACGAGATTTAAACACACACACACACACACACACACACACACACACACACACACACACACACACACCACACACACACTCACGCACGCGCGCGCACGCACGCACTCACGCACGCACGCACGCACGCACACACACGCACACACACGCACACACAAACAATGACACACGCACGCACACACAACACACACACACGCACACACACGTCATAATATAACAATAATATAACAAGGCGGGACACCGTAACGGCATACGTTCATGAATACGTTTTTCTTTTTAGTTTTTGTATAAATCAGGTGTTAGTGCTATCAACACACACATGTGAGACTGACCGTCGGATTGGTCTGTGCCATCTCAGTGTGTGCGTGCGTGCGTGCGTGCGTGCGTGCGTGCGTGCGTGCGTGTGTGTGGATGGGTGTGTGTGGTGTGGATGGGTGTGGTGTGTGTGTGTGTGTGTGTGTGTGTGTGTGTGTGTGTGTGTGTGTGTGTGTGTGTGTGTGTGTGTGTGTGTGTGTGTGTGTGTGTGTGTGTGTGTGTGGTGTGTGTGTGTGGTGGTGGTGGTGTAGGTTTTTTTTTGTGTGTGTGTGTGTGGTGTGCGTGTGTCGTCGTGGTGGGGTCGTGCGTGTTGTGTGTGTGTGTGTGTGTGTGTGTGTGTGTGTGTGTGTGTGTGTGTGTGTTGTGTGTGTGTGTGTGTGGTGTGTGTGTGTGTGGGGTGTGTGTGGTGTGTGTGTGTGTGTGTGTGTGTATGTCTGTGTCTGTGCGTGCGTGCGTGTGACGTTCACTGTCTATGTACAAGAAGAGGAAGTCCCAGGCTGAACACATAAATAACAAAAGCTGACAGGCAGGACACGCGGACGAGTTTAGTGGCGGAGTAAGTCTGGCCCCTGTTGTCACACGCTGTCGGTCAGGCCACAGAACACTCTGTGCTCAGGATGAAGCTGGTTCTGGTTCTGTGCTTGCTGGCTTGCCTTGTGGCCCTGGTGAGTGTTTCGTAGCGAATCTTGTCATGTG
>JABMCL010002049.1:1492500-1495000 GCA_018857735.1 Alviniconcha marisindica | reverse complement strand
AGGTTGGTAAGCGGAGGAACCTCGGTTCGAATCCGCTTTGGCTCTCCTTTCTCTTCAAAAATTGAGGTCTGTGGACACAGTCTTGTGACTTTGTCCATCACTTCCTACTGAAACATTAAAATGGCTCTCATCGCTGCCCATCTTAATGCAGGAATCATTCTGGTGGTGACAGTGTAGCAATAGGTATATAATCTCCCTCATCTCTCCTACCCACCCACCCCCTCCATACCCCCTTCTCCCCGTCCCTAATAAGCCTTATGGTTTCTGTGGACGTTAAGCGCCATGTTTACTTACTTACTTACTAATCTGCAAGCCTCGTTAGGCATAGTCTCCCTCTTCATCTATCTCCTTGGGATCTCTGTCCCCGCCAGTACTTCTTCCACGACTCCACGTTAAACAAAGTCAGAGCTCAGGAGCTGTGTGTGGAGGTCGAGGTGGCCGTCCTGGGCTCCCGTCCCTAATAAACCTACGGCTTCTGTGGACGTAAAGCAACACTTCAACCAATTAAACGAATTTAACCGAACCAAACATGCCAGCCTTTCAGAGTTCAGGAGCTGTGGTGTGAAAGTCGAGGTGGACGTCCTGGGTTCCCCGTTCCTAACAGTCCGTACCGCGGTCTCTGTGGACGTGGTAAAACAGCACTGAAGAATGAATGGATGAATGAATGAATAAACTTTATTTTACGAGGGTGCTGGAGTAGACACAGGTTTGTTTGTTTTTACATCCAGCCCTCGCCCATGAGGGACTAATTCTACTAACACTACACTTACACACGCATTTCAGATGCACCCAAAACCCAGGTGTATTAGACATCAAAACTGTGTAGGATATTAGTTCATGTTCATATAAGTTTAGGGCGCAGAACGGTGGGGAAAAGTCAAACGAAGAAAGCAACAAAGAACTGGAAGAAGTGCGAGCTGGTTGGGCAGAGCCGCAGTTGCCGGCTGAAGTCGCTGTAGACGGTAAGCAGACGGACCCTTTCAGTCGGCTTCCATTCCGCTTCCGCTTTCTGTTCAAAAGTTGTGGTCTGTGAACACAGTCTTGTGACGATGCTCCCCCCCCTCCCCCCCCCCCCTCACCCCCCCCCCTTCACCCCCCCCCCCACCCACCCCCCCCTTCACCCCCCCCTCACCTCCCCTCATGAATAAAACATTTAACTGAATGGCATGCCCTGCCGGCACTCAGGGCGTTGATGAGCGTATAATAAATGTGCATTATTATTATACACCGCTGCACATCTCAATGCAAAAATAATTATGGTCAGTGGTGACAGTAGCGTTAGGTATTATCATTGGCGGGAGCTGCCACAAGTATCATTTTTGTTGCGACAAAGTTTTGTCGCGACAAACAAACACGTGTTTGTCGTGACAAAACACGTGTTTGTCGTGACAAAACACGTCTATTGTCGCGACAAAAGTATGCTTGTTGACGAAATTATGTTTGTCGCGACAAAATCTTTTTGTCATGACAAATATTTGTTACAACAAACATAATTTTGTCGTGACAAAAGTTTTGTCCTGACAAACACGTGTATGTCACGACAAAATTATGCAAGTATCATTTTTGTCGCGACAAAACTTTTGTCGCGACAAACATAATTGTGTCGTGACAAAAGTTTTGTCGCGACAAACTTACTTTTGTCGCGACAAAAGACATGTTTTGTCGCAACAAAATAATACTTGTGGCAGCTCCCGCAAATGATAAGGTATAGCCTCCTACCCCCACCTCCCCACCGCCCCCACCTCCCTCCCACACACCGCTATTCCTGGGATCCCGTCAGTCGGTCTCCGCCTTTACCGTTCTGGGCACAACTCGGTGTCAAACAACGAACATGTGCCGCCATCTCAGTATTAGACGATTCGGCCTAGTAGTGAGTCATAGTTCGATTCCACTTCGGTTCTGCTGTCCTTTCCGGCTCAGTCACTGAAAATGTGGTTAATGGAGACACTGGCTGTCTCAAGTTGTGACTTGGCCCCCGGCACAGTTTGGAACACCAAAATGACACACGCGGCTCTGGTGGAAACACAGGCTTCTAAGGTGGAGCAGTTCTAACAGGTATACTCAGTTCCCTTTTTTTCTCCGCTCTGTCCCAGCCATTCAGTGCGGCCTCTCCCGAGACAACTGACTCAGCGGCGTCAGTTAACCCCTTTACTGCCCCAGCCAGTAAAATTTACGGGCTGAATGATTCCTGCAAACAGTATATTTTCCGGTCCTATAACATCTACTTTCAATGCTATGAGTTTCGATGAAAATCCTTTCACGTGCCAGTGCGAAAAAGAAGACAAATTTTGCACTTTTACTGATCGTTTTCAAGTGACATCATGGCAGTGAAGGCCGGGTTAAACGGGTCTCCGTAACACCGTGCCACCGCCAGTGCTGCACTAAGACAGGTATGGTCAGTGATGTCCACTGACTAAAACCGTAAGCCTTATAAGGGGCGGGGAGAAGCGGGGAAAGCGGTATTGTGAGTAAACGTGGTGCTTAACTAGGAAGGGGTACT
>JABMCL010002049.1:1407500-1487500 GCA_018857735.1 Alviniconcha marisindica | reverse complement strand
CAAAAGGTTCCTCAATGCTAAAAAAAAATAAAAAAATCTGAACGAGAATGACTGCTAGCATTCTAAAACAAGATCCAAACACATAAAAGATTCAAAAGAAAGCTTATTTAATATGACACAGACACACAATTTGCAAATTTTGGGGGTAATCCCTTTTGTCAAGCTACAAAGCAACACTTAAACAACAGTTAAATGGTTAAAAACAATGAAAAATGAGATAAGAACGGAAATAACTTATCATTTTTTGGTTGAGTTGTTGTTTTCTTGTCCAGTGCTTGGATCATCCAAGCACTGGACAAGAAGGAAAAAAACCTCAACCCAAAAAAGATAAAATATTTCCTTTCTCTTCTCATTTTTCACTATTTTTCACCATTAAGCTGTTGTTTAAGTGTCATTTGTAGCTTGAATAAGGGGATTACTGTCATAATAAATAAATGTTCTTTTGAATCTTTTGTGTGTTTGGTCCCTCAACATTGACAAAAAGCTTTTCCAAGATTCTTGTTTCTTTTGCTTTCCCGGTTTATGCCAATTTCTCATCAATATGAGTCATGTCCTTCAGCATAGCCATCATCAAATGAAACAAAAATGGTCTTGATAAGGTGGCAGGTTTTCTACAAAAATTAATGTGAACAATCAAGATTTTAAAGGAACTGACTTAACAGTTTTTGTTGCTTTTGCTTTTCCAGAGGGGTATAAAACAAGAGATCAAAGTAAAGCTTAACATGAAAGACTGTGTTATGAACCGCCCTGCTGTCCTGCAGTGGGGTATTGTGGGTGCAGAAATGAAGGTCCCCTCTGATCAGACAACAAAGCTGACAAATGTTCTCCATTTAAAGCCTTCATCAGATCAGAATCAAGCCTTGCAAGCTTCCTCCACTGCCAGAAATTTCTTTCTTGTTCTAATTTCTACCTTCCTGGTCCAGTCACCTTCATTTTGCCCAAATCCTGTCCCTACTTTTTAATCAACTGGAGTTTGGTGGAATAAAATAGGTCAC
Organism: Alviniconcha marisindica; assembly: GCA_018857735.1. Lineage (NCBI taxonomy): Eukaryota > Metazoa > Mollusca > Gastropoda > Provannidae > Alviniconcha > Alviniconcha marisindica. The sequence continues at coordinate 1,486,505 of JABMCL010002049.1, read as the reverse complement.
TACTCATAGTCACAATTGATTTAGGCAGGTTTCCATGGTGCGTGCCTACCAATTAGGTACCAAAACATGTGCTATTGTGCACTGATGGATAGACAGACAGCTGTTTTTTAATGTTTTAACAGCAAACTTGGGATTTAGTGACTTTGTGTTTGAACTGGCGTAAAAGAATTTGTTGAATGTGTGAATTGTCTCAGGTGCAGCTGATGGGATGTTAAAAATCAAGAACTTACTAAACAACTAACCACCCCATCAAGTTGATTTTTAAATTTAGAAAACAGATTTACTACAGTGAGCAACCACATATTGTCCAACTTGGCTGATGTAACTGCAGTCTCTAAAGTTTGGGCCTGGGAGAACCTCAGTGCCAGTAACTGAGTTCAATCAAAGGTGGGGGTGGGGGTGGTGGTGGTGGTGTGGGTATTTAAGTGTAACTTTGATATGACAGGCCACTCTAAAGCATAAGTTCGAGTGCTTGTTCTGATCTTGATTTTTTTATTTTTTTTTACCTTTGTGGGACATTTTCTTTGTTTTGTTTTGTTGTTTTTGTTGCTGTTGAGAAGTACCATGATAATCAGTGGCACCAATACTGTTGACGTCCACGCAGTCAGTTGCCACGGTCATGTCCATTGATAATAATGTAGCGGCTGTGTTGGTTTTTCAGTCAGGACGATTATTTGATAGTCGATACTGGCATGGAACAGGTAGTTCTTTGCTAAAGTACCGAGATTTCAATAATCAGCGAATTGGCCCCCACCCCCCCTCCCGCCGCCACCCTTCCCCCGTGCCTAATAAGCTTATGGTTTCTGTGGACGTTAAGCACCATGTTTACTTAATCAGCGGAGTGTGGAAGTCACCTGTGCCATAGTTATTTTGACCATATATAGTCAACGTCATGAATCATCGATAATAACACCTCTGATAGCCTTCTTTGGTCGTTGCCGGTGCCATAACAACTCTCTGTCACGTTAACTCAAAGTATATAAAGAAAAATGACATCGGGATCTTGGCATTGCACTGGACTGTATTCAACGTGACGTGTGCGGACATATCCAGTTTGAACATTTGAAAATTACAGCTCGTTCAGACACGGCGTAACTTCACTGTCTTGCGAAATAAGCCCGGGCATCTAGCTCAAGTCGACGGAACCTCCCCCTGTCACATGACCGGCTCAGCCTCGTTCCTTCGAATCGCGCATCCATTTTGCTCGTTCACTCCTTGGTAGTTTCGTGGAGTTCGCTAACTCAACTCTTTCAGAAGTTTTCGCCATGGCGTCCGGTGTCCAAGTTTCTGATGAGTGCAAGGAGTCGTACCTGCAAGTAAAGATGAACTTGCAGGGTAAAAAGAAGCTTCGGTATTCAGTATTGAAGATCAGTGACAGTTTGAAAGAGATCGTCGTCGACGAAGAAAGGATTTGTAGACAAGAGGACATGGACAAGGAAGAACCGGCCCATTTCATGGAAATTATTCGTGGTTTGCCCCAAGACGATGGTCGCTACATAGTGTATGACTACCCTTACCAAGGTTCCTTCGGAAAGTCTTCGAAAGTCATTCTTATTATGTGGTGAGTGTTTTGTTCGTGGTGCTGTGACCCGTATTTAACTACCTCCAGACAGGTTATAAACTAGTCTAACACTAACAGAAGGCGGAACCAGAGGAGGCTGTTTGCACCGGCACGTGTAACTCTAACGCCGGTCTGTAACATTTCGTCAGCAAACAGGAGATTAGGGATTTCCTGTGCAGATTTATCGTTTAAACATTGCCGCCTTCACCTCGCGTTATTTCTTATATTAAAGTTGATCGCATATTTTGGTAGTACCTTGGTAGACATGCTTGCGGGTGGAGCGTTTAGTATGTTACTTCCGGATTAGGGAACAGTAGCCAAACGCACTTTTGTGCTGCCGTTTGTTTGTTTTTCATCAGAAGGCTTGACTGAAGGCTGTATGCAATGATTTGCGGCCTTGTTCTTCTTCCTCGTCCTGAGGTGACCCTTTGTGGTTAACCGGACATTAAAACCCAAGAACTGTATTCTTCCATTTTTGGAGTAGCCACATTTGATTATTCTGCTACTAATTTATAATTATATAGACCTGCCTGTGTGATGCCATGCCCTGCCACCAAGAAACATTACTTATGAACATGGGATCATTAACACATGCAATGATCTCAGTGTGTGTGGTGCACTCAGAGGTGAGATGGGCACTGGCAGATCAGTGCAAGTGTTGACTCACATTCCAAAGAACTGTCTCAACTGGGAGTGCAGCCCACAGTGGCAGCTTTAAATGGATCACCAGTGCAGCGTGCTAAACCACTGAGCAGCACCCCTCCTGTTTATACTTTTTATAGAGTTTATATTAGAAGTTTACCATTGGTATGTAAGAATTTGGACTGCAAGAGATCAATGGTATGATGAAACTGACAGGTTAGAAGTAGACAGCAACAAACAAGCCACAGCCAGAGGTTCGTTGGTTTACTCCATTTCAGATAGCATTGATCAACTAGTTACTAGAGACAGTTAGTCCCGTCTCTCCATTTTTCTTGTGCTGTGCTCTACATCTTTTTGTGACATCAAAATAAAATGACACGTAAAAGATAACATAAAGAAATTGTAGTATTACATCTGAATGACCATATTCCTCCCACCAACACAAAAGAAGAAAAAGCTAATGACACTGACAGACAAAAATAAATAACACACAAAGTGCAGATATACTCAGTTACATGACATTATTTGAAACATTTACACTAATTACAGGGTTCCCATTAGTGAGTATTTTAAGGGGGTCCCTGGGACTGCTGCTACAACTTTTAGAAGGTCCATGGGAAGTTTTAAAGGGTCAAGTCTAATACGATACAGCAGCTGTGTATAAGTATACTGCTTTGCATGTGATACCCTTTGTCCCTTATAGAACTCCAGGGCTCCCATTAATGCACAAATGTGTGCCTCTTACACACTATGTTGACTAGAACTAAAAAGGACACACTAAACTTATGTCTAGAGGGTCCTACAGGGACGTACTGAAAGAATGCCAGGTCATGAGCTTCTTTTTTTCTCAGTCCATGTGAACTATCCTGCCACATCTTCTGACTCAAAACCATCAACTAGCTGACTGACACTGCCTTTGTTACTGACAAGTACGCGTTCTCCCAAACTTGGTGAGGTGCAGAGGACTAGTTACACAAGTTACCTCAGTGTCAGCGCTCATAGTCAGATACAAATACTCTAGCACACACCCAACACCAACATAACCAACAATGCATGTCAGTTGTCGGTGCTCTGTATGCCCTGCATTGTGAGACATTTTGGTCTTCAGCTTCTCAGAGGTTTTAAAAAATCCTGCAAAGAAACAGAATTAAATAGAGATCTGTGTACAGGCTGTCAGTGTGGAAGTTTACTACCATGACAACAATTTGTTGTGAATTTTCAGCTGTCAAAACAAGATAAATAGAGTTTCTGTAGTAACTGTTGATCAAAGTGGCAGAAACTCTTAGGGTATGTAATGTAAACCGCTGACATGATTTGTTACCCCTCGGAGCTCAGGAGCTGTGTGAAAGTCAAGGTGGCTGTCCTGGGCTGCTCATATACTGATATAGTCTTTATTGTCTTTGTGCACATAAAGCAACATTGAACTTGTTACCCTTTTTGTCCAAAGTAAGTAATGTGTCAGCCTGTCATCTTTAGACATTAAGCCCCACATCATCTTGTTAGCTTGTATTTGTGTCTCACTGATCATATGAACATGTGTGCAATTGTTCTGGCTGGAGTCGGATTTCCAGATTCACAAAATTTGGCTTTTTTTTCTTCTTCTACCTGGTACATTTTGCTTGAACTTGAAGCACCTGAAAACTTTTGTTGAAATGTGCAAAAAGTACTTCCACGAGTGCTGTCCCTTGGTGCAGCATGAGTTCTGGTTTTGCTGTCAGTCATTTTTCTTTAACCACGGGTCATTGCAAGCTGGCAGCATTCAGTTTCACTATGAATACTCTTGAAAAACGTGATTGTTCATAAGTTGAAGAAGTGGAAAGCAGCTGCCCCCCCTCCCCCAGCCAAAACAAATGAAGTGGGAGTGAAAACGGGAGAATGATGAATTTGGTGCATATTTCCGTTATGGATATATATGGAAAGTTGATGTTCCTCTGCAGCTACGTGTGTTGTTTACCACCGGGTTTTGCAGTATGGGAGTAGCGGCAATTCAGAATCAGAGGATCAAAACAATCTGTTGCTGTTGAGATCCAAGAAAGACACAAAGTGACAAACTGTTCCAAGAGCTGAAGAACATACAGTACCACCTTCAGAAACAAATAGAACTGCCTGTTTGAAAGCTGTGTTGTGCAGTTTTATTGCTGAAAATACACTACCATACTTGGAGATTCGAACTGCAACTTTTGCTATTTTGATTTTCTGTGGGCACCCTAATAATCTTGAAAACCCTGATCCAATTAATAGCTAGTTCAGACCTAGCTCTGGGCCTATATATTTTGATTGTCTTTATTGTGAGCGTAACTTTGAGCTGCACAAGTAGTTTGGCTTTGAGAATGAGATGCACAAGTGGGATTTGCCTGTCGGTTAATGTTATCAAATTTAGATAAATGGCAGTTGTTGTTTTTTCCACACATTCTCTCATTCAGTATGAGAGTGTGTGTTTGAAGGCAACAAGAATAAGAGTGAAATATTGACTTTTTAAAATTAATAGGGAGCAGTAGATAGACTCAGAACAAAAATGCTGCATAAAATTCAATTACTGTGCATCCTGAAGGTGATTTTTGCCTTGTGTTTGTTACACTTAAAGATTCGTCAGCTCTAGGGGTGGGGCTTTACCCCCTGACCCCCACCCCTGTGTGTTGCCCCTGAACCCCATTTCTGTGGCTCCCAGACTTCCGTCTTTCAGGATTCGAACAAATTGTCAGTCCCCATGTATGAACAAATGTGTGCAAGCCTCAGAGTATGTCTCTTGACTCTTGAGGTTTGGGAGAATGTGTGCTTGTCAGTAATAAGTTAGTGTAAAGCAGCTGTTGGTTTTGAGAGGAGACTGGTAGTGGTACACAAATTGCAGATGTCAAGGTGCTTGTAGGACCACATTTTCAGTCAGGAACAGGTCTCAGTCTGTACTTAGCAAAAAATATCTGGCTTTTTTAAAATATTTTTAAGGGGACCCACTAGAGGTAAGTTTAGTGTGTCCTTTTCAGTTCAGCTTCTACTGGGTAAGGGATGCACATTAATGGGAGCCCTGTTAAGCACATCCAGTAGCCACATGGGCAGCAACACACTGTCTTCTGAGGATTCATGTCCATTTCTGGAGGGTGGATGCTGTTGTGCAAGGAGTTTATCAGTATCCTGGCTGAAGATACAGCACATGACATCATTTTAATGTAGCCTTCATATTTCTGCTGGTGTCGGTGTGTTGTGGCACAGCCCCAAGCCAGAGGTGGTAATGTCTGTAGTGAAATGCAACACTTCTGATTTTTTTTTAAATTCATTAAAGAATGAACTGCTAAATATTCTGCTTTTGGGCGGCCATTACACTGCACAGGTATAGACAGTGGCATCCTCTATTTTATTTTAAAACTAAACCAAGCTAACTTTTGTATTGAATTTGAGACAATGAGAGTGACACTGGTTCACTAACACTAGCAAGCTAGTAGCAGTGACACTGGTACTTGGTAGTGCTCTACGTTCTTCTGCAGATGCTGAGTTTGTTGTTGAGTAAGTAATGAGTTGGGAGATCAAAGCACTTATTTTTGTGAGCGTTAATAAAAATGGTCTTTAACAAAAATCTTTTTGATCATGTGTTTTTTCTCTTCAGACTCTGAAAATGCCATGTCAGTCAACTGTTTTTTTGTATTTGTTTGTTTTTATAGCTATCACCAGTTTTGGGTACAGATTTGGTGGCAGCCAGAACTTCCTTGTATTCTTGTAGCTCCTTCAGAATGATGAACAGGTGTCATGACATGAATGAAATAATGCATTTTTTTTATAATTTTGTTTTTAATCAACACCTGTGCTTTTGCACTTCCTTGTTCTTCAGCTTGTATCTTTTGTACTGTAACTGTGAAGCTACACCATGCACCAAATAATCTAAATGACCTGCTTGACTGACGTTCAAAGTCAAACTTTGGGATAAATGGACTTTTGGAGGTTGTGGTTGCTCTAGCATTAGCAAACTGTTTAAAGTCACATGTTTGGCACAGACCAGTGGTCATGGTGGCATTGCTTTAGAATAGACCAATGGTCATGGTGGTATTGGTAGAAGAATGGTACTGATTGCATTTTGGCAATGAAAGTTTGTCTAATTCAGTAATTTTAGTATTTTACTAATTGGCACAGTTATTTTGGATGTTAATTGTTATGCATTATATTTATAGTAATTGATTAGTATACATTATGATTGAACCTGATATATTGTGGGTATACTATAGGTATAGCTGGTGACATTGATAATGATACATTGGCAAACTGATTTCTCAGATCACTCTTTAGAGACTGCAGTCATCATGAAATTAGAATGGAGAAAAGGCAGAATATATGATAAATTTAGAATTTAAAAACAACAGCCACTGACTCCTTTAAAAAAAATAATTGGCAGTGTCCACCTTTAGCCCGATCGGTTCGCAGTCCTCAAATGGTATGAGTGTGTGTGCGTATGGAATGAACTTGAGGTATGCACTACGTTGGCATATCCACATATCAGTTCATTCTGTACTCTGCCAATGCTATACACACACACACACACACACACACACACACACACGCGCATCCTCAAACTATTTGAGGACAGTGAACTGACGGGGCTAAACGTGGATAGAATGTATTACTGGTCTTTGCGTTTAGATATAAACTCTAACTGTGATAGTGTCATATGCACAGGTGTGCTATAGCAGATGACCCCCTCTGAGAAGCCAGAGCTTATATTAAGTCTGGAGTATGTCAGAATATACAGCTTTAGTTTAAATATATACTTCACAGGAATTTGACTTAATAAATATATTCTGCCCTGTTAGTGTTAATTCTGTGTCTTCTTAATTCTAATCATCTTGAATGCAATGAAATTGAGGTCACAGGGCATTCAAATCAGTTCAGGCTAAAGTGGGCATTGATGCAATTCATTTGTTTTCTGATTAATTGTTACAGGGTTCCATCAAGTATTACCATCAAGAAGAAGATGTTGTACGCCTCTTCAAAAGATGCCTTGAAGAAGGCGTTCCCTGACTGTGGGGCGGAATTCCAGGCGGACTGTCCAGATGACCTCATTCATAGTGAGATTGAAACAAAGGTGGGCAGCAGAAACTTGAAAAATAATAGTCTGTGTTATTGCTAAGTCCTGGTAATCACACTTTATTATTTCGCAAGGTTTAGGGGATCAGACTTGATGTGCAAGTAAGCTTGGTTGCTGAAATCCCAGAAGGTTACAGTGTAACTTCAAAGAGTCATAACTATTAGTATTAGGCCCTGCGAACAGTACTGGAGACATTAGTTGTGACAGACACGCACATTCAGAGCACATGCACCAACAAAGAAAACAGACTGTAACACTGACAGAACCATGTGACAGACTAGCATTGTAACATACTACCACATTTTAGTGTGTCTCGATGAAATCATAGGTTTATGGGTGATACAGGATTGGAAGTTTATTGCTGCTGGCCCCAGCTTAATGCTTCAGATAAACTTGTTTGTGTGTAATGATTAACGCTGAATAATGATGCAGTGAAAGTACTGAAACTCCTCTTATTAGTCTAATTAGATGAGAATCTTCGGACACCTGCTGACCTAGGTAAAAAATCAGTATCCCAAATTCTCACTTGTGTCAGATGAGATGGGAGTCAAACCTTCACCCATTAATGTTGATAAAAAAAATGTACTTGATCAAAATGCACCAGCACTATCTTGTTCAGCTACTGGCCACCGCAAATGAGTTATTCTGAATCTAATGGAGGGAGGCATGGGAAACAGACTTGCAACTTCTTACGCTGTCACACTTGTACAGTGAGGAAGTCGCACATGGACACAAGTTCCCAGACCATTCATTCATTGTGTACCATTCTACCGGTAGATGTCCGATCTAGTGGCTCTGTTGTTTCTGCATTAGCTGCATAATCAGTATGAGCTGGCCAACTATTGAAGATTGGAAGCAATACTGTCACTGAAGAACAGGGTGGAAGTTCTTTCCACTTTTGTCATGGGTTTTTGGCTGGTATTGTGGTAACACTTTATCAGTTATCATTTTAAGTTTCTTCTTTTTTTCAGAATCAGAGGCCACTATTTTGTTGTTGAATTTGAAATGACAGCAAAAAGGACATTTTGTAATGTCTAAAGGAGGATCATGCTATCCTCTTGCTCTTAGAAAGCTACTGAGTGCAGGCTATAGAGCAAGGGGAAATAATCAGGAGCTGGAAACTTGTATCATTAACTCTTATTCGTAGTCTTATTCACTCTAGTGTAGTTTTAGTCGTAAGTCCCCCCAAAATTTAAACTGCCCTGCTAGTGTGCTGCCCCCAGCACCCCCCATTAAGTAAGGTCACCCTAAAAAATCAAAGGAAAGTGGTCCTTAGTGAGATGTTCATTTGCATGGAAATTTGGTTTGAATTGAAGGGAATGGTTTCAAAAAAAGGGGGGCTGGTTTTTCATCGGGGGGTTCCACTGTACTACTGGGACTCGAGTGTGAGTTGTATAGTGTAGACATACCCCTTATTTTTTATTTGATCAGCCACCTGAATCACATACCACCAGTGAGTCGATAGAACTAGAAGGCTGTAGCATTTGCTGAGTGCTTGCAGTCCAGGCTTAGACGTTTCAGTATTTTTTTGCTATTTACCCTTCTGCATGAACTGAGCATCTAGGAGGCTGTCCATTTTTAGAATTTTGCATGAGCTAATCTCGGATCTTTTATATATATAAAAAGTGTTCACACCCTTGCATGCGTGTTTCTCTCTGTTGCAGCTGCGCAAGGTCTAAATGTGTGTGGGGAGCGGAAAGGAACGGCGTGTTGGGGTTGGGGCGGGGACATGGTAGCAGTACACAGCTAGCAGTATTGGGCATCACCAGTCGCCTCCAGGCCAGCAGGCCTGGGCTTTGAACTTCGCCTGCCGTCAAGTTACAGTTTGCCTGACCTGTAGTGGCTTCTTTCCTGGGCGGAAAGTACTTACCCTTTCTGCGATGACAGTATCTCAAGACTGTTGTTCAGCATGCATCAGAAACCTGGGCTGAAGCCTGGACACTGCTGTAGATGCTGTAAAAATCACCTGGCATTTTCAATGAAGATAGGGGACTTTTTTATGCAAGTACACGAGAAATCATCACTGAAATCAAAAGATAATCTGATTTGACTGAGTGCATATCAGTAGCTGGTTCAATACTTTTTTGGAGGGGGGGGGGGATTCTGTTTTAAGTGTTGAGTTAGTTTTTATGATTTCTGTTGCTTGAAAGCCTGCGTAGGGAGAGCTTTGGATTTTCAGTGTGCTAAATCTTGTCTTGATGTGTTCACTTCTTTTCCTTCTGTTTGGTCATACAGAAAGTGAATGCCCTGAAGGTCTCTTTGACTGTAGTTCACCTTGGTCCTGTAATGGCCATCAGCGACAGTTAAAAACCGTGGTTAGTTTTGAGTTGAGCACGGAGTGTTACGCTGTGTGGCTGACTGTACTCTGCAGTCTACCCGTGATAAAAACAACTTGGGCTCAACTAAACCCCTCTCTGCTTCTGATCAGTTTTGATCAGTACATATGTTGGCATTTGAGCATCTTATGGTATAGTGACACTGACTGAGCCTCTCGAACCCGGAATCACCTTTTCATAGCTGTTCCTTATAAATGAAACCTGCTGAGTAATTATGTTGTGGATTAAGAAGGAAACCATGCTGTTGCTACACAGGGAGTGCTTTGTTAAAATTTATGGATGGTTAGTGTCACAGTTTAAAAATGATCAGTGCATTTCATCAGGGTTTTTAGTCTTAGTGCATTTTGATACAAAGTCTAGATAATGCTCTTGTATAGTTGTAATGGTGAAATGTGTTTCCACTAAAAGAACAGTGGATACAGTGTTCTGAGTATTTTAAAGGTAGAGAAAAACACACACTTTTGGACCTATCAACTGGAGATATCTCGGACTCTTGAGTCTCCTTGTAAACATGTCACCCTTAAGATGATTGTACTTTTGCAGGTGGTCTAATTATTTATGTGTACTTGTATTATAGGTATATATTCTTACCGCTGTTAAGTTATGAATATTCTTCTTACGCATTCTCTGTTTACTGCGCATACCTATGTTATTGTCACATGATTGATCGTACACAGATGTGTAGTACACAAGACCAGAAGGAAGTCAGTGTGGAGTTGAAGTATAGACATTTGGAGTGAAGGGGCTGTGCGGTGCATGAAGACTTACAGGGGAAAATGTCTTGTACACGAGTGAAGTGAGATGGTTCTCCTGTCTGGTGCTACAGAGTCAAATCCACATCTGAGATGGGCAAGACAGAAAAGTTTTTTTCCAAACCCAGGGTCCATTTAACTTCAGCATGAAACCAGCAAGGAGTTTGTGTCTAATTTATAGATCAGTGCAACTACAAGTAATTAATAGTGAAATGAAGAAAAGTGAAATCTGATCAGCACAGTTATTGGATGCATAGTAAGATTGGTTGATAAAGATGAAAATGAAACGAAGAAGACTTCCGTAAGTGTAGCTTTGCTCCATGAAGATCCAAACAAAGTGTTCTGTTTTGGTTCTTGTGTGCTAGACATTTGTTTTTGAAATGGATTTGTTTGTATTCCTGTATATTGATTGTTGGTATAAAAAACAACAACAAATGTACGAACTAGAGCTTTCTGTCTAGTCCAGCTGATTTCTACTGTATGTAATCATGTAATAATTTACCAAAGGTAGATGTTCATATCAGATAGTACAATTCATATGTTGTCTCTTCAAACTTATCTGACAGTTTCCCAAACAGTTTTATCCATACTTCAAAACTCGGACACACAGAACTTTCCCATTTCCTTCCCCAATTTGGTGGAAGCAGTTTGCATGACTGATGAAATGTTGACTTATCAGTAAATTTCTCAAATCAAATTTTTCCTTTCATGGGTAAACGCAACCCTCCGGAGGTAATGCTTCCACTTGTACTGTAATGAAAACTGGGAGGGACCTTGGTCTTTTGAGGTGTTTCATGCTGGAATACCTTTCCACATTGTTTCATTGTTCACTCCAGCATTATCGTATTAAGGGTAGTTACTCCTTCTTCTGTCTGATTCTGTTGTTTGAACAGTAAGTGCCATTTACCCCCCAAAAAGGTTTGTTAATATGCCCATATGGTGCTGGACTTCAGCGCGAATGATGTTTTTCCATGGTGCACGGTCTTCAGTTCTGCATCAGTTCTTTTGGTAATAAAATGTATGTTAATTTGCAGTCAAATGCTTTTCAGTAAATGCCATTTTCAAAACAAAACAAAAAAGGTTTGTGAATAGTGCCCATATGGTGCTGGACTTGAGCATGAATGGCATTTTTCCAGGGTGCACGGTCTTCAGTTCTGCATCAGTTCTTTTGGTAATAAAATGTATGTTAATTTGCAGTCGGATGCTTTTGCTTGTACAGTATGAGCCCTTTACATGGTTTGTTGATGCCACCAACATTGCGCTTTCATGATTTTGTCTGGAGTTTTTCTTTCAAGTTCATGTTCTACTATGACAAGTGTTGTGAAAGTGTTCTACCGTAAATTGAGTGTTAAATTAATTTATATACACAGATACTGTTATGTTTGGCAAGAAAATAAAATGACCAATTGCAGGGGTTGCACCAACGCTTGCTGATTTTTGTCACCTCTCACAGAGCATCAAAACAAAAACAAGCATAGGTCTGTGAGCAGTGCATGCAAACTGAACTAGGAAATTGTTCACCCAGTCACAACAGAATAATTGCATTGCCAGCAAAAAGGTTACCTCACCCGTTCATTCACTCACCAGTGATCTGTGAGCAAGAGGGACTGCTATGACGTGGCCAGACAGAGTTGTGAAGGCACCTTTCTGAAGCTGTGCACAGTGACGTACAGCAGCATGGAAAGTGATACTGGAAAAACTGCTATCAGAGCTCAGGAGCTGTATTAGTCGACGTGGACGGACTGGACTCCCTGTCCTCAATAGTGTGTATGATCTCTGCTGACGTAAAGCAACACAAGACAACGAAAAATGCTCAGTTCCGCTGTTGGTGCAACCCTGCATGGTTACTTACTCTTGTTACCGTCCTGCAGCTCTGTTCACTTGAAACCACTCACTGGTTAAAAGAATGAAAACTGGATATTTGATGGGCATCGAAAGTTGAAATAAGTCTTGTGTTGATTGGTCAGTTTGCATTTAGCCCATCTTGCGGGGGTGGGGGTCAGACCTGTGTGTTCGTTGGTGAATTTGTCTTTGACTTGAATTTGGAAGGAGTTTCACTGTAGTTTTGGGGGACAGGGGGCTGAAGGGTCAGTGAACAGTTGTTGTTGTTGTTTTTTGGGGGGGGGGGGGGGTTACACAATTTGCTTAGACTAGAGGGCAGCAGTCCTAAATAGCCAAAGGTCAAGGAAAGAACATGGGGGGGGACAAATTTCATTGACATTGGTGGTTTCTTGGAAAAACAGCTTTGATTTCTTTATGATGTGGAGAAAGAACTTGACCAACGTCCAGTCTCGTTTTATTGAAAAAAAGAAAGGATTTTGGAGGAATGGGGTTTCTTGTTTTCCCCCACTGATTGGCATTTGCACAGGTGCTGTTCTGATTGTAGCACTTCTATGTGATTCTTGTTGGGGTTCTGGGTTATGGATTTTTCTGTTCCTTCACATTTTCAGATCATTTTTTTTCTTTCTTGTTTCTCGTGCAAGATTTTCTGCTAAAGTGCCACATGGCAAGCTTGACATTTATTTTAAAAAATCATTTTTTTAATTATTTTTTTATGTGTACGTGTGTGTGGGTGAACAAGCATGATTAGAACCCCCCACAAACATTTTGCAAAGAGTGTTTAGGATTTGTCCAACTGAAGTCAAACATAATGGTGGTGTTGGCTTGGAAGATAATTGGCTCACAGTGTGGTGTTCTTGATACTGCCATCAATGATGGTTTTATTTAATGCTACAAGTTACATATATCCACAACAGAAAACTGGATGCAGTTACTGTTTCACTTTGCATTTACAAAGTGTCCAAACATCACCTGTTACACTGATCAAAATGGCTAGTTTTATTGTTATACACACATTTGTCTCACTTTTTCTTTTGGAAGAGGGGTGGGGGGTGTAGTTCCTGTAAATTTGGTTTTTTAATTAATTTTTTGTTTAGTGCCATACCCATAGAAATGGTTAAGAGTGATGGCAAGCTGAGCCAACTAATAAAGTAGGCTTACTGAAGTTGATTACTGTCACATTATTATAATTAACTGTTCAGATTTTGGAATGTATCTTTAAGATGTGCACACATTCAGATGTTCTTGTTTGCAGAAGCATTATGTAATAAAGCAGAGAGACGTGATACATTTGGGAAGATTGTGTCAAAGTGTCATGTGTGTGGTGTGATTGGATGTTACCTTAAAAGCACTATTCAAAAACAGTCTGATTAAATTTTAAGACAAAATTTTGGCTGTTTAAAAAAGTTCATGCGATCCTTTCTTAGGCACTTGTGCTATGGACGTGCTGACACAACTGCAACTTTTGTAGCAGTCTTGACAGGGTGCTAAAAAGGTGGGTCGATACCTAAAGTAATGCAGTGATCAATACATTGGGTAGATGATGAAAGATTCACAATGCTGCAAATTGCATGGGTGTATGTAGGCACCCCTAACAGCAAAGTAAGTCTGGCTCCAACATCCAGATTACACGAAATTCTCATCAAGGTGAGAAGGTGTGGCTATGAGAGAGCTTGGCTTACCTATTACCTGAGCACTCCAGCCAATCAGAACATCAAAAATTAGTGTAGTCACCTGAGCGCTTAAGCCAATCAAAGCATCAAAAATTACTATACCCTAAATGCCACTGATGATGAAAGAAATCAGCTGCATCAAATGGGGTAAATTACAATTGTCTGGATGTTGGTTGTATGCTGTCGGTAAACATGAGACAAACTGATCGTCAGACTGAACGCTTGTGGCACCGTAACTAAAGGAGGAGGGACTTGTCAGCTCAGTGTAGAGTCTTAGTAGCCTGCTTGTGCTACAGAAAAACCCATAATGAAAGACCAGCTCCTCTTTTAAAAACACTTTATAACCTTTTTCCTTTGTGTGATTGGACCACCCTTCCAAATGCCACTTTTGCTGTGATTTTAAGGGCAGTCTTGAAAGAGAAACTATTGTAACCTGGTTGTGCAGTCTGCAGGCAACCAATAAAAATATTTATTAAAAAATAAAAATAAAAATGTAGCTGTGATTTAAGCTTTATACTGGCAAAGCCAGCTGTGGTATTCTTCCAACCCGTCCTAATTATTAATTCCTAAAACAGTAAAAGCCAGTCTCAGTTAAAAGGGAACCTAAGTCAGGGTTCGCATGGTCTTTGAAAGTTTGGGGAAAATGGGATACGCTTTTCAAGGCCTTGAAAGTCTGAAAATTGAGTGGAGTTTGTGAATTTGTGGTCTTCAGAGTGCTTGGGAAAAACGATCAGCTTGTCGGTCAGAAACTACATTTCCCAAGACCGAACAGCTGTTTAAAAAAAATAAAAAGGCTCTGTGCAAAATCACAAAGAATGCACTTCCTGTCAATTTTGACTAATAGAATGCAAGGCCATCGGCTATAGTAAGGGTTGCACCCCTTTACCTGATGTGTGGAAGAGATGAGTACCTTCATGTTGCTTTTCTGCGCCGTATTGCAAAGGTTTGTGAAACGTTTGTGAATTTTGAAAGGATATTTCTGTATGAACCCTTTAAGTGTAATAGGGCCCTACTCAACAGAATAACAAAGGCAGATGGCAGTTTTTCAATTTCTGGTATTCTGATTGCTGTCATTTTGTGCCCAGCACTCTGCATAGTCAACATCATAAACAAGGCCAAAATGTGTGGCAAAAGTATCGAATACATCATGAGCCAACTTCTGTTTGCTCTTCATTGGTGAAGAGTGCATCTTTTTTTGGTTTCATTCCTATAGGTTATCATTGGCGGGAGCTGCCTCAAGTATCATTTTTGTTGTGACAAAACGTGTCGTTTGTCACAACAAAAGTATGCTTGTTGTGACAAAAGTTTTGTCACAAATAAAAAATATGTTTGTTGCGACAAAACTTTTGTCATGACAAGCATACTTTTGTTGTGACAAACATGTCATGGTGTTTCAGCTATTCATAAAATTTATCTTCTTACCAACCAGAACAGAACTACACCAACACAGGAAACACATTAATAAAAGCATATTTATTTAAATAAGTTGCAAAAATAGTTTTCAATTGGTGTTGAAAAATAATACTTGGGGTGGGGGGTTCTACAACAAAAAGTATGTATGTATGCTTTCTACAGAAGGTATTACAAACTATACTGGATGGAAACTTAGACAAAAATCAAACGATACATGCACATGCAAATAAAATAACAGTCCAAAATTAAAGGCATGCAATGTAAGAATGTTTAACAGTAACTATCTACCCCATATTTGATTAAATGCTAAACACTAACACAACTGGCATGTTTATGTCAAGTATACACAAAATAAATGTACATAGGACACCCCTGTATATATTTTTACATAAACAACATTGTGAAAATTCCTGAATAAGTTTGGTTCCAAACACAGACCACTGTGTGAAAATGAGGAATAAGGCAACACCATCTCACTATGACATACATCTAATGACTGGTTTATTTTACTCTCTCCTTTGTTTCATTGATGACAATAACCATGAAGCTCATGGAAAACAGTTGACAGATGGTTCATTTCATGGTCATATGGATGTGCAATGAAAAGGAGATAAACAAACTTGTAATTAGACACCAGTCAAAATTAGATCATGTGACCCTGCATGACAAAAGGGTTGGTGTTACAGTGCTCCATTGCAATCCAAAAGATGTGACCAAACATTAGAAAATGAACATTAAATGGTCAGATCCTTTTCCAAGGACTGGTTTCACTGGTGCTAGCAGACCAGAACTGAGAGCCATGCTTCTTGTGAATATACCGTTGTATACTTCCACTTTCCCTAGGTTCTCATTCATACCCGAGTCAGCTGAGTGAGCTAGTTGTTGGATTTTAACGTCCTGTTAACCGCACAGTCACCTCAGGACAATCTGTCATAAGCAAATTTATGCACATTTCAAAACTTCTCACATAATTATGTAAACCTTTTCTCATCAAAACCATCAATGTAAATGTAAAACAAAACACACTTGCACAAACATCAAACACAATTTATTACAGAGTCAGTCCCTTCAATTTTCACCATTGCCAAAAAGGCATGTATGGCTAGGGCATGCCCGTATCGTCAACGATTCCATCCGATTAACTGACACCAGATTAAAGAAAAGTATTAAGAAAAGGAATGGACAGCAACAGTAAACAGTAACATGCATTCATACTGGCAGATACCAGTGTTACATGGCAGCAAGCTGCTGCTCAGCAAAAGCCATACAAAAAAGCCTGTCTTGGTCCTAACATAAAGCGTTTGAAACGTTTCTTGAAAAAAGTCGAGAGAACAGACCACAAGTAGAAAAAGGACAAGACAGGAAGAGCAACTGGCTTAGGTAGAAGAACAAGAGAGGATACAGCGATGGGGAATCAAATGACAGCACTGAGATTCCAGATAGGAGAGGGACATCAGACAGCCCTGGCCTCCATTTGGAGCAAAAGAGGTCAAACAGAACTTTTTTCAAAATACCCCACCAGAACAACTTGCTCTTGCCTGTGTCTCCAGCCAGGACCCAAACAAGGCCAACTGCCAGTCAGGCTGATGTGCTAACCATTAACACCACAGGTGCTTGCAAGATTAAAAGAAGGAAGACGTCATTACTCAAGATGGATCGCTGCTCCTGTGGCTGGTGAAGCTTTACCCGGGTACACACTAAAACTCCACGTACACCAGTACGACTGGTAGTGCTGCTCTTACAGCCGATGAAGCCAGGTGTATTTATATGAATACTAGTCAAGCACCTCATCTTGGCATGAACCCTAAGTGCTTCACAATGGTAACTTTATAGTGGTAGTCTGCTTCCAAACAGACCCACTGCCCCCTCAGTCGTAACTTACGTTGCATGACTGTATGAGTGAGTGATTAGCTTTACACAGTGCGTTTTTGAATATCCACCAAATAGTTGCACTTGCAGCATTGTTGGTTGTTACACGGCTGGTGCCACATCCAGGGCCAACATGTATGAACAGCAACAGCCCCCCAATCCCGTTTAATTTCTAAATGGTGACGATACTGAAACAAATGGCAGGTGTGAAGCACAAATAGTGCTATCCAGTCAGCCCAAGTATGTTTAAAGTTATATTTTTCTACATTTAAGCAGCTTTAAAATGGTGGATCTGGTGCTGCCATTACCAACAAGAGCTACTACTGACAACAAAAAATGAACCACAAATTATTTAAGAAAATCTGGAATCAAGACACATAATCAACACAGATGGTGACGAGGAGACAGGACAATCTCCAATGGAAAGGGGTCATTGGATCACTGTGAACCGCTGTCATGCGGTGTCCAATTAATTTCAAGTTTCTGACATCACTCATGTTGCATTGTGGGCAAAACAACGGTCTTCACCAGTCTAAAAATAAACACAAGCCAGTAGTGACTTCCAAGGCTACTGACAACCCATGCATGCAGAAGGAGAGCGGGGCTTCTGGACTCTAGCAAATTGGGATTAGGGGCTCTCCGCCTTTATTTGTTCACCATACACACGGGCCCAGGTAAACACCCCACACATTAACCGGTAGGACTGAAAAGCGCTGCTCTTGCTGCTGCTGGAGTCGTGCCCTGGTTGGTGCCATGGCTCAGAGACATCCCACGTAAACACTAAAACACCACACACACGCTTGCAAGACTGGTCAGTGCTGCTCTTGTCACTCCTGTAGCCATACCCAGGTAAGGTGACTAATATCAGTCCCCAAAGGAATGTGAACACATCTTTTTTTAAATGCAAAGTTTACATGCCAGTAACCGGCATAATTATTACCAAACGTGCACATGACTGAGCCACGGCACCAACCTGATTGGTGAAATTGTCTTTATGATGACGGTTACTGTGCTTTCAGTTCAAAGTTTGGCAGAAAAAAATCTGGACTACAATTATTTGTGAAAAAAATGGACTGAGGACAGAGATCAGTTCATCAAGGCTTCCTGGCTAAACAAAAATTACTGACATCACCATGGACTGCATTAGTCTTTTTTACTCATGAACTGCTCAAATCCAGTGTGAGCAAGCTCTTTTCTCCTCAATCCACAAAAAGAATTGTTCCAATGAGCTCCACACAGATTTCAAAACTGCCCAAGAGAACAAAAATGTGATTGTCACAAAAAGGAAGAGGTAATACCACTGCATATTACTTCTTTTTTCTTTTTTACACAAATATATTGATGACAAGATCCAGGCCAATCCAAAGGGGGGGAAAATGGCAAGTTCAACAGGAGCATGTGTAAGCTGTCAAGGCAAGTTCAGCAGGAACACAAATGAGCTAACTCTGACTGCTTTTTTCAGCTGTGCCAGTGTGTGAAATACAATGGAACCCACTCAGTATGAAGGCAAAAAGTGACCTGGGATTGGGGGTGGGGTGGGGGCCCTAAAAACTCCTTGGTCTTTAGCCCTCTCCCTGCCCTGCAGACGGACATTTATACGGGAGCTTTTCACATTTGCTTATGCAGCAAAGCTTTTCACGTTTACTTATGTGCTAAGAGTTTTTCATGTTTACTTATGTGGCAAGCACATTTCATTTATTTACGTGGCAGTGCTTTTCACGTTTACTTATGTGGCAGCACTTTTCATTTATTTATGTGGCAGCGCTTTTCATTTATTTATGTGGCAGTACTTTTCACGTTTATTTATGTGGCAGCGCTTTTCATGTTTACTTATGTGGCAAGCACATTTCATTTATTTATGTGGCAGCACTTTTCACGTTTACATGTGGCAAGCACTTTTCATTTATTTATGTGGCAGTGCTTTTCACGTTTACATGTGGCAAGCACTTTTCATTTATTTATACACGTGGCAGCGCTTTTCACGTTTACTTATGTGGCAAACACTTTTCATTTATTTATGTGGCAGCGCTTTTCATGTTTTTACTTACGTGGCAAGAGCTGAAAAGAGGGGTTCCACTGTATGATGACTGTCACAGGTTGTCTCACACTGCAATGGCTGGGGCGCTGGCTGTTTCCCACTGCTCTCCTGAACAATGCCCTTTCTTCTCTGAACAGTCACGGGCATGGAGGGGAGGGGGGGGGGGGGGGGGTGAAGAGGGGTTCCACTGAATGATGACTGTTGCAGGTTGTCTCACACTGCACTGGTTTGTTTGCCACTGCTCTCCTGAACAACGCCCTTTCCTCTCTGAACAGTCACGGCCAAACCAACTCAAAAATCACCAGCAGTGGTGGCCTTGCGATGGAAACAAACTTCTTGTCATGACAGACTCTGCAGTAGTCTTTACTGTACAGCAACAGATCAACAATGATGTCGACTTCATCGCTACAAGTTGAATAGGATGGTATATTTACATCATGCAACCATTCACTCACCCAAGCCCCGCAACAACAGAAACCAACAAACAAACAAACAAAATGCAACAGACATTGTGTCCCTCATTGAAGTTATCACAATAAAGAATTTGAGGCATAAAATTCAAAAGTATAACAAAAACATATTTACAATACCATAACAGACAACTGAAGAAGCACATCTCAAGTTTGCAAACTTTTCAACAATCATTTGTACCAACTTGAGGGGGGCTCTGTTGTCACTACTATTTGATTTGAGCAGTACCATAGTATTCTGACTGCCACTGGATTTAGTCAGCAATCAAGCTGCAAGCAGTAACTGTTCTGACTGTACGCTGGATTTACTCCGCAACCAAGCTGCAAGCAGTAACATAACTGTTCTGACTGTACACTGGACTTAGTCTGCAATTGATCTGCAAGCAGTAACATAACTGTTCTGACTGTATGCTGGATTGAGTCTGCAGCCAAGCTGCACACAATTACGACTGTACACTGGACTTAGTCTGCAACCAAGCTGCACACAGTAACATAACTGTTACGACTGTACACTGGACTTAGTCTGCAACCAAGCAGTAACATAACTGTTCTGACTGTACGCTGGATTGAGTCTGCAGCCAAGCTGCAAGCAGCAACATAACTGTTCTGACTGTATGCTGGATTGAGTCTGCAACTGAGCTGCAAGCAGCAACATAACTGTTCTGACTGTATGCAGGATTGAGTCTGCAACCAAGCCGCAAGCAGCAACGTAACTGTTCTGACTGTATGCTGGATTGAGTCTGCAACCGAGCCGCAAGCAGCAACGTAACTGTTCTGACTGTACGCTGGATTGAGTCTGCAACCAAGCCGCAACATAACTGTTCTGACTGTACACCAGACTTAGTCTGCAGTCGAGCTGCAAGCAGTAACAGAATTGTTCCAACTGCCCACTGGATTTAGTCTAAATTCCATTAAGCAGTACCGTACAGCTCTGACCGCCACTGAAATTAGTCTGCACTCAAACAGGAATTGCCTCAAATGCTGTTAGTTACAGTCTGCGGTCCCTTGAGCATAACACCAAACACATCTTTATGTCTAAACTGTTCACATAATAATACGGTTGTAGTCAGACACACACCTACTATACTAAACAGCAGACACAGATATGTTCAGTTTTTATTAACAACCATACAACTGTTTATGAACATGAAAGTTTATTCTATGAGCCCAAGTGTTTTTTGTTGTTGTTGCTGCTGTTATTGTTTCATTTTTTAAAAATTAGTTTTAACTGTTAAAACCATTCATCAGCAAAAAAAAAAAAAAAAAAAAAGGGGCTGAAAAGGCAGTGACAATCACAATATCTAGGTCAAGTAAAGGTTACCTGAAACATATTCATTCTCATTCAAAAAATATTCTAGTAACAGTATATATCTGCAACTCGCATTGTAAAGCAAATTATTCCATCAATCACTAAACGTGTATGAAAAACAATTATACAAATAAAGTGTAAAAAAACCTGATCCAAATAAAGTGTAAAATAATTTTACGATAAATTTTTATCAAACTGATCTGAATATAGTATAAAATAATTCTACAGGAAACTTTATCATCGACAGATCCACAGAATCACATCAAAAATAGTTAGCTTGGATTTGTTCCAAGCCCATGGGAAGAGAACTCTGTGCAAGAATAAACTCCCATACTCTGTATACACTATGCTGAAAAAAACAAATCCCAGTTCAAAATTCAATTCAAAACCACACTATTCCTCTCAGCCCATGGACCAAACTCCTAAATTTCTTTTGTTTCTGCTGCCAAGTCTCTGTTTGCTGCCCGCTTTAAGCTGTGTGCATTTTTTGCTCTGTATAGTCAGAATGCTTCTGTGTGCAGGTGCCTGTGTGTGTGTGTGTGTGTGTGGTGTGCGCTTAGAATAGTCTCTATGGACAAGATTTTGCACTTTACAAATACTTTAATTATTAATCATTATTATTATTACTAATCTTTTTCAATCTTTACAAATACTTTAATTATTAATCATTATTATTATTACTAATCTTTTTCAATCTTTTTTCTTCTGAATTTCCTCTGCTTGTTTAGTAAACAGAAACCCCGTGGAGAGGGGGGCTCTTGACAAACATTACAAACAACAACAGTAAGTAAGTAAATAACCTGGTGTTTCACGCCCAGTCAACCAGTACGGTTATATCAGGGTGAACAACAACAGTTAACTGCCCACACAAATAAACACAGCCAATAATCAACAAAACAATCCAGATGTCCACAACGCTTCACAGTGAACAGCAGCCACAGTTGAACGACCAGAAAAATGAAAATGAAAAAAAAAAAATGAAAAAAAAAATCCCATTCCCACCCCCACCCCCCAAAAAATAGAAAGACACAGGACCAAGATGGCATGGGGAGGTGAGAGGTAGATCCAGTCTCAGCTCCAGACATCGGCAGAGTATCGTCCCTTGTTTTGCAGTTTCTTGATGTACTTTTCCGCCTCGGATTTATCCATGTTGCCTTTCTCCATGATGATGCGCTCCAGCGTGGACAGCACGTCACGGGCCATGTTGCGAGCATCACTGCATCACACATCCACACACTCCATCCATAAAACTCAAAAACTTTCACAGTCTGTTTGCATACATGTGATAGCTAAGGCATCACAGAAATGTCCATTATTTATCATTGCTGATATTATCACCATCCTAATTCATATTTTCTTTTATCTTGCGGTGGGGTACCGCCAACTCAGCGATTATGGTCCCCTCTGACAGAGAGCCCAGACCAGTCTCCATTCTCTCTTTCAAAAGCATAGACTTGTAGGTAAGAATACACATTCCCCCCCCCCCCACCCCTGGCAGACCATTTGTTTTAATACACAGTCAACCATGTAGGTGATACCACGGTGAATCTTGAGATGTTAGCAATGTGCATATTTTGCCGCCTCAGTTCAAAGTCCTCAAATGGACGCAGACAGAATACAGAGTGAATTTATGACACAGGTTTTGTCAAAACAGATCATACATGAAACACATGCCATCTATATTTACACATGAACACACACATGTATGCAGCATACACACACGTAGCACACACACACACATGCAGAGTTAACTGACAGGGCAAAATGTGGATACTGCTGTAATGCTTCTAAGGCTGGACCACCACCTCCATCAACTCAACATCCCCAACCCGGGAGCGTCCCTGGTTCCCTCACTTACCCACAGATGTAGAAGTGGCCGTTGTTCTCCAGAACGTTCCAGGTCTCGTCTTTGTTGTTCTCCAGGAGGTGCTGCACATAGACCTTCTTCTTCTGGTCCCTGGAGAAGGCTGTGTATAGCTTGGTGAGGGAGCCGCGCTTGGTGAACTCCGCCAGCTCGTCCTCATAGATGAAGTCCTCTGCCTTCCGCCGACAACCAAAGTACAGGATGGTGTCACCCATCGGCTTGCCTGCAAAGCAAAGCGGCCCAGTTGCAGCAAGACACACTGAGTGGCTGTGTGTGTGCAGGTGTGCATGTGCGTGTGTGTGTGTGTGTGTGTGTGTGTGTGCATGCATGCATGTGTGGGTGTGTAGTGTGTGTGTGTTTGGGTATGCACATGTATCAATGTGTGTGTGTGTGTGTGTGTTGCGTGTGGTTTGTGTGTGTGTGTGTGCACATGTGCCTCCATGCATGGGTGTGGGTGTTAACTCTTTCATCCCTGTTTCGTATTTGGCATTACTTCCCCTTATTCCTATGTTCCTATGTACATAACAGTCCTTTCATTCCTGGGTTTTCATAAGGAAAAAATGTATGAAAGAGGGTATGTGGGTTTGAGTCATCTGTGTCTGCAAGCTCTTAGTAAAACCATGGCAACCTATATATCGCTGTGTAGGTAAATGAAGTCAGAAGGCAATGGTCACACTTTCAGAGTCACTGTCACCAGGAGGGTGACACACAGGTGCAAATAAAGGTGACACATACCTTTTTTAAGACAAACAGACGAAACCAATGTTTTGCAGGCCCACAGAACATGCCAAGAGAAATGGAACATGCTCCCTACTTACAGTCTGATGTTCCAGATAACATCCACATAGAAACTGACTCCCGAAATTCCGTTTGTCACATTGTCTGTGTCCTTGAAATGGTGATGAAAAGGTGACGGTTTGCACAAGAGTAGGAAGTATGAGTTCACAGTATGATTGTTTCATTTTAGTGTAATCCATGCGCCGTCTCTATCATATATATACACAATGTTTGCACCGTAACTCTGTACAACTATATTTACTATGTCTATGTACACATCTGCACTGGACATCAGAGGTATGTCTCGTGTCACAGCAGTGTCCCCACCTGTCCACTCAAAATGTGGCTGAGTAAAAAACAATGGCAGGTTTTCATCATCCAATTCATCACCACTCTCACTATCATCTTTAAATGCATTTGCAAGCTCTGCTCTCTCCTCTTCTGTCAGTTCAAACAGATCAAAATCATTTTCGCCCAGATTGTCATAAACATGTACTCATCCGCCGCCATCTTTCCAACTGTACAGAATAACCTAACCCCATCCCTAGAAATGGACAAATTTTGTGCACTGGACACTTTCCCACACTCTGGCAGTGGCCAGGCACGGCTAATCAAAGCATTGTGCGGCTTATCAAAACATTCCTCAGGTCCCGTTACACTGGCCAGGGGGAACTGAGGTGCTGACCATGTGATAGATAGGCACAGTTTTCAAAGGCAGAACCGCTGCAGCGGCCAGCCGGAAGGAAGGGAGTGTTTATGCCTGCCCCTCTCTAGCGGTTCTCAGGAATGAAGGGAAAGATTCTCTCAACCGCTGTAGCGGTTTTCAGGGATGAAAGAGTCTGTCTGCTGTGAGTGATGTATTTTGTTGAGTGAAATATCACATGAAAGTGAAGATCATCCCAAACCGCTCTTCGCTGTCCCTCCAAGTTTTATTTATGTTTTATATGATTTCTATTGTTGTCTTTAATCCTCGCTTCCCCCCCCCCCCCCCTCAGTGATTTTTAAATATTCTTTTTAGCCTGAGGTAGGTGTGCTTTTTTTCAGCCTGAGGAAGAGAGGTTCTACTCTGTATAAGAGAGAAGGGTATTTTAAAGAGGAGTTTCACTCTGTATAGAACTTAGAAGACACAAAAAGACCCTGGCAATTCTGCTTCGCAAAATCCAATTTGTCACAGCTCCTAACACCTTGCAAACCACCAAAACATTCACTACAACCATCCAGACCATAAGCACATGGTACATTCACCACAGCCAAATGGACTCCACATTCTGGCACTAACAAATTTTCAATTCCCACCCCCCTGAATCCATTCCACTACCCCTTGTACATCTTCATGCACACACTCCTGGCTCCTGGACGTTTCAAATGCTCATACCCACAACTCACACTCATCCCAGCCTCGTCAACAGAGGGCTCTGGCCTGCCAATCACCCAGCAGCCTCAGCCAATCAGAATGCCACAAACAACCTCCCACACAAAAAAGGTCCAAAGAGTGACTGCCCCTCTCTGAACATCAGAACCACAAGCAAAAAGCGCAGCGACAGAGAGAAAAAGACCTGGCACGTTCCAAAACAAAACCTTCAAAATAAGTCACGGAGCCGATTCACTGATGATGGAAGATATCCGATGCATTCAAAATGTTTTGCGTTCACCTGAATGCTGGACTCAGACACATCGTTATGCATCCACAGCTAACCCAGTGCAAGAAGACGGTGATCAAATTACAAGCCTGTGGGACAGTAGTAGCTACTAGGAAATGGGGCTTAGAGCTCAGTGTAGAATCCTCTACGAACACTCAGCCTACCTTTCTTGCGCTGGAAATCGTGCTCTTGGTCAAAACTGTGGAAGGGAGCTTATGAGACAGCAGCTATGGGATGTGGGGCTGAGAGCTCTGCACAGATCCCTCCATGAACACCCAGCCTACCTCCCTTGTGCCATAAGTCCTGCTCCTGGCTGAAGCCATGGAAGGGAGCTTGCAGGACAGTAACTAAGGGAATCAGAGCTTAGAGCTCAGCACAGAACAGTCTACAGGCACCTAGCCTACCTCCCTTGGGCCAGAAGTCCCACTCCTGGAAGAAGCTGCAGAAGGGAGCTTGTGGGACAGTAACTAAGGAATCAGAGCTTAGAGCTAAGCGCAGTACACTCTATCAGTCTATGAGCACCCAGCCTACCTTCCTGGTGCTGGAGGTCCCACTCCTGGATGAAGCCACGGAAGGGAGCAAGGCCGGTGCCGGGGCCGATCATGATGATGGGTGTGCTGGGGATGAAGCCATGGAAGGGAGCTTGTGGGACAGTAACTAAGGGAATCAGAGCTTAGAGCTAAGCGCAGGACACTCTACAAGCACCCAGCCTATAACTAAGGGAATCAGGGAGCTTAGAGCTCAGAGCAGGGCCCTCTATCAGTCTAAGAGCACCTTCAGCCTAGCCTTCCTGTGCTAGAGCAGGGCCCTCTATCAGTCTAAAGCACCCAGCCTACCTTCCTGGTGCTGGAGGTCCCGTTCCTGGATGAAGCCACGGAAGGGAGCAAGACCGGTGCCGGGGCCGATCATGATGATGGGCGTGCTGGGCTTGAAGGGGAGGCGGAACTGCGACTTGCGCACGTAGATGGGCACGCGGGGCCTGTGCCCGTTGTCCGGCTGCTTTTCCTTCAGCCACGAAGTGGCCACACCTTTGGTGAGCCGCCCCGTGCGAGTGGTGTACTCCACCAGCACCGCTGTGATGCAGATCACATCTGGCTGCACCTGAACGCACACAAGAAAGAAACGATCAGAGCTGGCTACGCCCTTTGTGAGCCACCCTGTGCACTGGGTGTACTCGACCAGCACCGCTGTAATGCAGTCCAGCTGAGACTGAACCATAACGCGCACGAGAAAGAAACACGCCCTTTGGTGAACTGCTCTGTGCGCGTGGTGTATTCCACCAGCACTGCTGTCATGCAAATCATGTCAGGCTGAACTTGAATGCGCACATCCATGACGAGTCACCCTGTGCATGTGGTGCACTGCACCAGCACTGTAGTGATGCAGATCACATCTGGATGAACCTGAATGCACATGCACACATGGAAGAAACAACCAGGGGTGGTGTGCAAGTGGTGTACTCAACCAGCACTGTGTGCTGATGAACATTTTTTTTAAACAAAAAATCTTGCAAAACAGGAGGCACAGGAAAACAGTTTCTATTGTCCACAAATAAAACAGACTGAGACATGGACAGACCAAAGTTTCTACTGTACACAAATAAAACAGACCAAAATATGGACAGACCAAAGTTTCTATTGTAACAAATAAAACAGACCGAGACATGGACAGACTAAAGTTTCTACTGTACACAAATAAAACAGACCGAGATATGGACAGACCAAAGTTTCTGTTGTACACAAATAAAAAGATTGAGATATGGACAGACCAAAGTTTCTATTGTACACAAATAAAACAGACTGAGACATGGACAGACCAAAGTTTCTGTTGTACACAAATAAAACAGACCGAGATATGGACAGACCAAAGTTTCTGTTGTACACAAATAAAACAGATCGAGATATGGACAGACCAAAGTTTCTATTGTCCACAAATAAAACAGACCAAGACATGGACAGACCAAAGTTTCTGTTGTACTCAAATAAAACAGACCGAGATATGGACAGACCAAAGTTTCTACTGTACACAAATAAAACAGACCAAGATATGGACAGACCAAAGTTTCTATTGTACACAAATAAAACAGACCAAGGCATGGACAGACCAAAGTTTCTATGGTACACAAATCAAACAGACCGAGACATGGACAGACCAAAGTTTTTGTTGGACACAAATAAAACAGAGACATAAACAGACCACTGGTGTCCCTAACATGTCAGCCTAACACCGGAGGACATTAAGCCCCATTCCTTCATTCAACACACCATGCCAGGCTGCAGCACAACCCACCTTTGATGAAGACGAGATGGAGTAGAGCCGGGCCTGTAACCGTGGCAACAGCTCCAGCACATGATCCAGGGGAGGCTTGAGGGAGGGCAGGTCCTCCAAGATGGCCAGGATGTTGCGGTGATCCTTCAGCACCCAGTCCAGGTACTTGGCCTGTGCACAATGCAATCACTGTCAAACAAGTGAACACACACACACACACTACTTTTGGGGGACAATCAGGGATGAGCTCTGTCGTTTGGAGCATGAGTAGTCCGGTTAAACAAAGGTCAAGCTTTTCTGTTTGTTTCTTCAGCACCAAGGACTGCACCAACTCACCTGTGTCAGCATCGCTGATATTGCCTACAAGAGATCCCATGTCCTCCTAATAAGAAAGGGTTGAATGGTTGGTAGTAAGAGATTCAGTATCCACATGCATTTTCTGCTTGGTTTTGCAGTCTTCCACCATGAGTAAATACTGCTATATGCCAACAGCATGACTAGGCCTGAAAGTTCATTCCAAAATTCCATTTCTGTGGTCGTAGGGTCCACTAACTGCCAGGAAGCTACTGCTGGTCACTTTGCACATCGGATCACATGGGATTTCTGTCTCCATCCGTTTTAGGTTCAAAATATCGTTTTCATTTTCTTCACAAAAGCACCCATGCTAAATTTTATGCACAGATATATAAGGTATATTACAGAGCAGAGGGGTCAAACTGAGGGAAAAGGTACACCCACACGATAACAGAAATGACAGCAACTAACTCCCTATCACTACCAACGGGACAAACAATTTACACCGTAAGTTCTGACCTTTCCTTCCTCCGTAGCCTGTGAAATCTTGATCAGAAACTCTTTCTCTTCAGGGTTGCTGGCATACTCTGCAAGCTCTCTCAAAACATGTGTGCGTGGTGGAGTCTGAATGTCCACATAGTGCGACAGCGCTGTGCGATATGAACACGGGCAAGGAAAAGGATGCCTCTTGCTTGCCTCCTCTGTAAGGGTAAATCAAACGCAATCATCAGAGTTTGTATTGTCAGTGATGTGAAGCACATGGAAGTCTGCCTTTCTGATGCACATGTGATACAAAACAAAAACAAGTCAGAAAGACCTTAAACACCATATCTGAATGACAACCAAAGATTTTCACACGTTTCAAGCAGCCAACATTGATCAATCAATGGACTGTCCATCTAAAATTCAATTTGACCAGATTTGTCATTTGCCTCGCCAGGACGTACCACTGATTACTGAAATAATCAAGCCCCTGAAACAAGAGAGAGAGACACAGAGAGAGAGAAAGAGAGAGAGAGAGAATGAACAAACAAACAAACTGTTTTATTCAATTAGGCCATGGCCCCTGTTGGCGAGAGCGAGAGACAAAAACAGAGACAAATAGAGATAGAGAGAAGCCATATTAAACTGACCATCCACGTTGTTCAAGCTGAAGACAGTGTCCAGATCCACCTCAAGTCGCTTGCCAATCTTCTCCACGGTGTTAAGGTCATTGATGGGGTAGACACCCACATGGTCACCAGCTTCGTACCTGAGTCAGCCCCCAAAAAAAGACTTGTCAGGGCTGCAGAAATACACTCACCCCATCACCCACGACAGGTAGAAAACAGTAGCAGTAACTGGATTTTAATGTCCTGTCAACCACACAGGGTCACCTCAGGACAGTCAAACTCCGGTCATAAGCAAATACACATTTCTAAACTCTTCTCACATATATATCAACCCTCTGTCAAGTCAATCTACAAAACCAATCACTTCACAAACATAAAACATACATACACAAACATCAGACATACATTTTTGAAGAGGTAGTCCCTTCAATATTACCCCTGTTAAAAGAGCACATAAGGCTAGGACATGCTGGTATTGTCGACCATTCCGTCTAATTTATCGATACCAGGTTAAAGAAAAATATAAAAAAGGAACCGACAGACACAATATAAAATTTTAAAAATGTTATATAAATGCATAATGGCAAATACCAGTGCCACCCACCATCATCTCCTAGCTGCTCAACAAGAGCCATACAAAAAAGCCTAAACCGTAACAAAAAATATAAAAGGTAGCTTGTGGGACAGTAACCATGGGAGGCAGCTAACCGTGCTTACAGCTCAGCACAGAACCCTCCATGAGCACCTGGCATACCGTCCTTGCGCTGGAAGTGTCCTGCTCTCCTGCTCATGAACGAGGCCATGGAAGGGAGCTGCAGTACAGTGACTCTTGTAGGCAGGGCTTGCAGCTCAGTAAAGGTCACATCAGGTAAAAAAAAGAAATCCTCTTCACAAGTCAACTTTTAAAAATAAAATTATTTTTTTTTATCAAACACGATGACCGAGAGAAAACAGAAAGGATCAGTAAATCATGTACCTGTCATGTTCTCTCACTCCAACGCTGAAGCTAAAATAAACCCTCACCTGATTTTCGATCCAGAGATGTCAAGCTCAATATGCATACAGGAGCGATCCCCTCCCTTGTGCAGCTCCCGATTCACAGTCAGCGGGGCAAGGTAGGGGTTCTTGACATCGTACGGCCTGCAGACATACCCACACATTCTTGCCATGGGACGATAAACATAGACTGGAGCCAGCATCTTCAGGCTAAGTTGGACTCTTCAAACTTAAGCCTGAGTCTTCAAAGTGAAGTCAGACTCTCCAAAGTGAAGTCAGACTCTTCAAACTAAAGTCAAACTGTCCAACCATAACACTCTTCAACTGAGGTCAGACTCTTTCAAATTGAAGTCTGAAACTGAAGTCAGTCTCCAAACTCAAGTTGGAGTCTAAACTGATCAGTCTCCAAACTGAAATCGGAGTCTTTAAGTTGGTCAATCTCCAAACTGAAGTCGGATTCTTCAAACTGCTCAGTCTCCAAACTGAAGTCGGTGTCTTCAAGCTGAAGTCAATCTCCAAACTAAAGTCAACGTCTTCAAACTGAAGTCGGTCTCCAAACAGGAGTTAGTCTTAAAAAGAGGTCATTCCTCAAACAGAAGTCAGACTCTTCAAACTGAAGCCATCCTTTACACCAAAGCAAACTCTTCAGATTGAAGCCATCCTTTACACCAAAGCAAACTCTTCAGATTGAAGCCATCCTTTACACCAAAGCAAACTCTTCAGATTGAAGCCATCCTTTACACCAAACTCTTCAGAGTGAAGTCAGATGCTTTCATGCTTTGCTTTGGGTTCCTCCGGGCACAGCCACAGTGGTTTGCTCTTCACCAATAAAGAGCATATAAAGGTTGGCTCACAACACAATGCACACCTACACTTCTGCCACACAATGGGGCCTTGTTCACAATGTCACAGACCGCTGGATGAAAGCAAGATGGCAGCACTCACGGCCATTTGTTAGTGACTTTCGAATGTCCATTTTTCACCAGCTAGACCATGCACCGGCAGAGAAACTGCTGTGCGTCTATTCTATTATTCCAATCCTCCTTTGAGGGAACAGTCTACTAAAGACAATGATTGAAACATTCCCTACGTATTACTTTCTTCATCGTTCCAGTTCTCAAGAGACGTGGCAGCAATGTTCATGGTCCTGGACACTGCTTTATGGGTGTTCTACTATATTTTAACTTTGATGGAATTGCCACCACCTAAGACTAAAATAGGTATCAACAGAAACAATAAATTATCAGGAGTGCGTGCACACACACACACACACACACACAGCCTTTCTCTTTCTCTTAACTAAAATACTGACGGTTTTTGCTTTTTCATGGCTCCCACACGAGCAACTTCTCCAGTGAACACCTTCTCTGGGTCAACCGTCTCGTGCACAGTCACGGTGTACTGCCGAGTGCTGCAACACAACAGTTTGTAACAATCAGCGTGGCAACACTATGCTGGTCACACCACACTATGCTTGTCACAGTCAGTCCAAAAACATTATGCTATGTAACAACCAGTGCTGCAACACAACAGTCAGTAACAATCAGCATGGAAACATTACATTTGCCACAATCATTCAAAAACACTGAATTTGGTAACAATCAACATGGAAACACTACATTCAGTCCAAAAACACCACACTGTGTCACAATCACTTGTGCAACACGACAGCTGGTAACAACAAATATAGAAACACTACACTTGACACAGTCAGTCCAAAAACACTACACTTTGTCCCAACCAGTGGTGCAACACGACAGTTGGTAACAC
This sequence comes from Alviniconcha marisindica, assembly GCA_018857735.1. Taxonomy (NCBI): domain Eukaryota; kingdom Metazoa; phylum Mollusca; class Gastropoda; family Provannidae; genus Alviniconcha; species Alviniconcha marisindica. The sequence goes on along the minus strand of JABMCL010002049.1, from coordinate 1,454,814 downwards.
CCAGTATGAAAACACTACACACTGAAACAATCAGTTTGAAAACACTACACTCTGTAACAATCAGAATGAAAACACTATACACTGTAACAATCAGAATGAAAACACTACACACTGAAACAATCAGTATGAAAACACTATAATTTGTAAAATCAGTATGGAAACAGTACACTCTGCAACAATCAGTGTGGAAACACACTTTGTAACCATCAGTATGAAACCTCTACACTTTGTAAATCAGTACAAATACACTACTGTTTGCAACAACCAGTGCAAATACATTACGGTTTGCAGCAATCAGGACTGCACAATTTTTACAGTCCAGTTCACTCTTTAGCAAGAATACACGAGTTTGGCTGAGAGAAGCAACTGTCTCTCAATCTCCAAAGAATCTCACACTGGTGAGATGAAAATGCGCAAGGCAAAGAAAATTCAAAACACATGACAAATTACCCCCCCCCCCCCCCCCCCCCCACACACACACCTCTCCCCTCAGCACACACTCCACATGTATGAAATCAACACATTTTAATCAGCTCACTTGATATCCTCTCCAGTAGCCTGAACACCAAATTCTTCACACACTGCTGGCCAGAACTTCTCTCTCCATGTCACAAAGTCTTCTTCAATACTGGAAAATCAACAGACACAGTGACCTTGCTAGACATTTTTCAAACCAGGGTGACATCTACAAGGTGGTGAAAGGGGTTCAAGGAAACCGGTCACATAATCACTGTAACCAGTCAGATGCACAGCCGTCTATACTACTACTAGAGCTGTGCCAGCAAATACCCTGTTCTTTTCCCTGTGTAGAACACACATGATTGCACACGTTCACACACAACCTATACTCTCTCTCTCTCTCTCTCTGTTGCATTGCTGTTTTTGAGGGCTTTTTGCTTTTTTGAGAACCAGTCAGACAAAATAACAGCCAGTATGTCTGACCGACTGCTGATTTGTTTCTGGTATAATACCGGAAATTACCAGTTAACGCAAACCCTGCAGACAGATGCTGACTGTTCAACAGTTGGGCTTCTAAAACTACAAAATGAAAGTAGATCTAGAAAAAAAACACCTCTAGAACAGCACACAGCATTGAGGTTTACCTGCCTTGCAACACACACAAAATAACATCCCTGTTGGAGTTAGATTTTTGAAAATATGCTTTAATTTGAACCCCTGAACACACACACACAAACACATGCACACACATATGCCTAAAACCGACTCACTTGGCATCATCATCACCAACTCCTAGCTCAAATATTCTTTTTGCTCCAAGTTCCTCCAGACGTTGGTCCACGTACTTGCCCATGGCGTTGAAATGCTCATACGTTTTGTTTCCCAAGCCAAACACCTGCTCATGCAAAAGCAAGTCCAGTCAGTGAACACACTCAGTAATATTCATCTGAACCACCTTGCACCTTTCACCGATTACAACGCTGTTGAATTCATTCTGAGTGTCAGCACCTAGCGCTCATACGAGAAGAGGCACAGATAAATAACTACTGCTCTTCTTCTTTTTTTAATAATCCCTCTTTTTTTCTTTTTCTTCTTCTTTCTTTATCATCTCCTCCCACTGCACAGTTCAACATCGTGCACATCAGCACCCTCCACTTGCAGCCACTCAGAGTACCTCCAAGAGTTACTGGTGGAGTTTCCTTCCCCACACAAAAAAAACAAAACCATCCATTATCACTCAAATACTCCATTATCTCCACTCACTGCATAGTTCACCCCTTGCAGGTCACCATCCCCTGCTTGCAGCCACTCATAGAACTCCTGAGAATTGTCGGTGGGGTCGCCCTCCCCATACGTGGCCATGCAGAAGATGGCCAGGTTGTTCTCCACCTCCTTGATGCTGCACAGCTCGTCCTGTGGAAGGATGCATGGCACCTTTAGCACACTCGCTCCTGTGTTGATGACACAGTCAGCACAGTTTGTTCATTCTATCAGTGAGGGAATCACTTGATGCTGTGCACCTTCTCTAGAAGTGTCAGTATATTCCTTTGTGTACCTGTGTGTGTGTGTTTGCGTGTGTTTGTGTGTGCTTGTGTGTTTCGCATGCATGCTTGCATGTGTGGTGTGTGTGTGTGTGTGTGTGTGTGTGTGTGTGTGTGTGTCTGTGTGTGTGTGGGCATGCATGCGTGCATGCATTTGCATGCACAAGCAACAAACACATGGCAAGCGTCAGTCTATGCAAGTGTGCAACCCTAACCCTGACAATGAAAGGAAAGACCAAGGAACCAAACACACCACGTCACAACTGACAGGAGTACACAGTCAACAAGGGGCAGGACTGCTCGGCTGGTAGAGCATCAGACCAAGCAGCCAGACGCAACGCTGAGGCGTGCCTGCGTCGCCTTCGGCTTCAGCCCTAGTAAACCTTCTGGACACAACAAATGCCTTTAGCTCACCCAGATCCCTGGAAAAGGAGTGCAGCAGCCAGAATGGCAAGTAACGCTGTGCTTGCTTGACTGTATGCCTTCATGCATGAAAAGACACAGAAGACAGAAGACGGCTTCACACAACCCTCTACTTCTAAACCAACATTTTGGTGAACTTCAGGGTTTTAGCTGAGGGATGCTGACAAACTCTACGCCCCACATTTGTACCTTTGCCCTGCGGCAGACCCGCTCTGCACCCCCGTACTTTAGTCTGAGGGGCAGAGGGAACAGATCAGCTGGAAAAGCAGCCGACTGAAAAGCCAAGGCGCAATACTGACGCAGGTTTGAGTCCCCAGTGTGGCAAGGGATTTTTCTCCCAGAGTCAACTTTCAGTGCAGACTCTCTTGTGGTGTCCGTACAGCCCCAGCTTGCAATGGCATGCTTCAACACGTGTGCACTCATTAAAAATCCAAAACGCCGGCAGCCATACTATTGTTTGGACACATGAAAACACTACACACACTAATAGGAATGGGTAGTGCTGCTCTTGCATCAGCTGTGCCATACAAGGTGACCCAAATTTCCCACAAGGGACAAGGAAGCACTTAAAAAAGAAACGCTGAAGGGGCCCCACTACAAGTACCCCAAAACTACAAGTACCCAAATTCCCCACATGGGACAAGGAAGCACTTAAAAAAGAAACGCTGAAGGGGCCCCACTACAAGTACTCCCACACCCTTTTCTCAACGCAGGTGTGCTCTTACCATTTCACACTCCTCTGGGTCAGCCACCATGCCCTTCATTCCATAGCGACTGGCATCTTTGGCTAAGCGAGTGGCAAACTCTTCTGCCGTGCCCGTCTGGGAGCCGTAGAACACCACTACGTTGCGATTCTGTAATCAGCAAGTTACTCAAATCAACCAATCAACACTGAAATTGTGGAACAAAGAAAAGAAAACAAACAACAACAACAACAAAAAACACCACTGACTGAAATCAGTGATTGTGTAACAAAACACACCAGTGACTGAAATCAGCCAATAAACACAGCGACTGTGTAACAAAACACACCAGTGACTGAAATCAGCCAATGAACACAGCGACTGTGTGACAAAACAGTTACTGAAATCAGGCAATCAACGTTGTGATTCTCTGTCAACAAAAACAGTTATAAAATCAAGCAATTAACCTGTTAGTAATAAATCATTCTTATCGATCAACTGACTGGGCAAAGTAAAGAACAAAGCAGAATTATTGGCCATTCATAACTGTAGTGAAGAGAGAAGATGTGGCCTTTAATTTTTAACACACCTGACTCACTGTAACTTCTGTTGTAGTCTGTTTCTGAACTATTAACATGCATGCAGCCTACACAGAATTTTGAACACCACACCAAAGCTCTATTTTTATGCCAGAGGTTCACACTTTACATAAATATTTTATTATCATAATATATGTTATCAGTATAAAAGAACACAAAACCACTGCAAGCATTACTGCTGTATGAAAATATATATATAATTCAAAAATCACAAACGTTTGCCTGAACACCAGGCTGGTTGGTGGAAATACACAGTAGTAAGCAGTTGGTATCGGCATCAGTCAAGCAAAGACAACTTACGTGATTTTTCATCTTGTTGATTATGCCCACAGAACTTTCCTGTCTCTCCAGCATGGGCCTGCAGAGTAGAGACACACAAGATAAATAATACATTATGTCCCCAACATGGGCCTGCAGAATAAAGACACACAAGATCCATAACTACACTATGTCCCCAACATGGGCCTGCAAAGTAGAGACACACAAGATCCATAACTACACTATGTCCCCAACATGGGCCTGCAGAGGAGACACACAAGATCCATAATAACTACACTATGTCCCCAGCATGGGCCTGCAGAGGAGACACACAAGATCCATAACTACACTATGTCCCCAACATGGGCCTGCAGAGTAAAGACACACAAGATCCATAACTACACTATGTCCCCAACATGGGCCTGCAGAGTAGAGACACACAAGATCCATAACTACACTATGTCCCCAGCATGGGCCTACAGAGGAGACACACAAGATCCATAATAACTATACTATGTCCCCAACATGGGCCTGCAGAGGAGACACACAAGATCTATAATATTAATAACTACACTATGTCCCCAACATGGGCCTGCAGAGTAAAGACACACAAGATCCATAACTACACTATGTCCCCAGCATGGGCCTACAGAGGAGACACACAAGATCCATAACTACATTATGTCCCCAACATGGGCATGCAGAGGAGACACACAAGATCAATAACTACACTATGTCCCCAACATGGGCCTACAGAGGAGACACACAAGATCCATAACTACACTATGTCCCCAACATGGGCATGCAGAGGAGACACACAAGATCCATAATAACTACACTATGTCCCCAACATGGGCCTGCAGAGTAAAAACACACAAGATCCATAACTACACTATGTCCCCAACATGGGCCTGCAGAGTAAAGACACACAAGATCCACAACTACACTATGTCCCCAACATGGGCCTGCAGAGTTAAGACACACAAGATCCATAACTACACTATGTCCCCAGCATGGGCCTGCAGAGGAGACACACAAGATCCATAATAACTACACTATGTCCCCAATGTGGGCCTGCAGAGTAGAGACACACAAGATCCGTAATTACACTATGTCCCCAACATGGGCCTGCAGAGTAAAGACACCAAGATCTATAACTACACTATGTCCCCAGCATGTGCCTGCAGAGGAGACACACAAGATCCATAATAACTACACTATGTCCCCAGCATGGGCCTGCAGAGTAAAGACACACAAGATCCATAATAACTACACTATGTCCCCAGCATGGGCCTACAGAGTAAAGACACACAAGATCCATAATAATTACACTATGTCCCCAACATGGGCCTGCAGAGTAGAGACACACAAGATCCATAACTACACTATGTCCCCAACATGGGCCTGCAGAGTAAAGACACACAAGATCCATAACTACACTATGTCCCCAACATGGGCCTGCAGAGGAGACACACAAGATCCATAACTACACTATGTCCCCAGCATGGGCATGCAGAGGAGACACACAAGATCCATAATAACTACACTATGTCCCCAACATGGGCCTGCAGAGTAAAGACACACAAGATCTATAATAACTACACTATGTCCCCAACATGGGCCTTCAGAGTAAAGACACACAAGATCCATAACTACACTATGTCCCCAACATGGGCCTGCAGAGTAAAGACACACAGATCCATATCTACACTATGTCCCCAACATGGGCTTGCAGAGTAAAGACACACAAGATCCATAACTACACTATGTCCCCAGCGTGGGCCTGCAGAGGAGACACACAAGATCCATAACTACACTATGTCCCCAGCGTGGGCCTGCAGAGGAGACACTCAAGAGCCGTGATAATTACACTATCAGACTATGTCCCCAACATGGGCCTGCAGAGGAGACACAAGATCCATGATAATTACACTGTCAGACTATGTCCCCAGCGTGGGCCTGCAGAGGAGACACAAGATCCATGATAATTACACTGTCAGACTATGTCCCCAGCGTGGGCCTGCAGAGGAGACACAAGATCCATGATATTTACACTATCAGACTATGTCCCCAACGTGGGCCTGCAGAGGAGACACAAGATCCATGATAATTACACTATCAGACTATGTCCCCAACATGGGCCTGCAGTGAACAACACAGTTTTGCATGCACACAGACTATCCGGAATGAAACATCAGCTTCCAAAACAGCTGTTTCATTGTAAATTCACAAATCTGTTACCTTATGAACAGTCCCTGCCGCTCCTCAACTGACACAATTCCATCTATTGATTGAAAAATGTGTTGCCTGTGAAACAGCATGGAGCACAAATGGAACTACATTTGCACCATACCACCATACCACTAGTGGCTGGTCTCCATTCACTACTCTAAAGACCTGGACAGGCCTGTAACTCCATTTGCTTGCTGACAGACTTCCTGAAGGTGTCTCAGGTCTGCACGTGCTGATTGGCTATTCGCCAGTGTCAGTCATATTTCGGCAACAGGTCAATGGTCCTGCAGTTCTTACCAAGCTTTCCAAATTCAACCATTTTCTGCAGCAAAAAGGGGGTTAACACGACAACAGGGACACAACTGTACAGTCCATATCTTAATGATGTTCTGCCTTCGTTTTCCTTCGGCTGGGTCACTTCTTTCTGCACTGAAAAACGTAACTATGCAACGACTCTGTAAAGCACTCTGTGCCAAAGCACCCACTAAGAAAGGCTCTTTAAAAAAGAACAACAATTTAAAACAAACAAAAACAACAACATGGCTCTGGTCACCGTTGTCAACTTACGTGACGGTCAGCTTCTTGAAGGTGGGCTGCTCCTGCTTCTTGTTGCGGACAAAGAACCAGTAGATGGCAAAGCCACCAGCCGCAGACAGGATGAACAGGTCAACCATGGAAAAGAAGCTATCCCCTGACATTGCTTCACCCATGACGTGCCCAGTTCGGCACTCACTGCCTCTGCAAACAAACACGCAAACAACACATGTACACGCACTCACTGAAATGAAAGACGATCATAGACTGGAGCAACCTTCCTGGGGGACTGGCATCTGCCACAACCCTAGAATCCTTCAAGTCCCTGCTGCCCTAACCCTCCGCCCCCCCCCCCCCCCCCCCCACAAAGTGGCTGAGCATTTAACCTGAGGAAGAAGGTCACTCCACAGAAGAAGAAAAAAGAAGCTTGACATTTAATCCATACATCCCAAGTCCTATAAAATAAATCTTCTTTTTCTTACTGTCCCAGAGTGCATACAAAATTACAAGACTCAGAGGAACTGGCACCAAGTGCTCCCAGTCCCATGCCACTCTTTCCAGCACTGCACAACCTGCCTGAGCCACATCCAAGATCCACTCCACTTCGGGGCCCTGCCACCACTGATCTACAGTCCCCCGACTTTTCACACACCCTATCACCCTATCAGCTCAGTGAAACCCCCTCTTTTAAGACAACCCTAAAACTCAAGCAAATGTCATCTTCAAAACTGGGGTGATCTTCTGTCATGGGTTCCTTCACATTAAAACATGAAGGAAAAAGTTTCAGGAAAAGGGGTCTTAAACTTGGGTGGGGGGTGGGGGGGTAAAAAAAAAGGTGTAAAAATGTGTAAAATTGGAAACCCTTAAGCCTTTTTGTCTCCTTTTTCACACTGGCATGTGAAAGGACTTCCATCACAATGTATTGCATTGAAAGTAGATGTTATAGGACCAGGTACCTCCCCGCATCTTTCAGCCTGAAAATTTGACAGGCTGGGGCAGTGAAGGGGTTAATGACCCTTTCACTCTGGCATGCTTATTATTATGCATTGCTAAAAGGAGGCCACTGGCTGCCAGTCAAGTTCAAAGTCCTGCACAGCACTAAAACGCTGTCTCTGTGCAACTGCTACGCTTGGCAGTGCAACATAAAGTTTGAGCTCCCCCCCCCCCCCCCCCATTCACTCATCATACAGAAGCACATCATACTTAAGTACTTTAAGGCAAGTAGGGTCTAAGGACTTGGGAGTATTATATGTCAGGCAGTGAAGTATGATGTAAAGAATCAGAATCAGAATATTATATAGTCAGGCTGTGAAGTATGATGTAAAAAATTGGAATCAGAATATTATACTTATTTATAGTCAGGCTGTGAAGTATGATGTAAAGAATCTGAATATTATACTTATTTATAGTCAGGCTGTGAAGTATGATGTAAAAAATCAGAATCAGAATATTATACTTATTTATAGTCAGGCTGTGAAGTATGATGTAAAGAATCAGAATATTATACTTATTTATAGTCAGGCTGTGAAGTATGATGTAAAGAATCAGAATATTATACTTATTTATAGTCAGGCTGTGAAGTATGATGTAAAAAATCAGAATCAGAATATTATACTTATTTATAGTCAGGCTGTGAAGTATGATGTAAAGAATCAGAATATTATACTTATTTATAGTCAGGCTGTGAAGTATGATGTAAAGAATCAGAATATTATACTTATTTATAGTCAGGCTGTGAAGTATGATGTAAAAAATCAGAATCAGAATATTATACTTATTTATAGTCAGGCTGTGAAGTATGATGTAAAGAATCAGAATCAGAATATTATACTTATTTATAGTCAGGCTGTGAAGTATGATGTAAATAATCAGAATCAGAATATTATACTTATTTATAGTCAGGCTGTGAAGTATGATATAAATAATCAGAATCAGAATATTATACTTATTTATAGCCAGGCTGTCAAGTATGATGTAAAGAATCTGAATCAAAATATTATAGCCAGGCTGTGAAGTATGATGTAAAGATTCAAAATCAAAATATTATAGTCTGGCTGTGAAATATGATGTAAAGAATCTGAATCAGAATATATATATATCATAGTCAGGCTGTGAAGTATGATGTAAAGAATCTGAATCAGAATATTTGCTGTCCTGGTACAAGTTTACAAGGAAACATATCTTTTGGTGCACAGCAAGCAATAGAATAAACAACACACCAATATTTTAACAGTAAAGAAAGAAGGTACTACACTACAATCAACACACTAATATTTTAACAGTAAGAAAGAAGGTAGTAGACTACTAGTACTACACCACTATTAGTACTGAGGTACCAAACTACTACCACTACTGTGCAGGTAAGTGACTCAGCATGTGGGAAGTACAGCCAGCAGTGTCCACCCGGACTATGTTTAAAGGTGGGTAGTGACTGTGGACTTGGGGAGTGTCGTCACTTTATGACGTAAGGACGGTATTACTATTAGGCAGGTAAGTGGCCTGAGATGCAGAAAATGTAGCCAGGCTATGACTTAACCCGAGTAACAACTGTGGACTTAGAACGACTGTGTTATAAGGCAATACCCAATAATATTGGCAATTTGCAGAACGAACGAAAGAGTACCTGGTGCTTGGGCAAATCCTCAAGGCTGTCAAACGATACCCAGAACGATCTAGCACTTCAAAAAGTGTGAGTCAGCCACAACAGGAAATAGGTGCATCCAAATCAGGATGCTTATTTCAGCACTGACTGCACTTGGCTTCATTTCACTCTCAGAGGTATCCCATCCCAACTGCAGTTACCTTCCTATCAGATCCAGCCAACCATGCTAAACTCTGAAAATGTTAAGGGTACATATGTACCCAGCAGTGTCCTGATAGTGTTCAGACGACCTCACTTGAGTGAATGGCTGCCTAGTCTGACTCGGGTGCACTGAGGGCGAGTGACCCTGACAGCACAGAGCACTGACATCAAATTCGTCACCACGAAACAATCAACTGTGAAACAATTAACTGTGAAACAATTAAGTGAAAGATATAGGCTGTATAGGGGCCATCCATCATTAAAATTATCTAGGGTCACAAACACTGACCAAGGCTGAGTCCACTTGCACCAGAGCAGTCAAAAGATTACAATACACATTGCAAGTAATTAAGTAACTCAGTAATTTACGCCCAGTCAACCATTATGGTTATATCAGGGCGAATTAATACACTGCAAGAAGAGCACAGAACACCACAGTCTGGACAGTCACGTAGATGGCTGAGTTTTTTTAAAGCACAACAGAAATGTACTGTGCTTACATTACAGATTAGCCTTCCAAAGCGCTAGGTTTACGGGAGCACTGAAACACTTTTTGTTGCAGGCATCTTGAACGCATCTTTTTAACAAGCCAGGCAGAGAAAATGGTGTCTGAAAGGTCTGTCTCAACACGAAACATTCCATGACAATGTTTACACCGAGCGTGATCCTTCCTCTCTTTTATTTAATGAAGCATTCCATTAGAATATCAAGTGTCACCACAGGACAAAACCAGGACTGGAAGTGGAACTGTTATGGTACATCACAATGTACATCTCTCTCTCCACCCACCCACACTCCCACCCCACCCCTCCTTTTGACTTTGGGTCATTTTCTTTTGACTTTGGGTAAGCTGTTCTTGCTGTCTGCAGAAGCAGGCATCTCTGCAGTATATGATCGGCTGTCTGGTCTTCAAGATCAACATGTGACCAACAGCAGTCCAGTTACACACCAAACTCTACGGCAGCAAGGAGGAACTGGAGAAGACAGCTACATTCATCTTGTAGACTGGACTCCCAGTGTAGTGGCGTTTAAGAAGAAGGGTAAGCCATTTCTTTAAAAAGGTGACGTCTTATGAGCACCCTTAAAAGATCCATGCACCCAGATAACACTGTGACCCACTTCTATTGATAATTGTACTTCTTTGCTCCCTTTCCCCGCCCCCCCAAAGCTTCAGTCACAAAGCATGGCAATCCCTAAGTAGGTCTACGAACGCCAGCACAGCTTCATGTAGCATAAAATTATATGTTTCTACCCTGTTTTCCTTTCACAGTCACATTTAAGTGTATGATTATACACATGCATATATGTTGTGTGTGTGTTTTTTCCTTGTGTGTGTGTTGTTTCTTGTGTCAGTGCATTTCAAATTCATACTTTCAGTTTTGTAATGAATACTGGTGTGTGCAGTTCATGACACAATCTGTGTGTGTGTGTGTGTGTGTGTGTGTGTGTGTGTGTGTGTGTGTGTATCACTATGTGTGCACATGTACATAAACATTTGCTCAACTCATTGTGCTTCTTACAGTGTGTGCGTGTGTGTGTGTGTGTGTGTGTGTGTGTGTGTGTGTGTGTGTGTGTGTGTGGAAATTTACACCTGAACTGTAACTTACTTGTTTCAGATAAAATATATATATATATATACACACTATACTAAGGTCCTCAGAAAGTTTTTTGTTCCTGAATGACAAGAGTCAATGCTAACTCAGTTGTGTGTGTGTATTGTAAGGATGAGCTTGCAAAATTGTCACTGTGGATGCAATGCTGTATTGACAGATTGTTAATAATTTACTGTGAGTATAATGTAACTGTATCATCCAGAGTCAGGTTGCAGCACATTTGTATATGTTTATTAATTGAATAACACATTCAAAGACTAATACCACTTTGGATGCACCTGAAATAAGCCGTACACTTAACTTCAAACACTGTATTGCACCTGAAGAGAGGACAATGCAGGCAAATCTTCACACTTTTACAACACTGAGAGGACTGCGCTGTACTGGAAACTGGTGCTGAAAGCATTCTGCGGACACAAAACTGTATCTTTTCATTCTTTACATTTAAATCAGTTACCTCTTCAGGAAGTGCAAGCCCCACTACAGTTGTGAAAGAGTGAAAATGTACTAGCCAAGTCCCCCCCAGTGGATGCATTGAGGTCCTCCCCCACCCCACCCCCCCGCCCCACACACACTCACATTGGTCAGTCTTCCATGCAATTGCCAGGAAGGAATGTGTTAGTCAGGTCGCTGGTGTTTTGAGCCCAGTCAACCACAGGGGATCAAATCAGGGCTGAGGGAAAATTTGAGGAATGAAATACAGTTGAAAGGTTCGTAAAGACAGAAGCAGATGCCAAGAGCAAAATAAATTAGAGCAGGCAAGCTCGGCTGGTTTGTGTCAACAGACAACAAACCCTAACATTCTCACAACATGAAGGTGAGACCTTGGGGACCTATGAAGGAACAGTCGCTGCCGAATATATTAATTCTTGAAAGACTGAGCTTCTTGAGCTGTTTTGTTATCTGTTTTGCTATGAACCAAAAGCAGTAAGTGCCCTACATCTTAATTTTCACCATTTAACTGCTGTTTTGTAGCTCGAAAAAGGGGCTTACTCTGAAATTTAGCATGTTGTGCTTTGTCATAATAAATAGCTGATACAACTCTACCGCATGGTTATCAACCAAAATCAGATAAGTGTCCTACATCTTAATTTTCACCATTTAACTGTTGTTTTGTAGCACGGAAAAGGGGCTTACTCTGAAAGTTTGCATGTTGTGCTTTGTCATAATAAATAGCTGATATGACTCTACCGCATGGTTACCAACCAAAAGCAGATAAGTGTCCTACATCTTAATTTTCACCATTTAGCTGTTGTTTTGTAGCTCAAAAAAGGGGCTTACCCTGAAATTTTGCGTGTTGTGCTTTGTCATAATAAATAGCTGATATGACTCAACGGCATGGTGGTCACACCAAACGTTTATGAGGAGGGAGGTGATGCTTGCCTAAAGCTGAGTAAAAACAGCTTCTCTTTTTCATTTTTTTCCCACTGGCCATGTTGCACATACATCATATAGTTTTACATAAATTTACAGTATCAGTTTCGACAATGAAGTCTTCAAAGCTGAATAAATAATGTTTGGTTGTGTACTTCTCACAGAGGCTTCAACCTCCATTTGTCCATTTTTGGGCTGCACATGCCAGATCTACTCTTCCCTCTGCAGATCGCTATTTCTACATCTGATGGTCACATCAGCAAATAAGTAGAAAAGCCATGCAGTCCATTAGTGGAAGAATTAAGATCTGTATCAATACCAAGTCCAAAATCCAATGCCTGCTGCAGTCTGTTTTCTGAGGTTTCATGTGTGTGCGTGCACATAAACAAAAAATATCAACAACAACAACACCAACCAATTGTCAGAGATAAAGCTGACTGAAAGTCAACCAACCTGATGTTTTAGATTCAGAGTTCAGGAGCTGTGTTAAAGTCGAGGTGGCCGTCCTGGGCTTTCTGTCCCAATGAGCCTTACGGTTTCTGTGGACGTAAGGCAATATTGAACCATGCTTAGGCATTGGTCACAGTTTGTCCCTAATATGTCAACCAGCATCTGAGGACATGAAGCTCTACATCATTATCATCAGTTTTAGATTCCATGCGCTAGGCTGGATGTTTGCTGTGTGAATGCAAAGCTTTCACAATTTTTTGAGGCTGGAGGAATAGGCTTATCAACGCTGGCAACATTGATGCAGATTGCAAAATCTAGGTTTCCTGTTTACTGTTCTGTTGTGATCGATCTTCTCGCCACAAATGTTTTGAGGAGACATGCTTAATTCTGATTGGTTGACGGAGCACCAATCAGATATATGTCAGCGGTGTGTATCTCCTGTCTAACCAAAGCAGCCCAATAAAACTGTGTTCAGCTGGGGCTATGAACTGTTTTACACACTTTCTTTGTTTCCAACCTTGTGGGGACTTATTTTGGCAGAGGATGCAGGACCTCACAATGATGCTATGGAAACACACATTGTGAGGACCCAAGTCTAAGTCCTCACAAAGCTGCAAGTCCTTAGTGCGTTGGTGTGTATACTAGATTGAGTCCTTACCATGTGAACAGTCCAAACACATGTACACACGCACACTCAGGCATGCACGCACACACACACCAGTCAATTGAAATAATTTCAGACCTAAGCTGGAGTGGATAGAGATTGATTATGTCAAGGGGACAGAGACAGATTATGTTCAGATATTGGTGATTTTGGATTATTAAACCAATGTGACAGCTATAACATGGTGAACACTGTTCACAAAAACAGGTCAGACAGTTACTGTAACTGGTCAGATACATGGCCATCTGTAATACTACTTGAGCTCTACTAGCAACTGTCCTGCTTCTTTCCCTGTCTAGAACACACACACACACACGCATGCACGCACACACATGCATGTGCGCGCACACACACATGCACTCTCTCTGTGCTGCATGTTTTGTTTTGTTTTGAGAACCAGCCAAACAAAATAACAACTGTTATCTCTGGCTGCTTGCTGATTTTTCCCCGGTATATATATAATATATATATATATAAAAGCCAGGATGTCTAACAGCTGATTTTCTTCTGGTATCATATATATATATAATATATATATTATATATATATATATATATATATATACATATATATCAATGCACTATCATCGCCTCGAGTGCTCACATGATACATATTAACCTAAATATGATATTCTATACACATGTAGAGCATAGTCCTACAAAACAATTTACATAAAGTAATGCACTACAAACACACACACACACACACACACACACACACACACACACACACACACACACACTGACTGTAGCAGAAACTGGGTACTGATATTAGTTAGGATGGAAATACTGTGAGAAGAGGAAGGTTTTCAGTTTGGCTTTATATATATATATTATATATATATGCTGATCTTAACTTGTAAAATACATGAAATTGCCACAGATATCACGACACCAGTGGCTTACCACAACTCCCTCACACATGAACATATATATTATATAGATATACAGATATATATAAATATACAGGCATTCAGCAATGCAAATTAACCTTTACCAACAACCTCATACTTATCAAGATTCCAAGGCCTGTCTCATCACCATAACAACTGCACCACTAGTATTACACAAAGGCACGTGGAGAAGTATTCTAATTTTTAATTTCTTGGTCAGAGAGCTACGTGCGACCTGCCATGGTGTGAGCCACTGCTGATTGACAGTTGTCTGCACTGTGACCGGTTGCAACAGAGTGCAAAAAAACAGAGCCGGTCCTGTCCTTTCCACAGCTAGGTAACATTACGTGGTGCAACTTTAGTTTATGTATTGCACATGAAGCTGCTCCACACAAATCTCAACACACTGCTGTGGCCTGTTGCCTATGTTTGTGCTGCACTTCTCAGGACTCTAGGACTCTAGCACTGTAGTCTCAGGACTCAGGACTCTAGCACTGTAGCACACTTGAAGCTGGAAACCAAACACTGAGGTAAGTAAGTAAACATGGTGCTTAACGTCCACAGAAACCGTACGGCTTATTAGGGACGGGGAGAAGGCGGGAAGGGGGTATGGAAGCGGGGGGAGAGGGAGATTATATACCTATCGCTACAGTCACCACCAGAATGACTTCTGCATTAAGATGGGCAGCGATGAGAGCCGTTTTAACGTTTCAGCAGGAAGTGATGGATAAAGTCACAAGAGAGTGTCCACAAACCACAACCTTTTTGAAGAGAAAGGAGAGCCGAAGCGGTATCGAACCGAGGTCCTTCTGCTTACCAGCCTAACGCCTTACCGCTAGGCCAAACCGGCTCACAAACTCTGAATCGGAGTGTCCAGTTCACATATATATATATATACTGATATAATAATGAAATTCAGGTGTTGCAAATGTACCCCGTACAACATAACCTCAACCTAATTCTGTTTATATCTGCCTGCTGGACTTTGCAAATAGTGGTACTGGTAGAGATTGGGGCGAAAGTCTTTTTCTTGAAATCTGTTGGGTCAACACTTGAGCAAATCACAGGTCACCAAAACTTTTTAAGACCTTACATAATACAGTTAATGCAGTGACTTGGGGGGGGGGGGGGGGGGGGATACCACCAAACACAACACTTTAAACATGTTAAACAACAATTAAAATTAAAAATCCTGTTAAATCAGCCTGTCACTACACAAGATTTTATGTTCCTGCCTGATGAATGCTGGTATCAGTACCTGTATTCTCTACTGGGGATCCTTAATGGATATCAACTTAATGTTGCCTGTGATATTTGGCACGTGTGAAATGTGACCACATAAGTTTTTGTTTTCAAGGTCATCCGTCATCCTAAACGTTGAACCTTGGTTTTGGCACAGCCAACACTGCTAACATTAATGCAATATTTGCAAGCATCCAAGGGTAATTACTCGCCAGTGACATTAAAACGTACACAGGAATTTGTCTTGGTGACATTTCATTCACACAATGCATTAACAAATAGACAAAACATTACACTTAGCCATGTATAAAAGTATTACACGGTTATGTATACATGTATAAAATTTGTGACTCCATACTCAGTCCTTCCTGCACAGTGCAATGCCCAGGAGCCACAGAGAGAGAGCTTTGTTTTGCTGTCTTCATGCATAAAAGATCTATACATAAAAGCAATACATTACTTTTAGTTTTAATAATGACCGCTGGACAGCCTCTTTAGTATTCAATGATCACAAGTCTGCAGGTATCACCAAAACAGTGAGGGTATCAGCCTATGCACTACATTCTGTACTTAAACTGCAAGACAGGATCTTCACAGTTCACCCATTGACAGATGGGTATCAAACAAACACAGCAAGCGTTTAGTTGCCATGGTCACATACTTCATACTTCAGCTTAAGGTAGATTCTCACATAAAAAATCAAACTGGCACACTCTGGCAGCACTGTATCCATGTAGATCATCATCTGGTAAGATGGTCTAGCAGGTGTCAAAATTGCAATGTTTTGGTTATAAAAATGAGATGACTACATTGTACACACCTTGAGGCCACAGACTGAAACTAGTGAGAGAGAGGGAGAGATATTATTTCTATTTGTGATTCTGATTCTTTCATCGTCATGCCAATTCAAAATAAAATAAAAATTCCTTCTTTTCTTGCACACATGGAGTTTGAGCAGCTGCATCAGAGGATTTTATGACATTTTTGCTGTGTATTTGTGACCCCTGGCAGACTGTTCCACGCCTGCTTTTTCCTTTATGTCACATGTGCACAGTGGTACACATTTACCGATTTAGATCACAGTTCATGTTAAAGATCCCATGTCCACCTCTTGACAGAAGAAGGCCCAAAGTTTGGTGGCATGGAAACACAAATAACAGCTGCAGAATAATCAATATGATTGTGGCCACTCCCAATGGACTTGGAAGGAGCAAACCAAAGGGCATTTGTTACACTGTCCTACAAGTTACTACTAGTAGAAAATCAAAATATTCCAGTAGCCTGACTTTAGTACTAGCAGTACTGTAGTTAGGCTACTGGAGTATTTTGATTTTCGCTCATAGTCATAATAAGCAGAACATACAAACATGCCATCCCAAAACTGGAGCATAAAGCCTACAAAAATGGGATGCTCAGAAACATATTAGAGGATGGGCCATTGCTTGGATTTCTAGCTTCTTGAAGAATCGCTACCAGAGGGTTGTAGTAGTAGAAGCCAAGTCTGAATACACTGACATGAAGTCAAGAGTACCTCAGGGATCAGTGCTTGACCCTTGTCTGTTCCTCACTTACATTAATGACCTGCCTGACAGGGCAGTTGTTTGCTGATAACACACTGCTCAGCAAGAGAAGAGCCAACAGCATGAGTGAACACACCCAAAGTGAACACACCCATTCCCTGTGACCAGCAACAACAAAATCATACCCCACACATACACCCTCCACAGACATCAGCTGTTGATCATTTTTTTTTATATAGCACTATTCTCCACTCTCAAGCAGACTCACTGTGCTCACATGTAATTATACATGAGTGACTAGTTTTTGTAGCGTGGTTTTGAATATCCACTGAAGTGGTGTATTTACAGCACTGACATGGCTGGTGCCATGTGAAACTGCTGCCTTCTCGGTGCATTCTGTGTACACCATACAACCATGCACCATGTCAATTCATGCAAAGCCACATACATAAGGTGCATGTGTGTTTAGCTGTAACCTGCCATCTGCACTTTTGACAGAATGATTGGGATCTTCTACATGCTACTGCAGTAACACAGGGGTGGAACGGATACCAAAATAAGAGTCAGCACAGAAAGCTGACCATGGAGAAGAAAATTCTCCTGCTGCTCCTGCAGGGACTCGAATTCATGACCTTTCAGTCATGAGTCAGGCACTCTAACCACTGAGCTATTCCCGCTCCCCGTTGGAGACAGTAAACACCACAAAGTACCTGGGGGTCATTATCCAGAAGGATACAGGATGGGACGGACTGACAATATGTGCAGTAAAGCCAGCAGAACACTAGGGTTTTTGCACAGAAAAATCAAGATTGGCCCAACTAAGATCAAGGCACTCATTTACTTGACCCTAAGCCTTGCACGTCTCATCCTTGAATATGCCAGTACAGTGTGGGATCAATGCAAGAAAAAGAACATTGACACAATTGAAACAGTACAATGAAGAGCTTTATGAAAATTCACTTTAAACCAAAACAAGAAAAATCCAATGTCAAAGAGATGTGGTTTGTGGTGCTCAAATGGCCCACCCTGCAAGACCGGATGAAAGCAGCCAGAATTACCATGCTACAAAAGATCACTGCTGGGAATGGTACAGCAAAAGTAGCATGTGGTGATCTGCAGCAACTACCACTGTACCAGCCAAAGCCTGAAGAGGATCGGACGGAAAAAGATTCACTTCAAACGAATCACCTGAAGAAAAGACTACCGAAATTACAGATTTTTCCCCAGGACAATCCGGGACTGGAACAACACGTCACTGACCCCTAGCCAAGAACTGCCCCTCCCTCTGACACAAGTGACAGCCCACCTACCGCAGGACTGGGAGTCAGGCTCTTCCGTCATGCAAGAGTCTGTCACTGAGATAGACCAGTAACTCTTCCTTTTTTTCCACAACCCTCAAGTGACAGCATGGTCTGTATTTCGACTGGGGAAAGTCACAAGACCTAAATCTGATTCCCTGCATTGACATAATTGCATAACTACCTAGTTTCTGTCAACTGAGGTCTGAGACATCGCTATTCAATATTACTACAAGTATCAATCGTTTGGTGTTTTCTACCTCGGTGTTTTACATTATAACTGCCTGTGATAAAATCTCAATAAAAATCGGATGACCCCTTGCACAATCCGGTGTGCCATTTGGTCCAAATCTCACATGTATGCGGTACACGTTCTCATAAAACATTATCAGCTTTTTCGATTCAAACAGTCTTCTAAATTGAACTGTAAAGCTAGCAGACCAGCGACATTGGCATAAAAACTAAAAACAATTAACAAGTATTTTTTACTCGAGTTACCTAACATTCAACACAGTCAAGCCTTTACCTGATGAAGTGGGGAAGGTTTCCCAGATAGTGGTGTAAATTTTGCTTGGGATTACGTGACCCCGGAACCGTTGACCCGACCTACGTCTGTCACGTGACATACAACGTAAAGCGGTGAGGCTTCGCAGAGAGTGAGAAAATAACTATTGTCCAACAAATCAGCAAAATATATCCACAATAAAATTCCGTCGTCTCACACAATGGAAATTCGTCAAAACGAAATATGACCTGGGATTACTTTTTTCGTGGACTGATATTTTGTTTCACAATTTCAGATCGCACTGCAACATTGAAAGTCAAGGCCGAATTCTGTGTAAGAGGACATCATGTACCGAAAGAATCCCACGAAGATACATAGTTCAGGAGCTGTGTGAGAGTCAAGGTGGCCGTCCTGGGCTGTCCGTCCTAACGAGCCTTCTGGTTTCCGTGGACGTAATGCTATATTGAACCATGCTTCAGTATTGGTCTCAGCTTGTCCCTAATATGTCAACTGACATCTGAGGACATTAAGCAACACTACCTACCTACGGAGATACTCGGTTAAGCGTTTATACGCCTACCAGTAGGTTATTTACACAATGCCGAAGATAAGGGATAAGGGGTTAACACGAAGTTTACAATAAGTTACCCTTATTATTATTATTTATTAGAAAAGGATAAATACTTGAGCTGAAATAATGCACCGAAGGGACCTCTATGGCGTGAACAAGTTCTTTAGTAAAACAAATCACGGCCGTTACCGCCCACGATCTGACAACCCTAGAAGCTGTTTGAATGGTTTATTGCTGACGAAGCCGGTTGTTGTTCAATTTCCAGCTTCATTAGTAATGAGAAGGAAAAGAAAGAACTGAAAAGTGCTCTTACTGAACTGACATGGAAACCGTTTCAAATTCAGTCCTGCGCAAAAACTGACTGTGGTTATGGGGTAGAGGGGGTTATATCAGTACTTTATTATTAGCTGTTGGCCGAGTATTGACTGCTTCACTGCCATCTCATTAACTGGTGGATTTTTCTGGAGTAATACCCAACTGAGGAGGCGGTGGGAAATTCAGTAGTGGGACATTTTACTACACTGATGACTGATACGCGGCCATTTTAGGTCGCACGGCCGATATCCGACCCAAAATTTGCAACAAAAAGTGAGTCAGTTTTATCATGTTTGTGACTTTCAGTGTGTGTATGATCCTTTCGGCAGATGTTTGTTCCAGATTATAGAGCGTCCGCTCTGTAAGTGTCGTAAGAATTCACTGCCGGCCAACCGGGCAGGCCTTGGCAAAACCCTCACGGGCGAAAATTTGGCCGAATAAAAGTTCAGTTTTAAAACCAGGACATGGCTTGTGTGTGTGTGTGTGTGTGTGTCAGTGTGTGTGTGTGTGTGTGTCAGTGTGTGCACAGAAAAGATTAGCCATGAAGCTAATGCGCTTCCTTTTATGACAGTCGGGGAAGTGTATAAATCTTTATGTCATTTAAAACAATCAAACACAAAAGGCACTGATGGTTTAGACAGGAAAATACTACGTCTCTCGGCACCTTCAATTGCTGAAACTCTAACCTATATATAATAATATATATATATATATTATATATATATATATATATATATATATATATAATATATATATATATATATATAACCTTTGTATTGACAAGAACACCTTCCCCCAGGTATTTAAGGAAGCAAAAGTTATCCCCCTCTTCAAATCTGGTGACAAATCGAATCCTTCAAACTTTAGACCCATTTCTATATTACCTATTTTGTCAAAACCGTTAGAAAAAACATATCAACGAACATGTTATGAAGCATTTTCTTGTTAATGACTTGTTTTATGAAAAACAATCAGGATTCAGACCAAACCACTCCTGCCACACAGCCTTAACAGAACTGATCGACACCTGGCTATCCGAAATCAACATAAACAAATTGTGTGGGGCCTTGTTCATTGACTTTGCTAAAGCCTTTGACGTAATCGATCATGACCTACTTCTAAGAAAACTAACCCTCTACGGCCTATCAGCGAGCACCCTTAGTTTGATTTGCTCCTTCCTCAACAGCCGCCTCCAAAAGGTTTCCTTCAAAGACAATCAGTCGGATTTTAAGACAGTTTTATTTGGAGTTCCTCAAGGATCTGTCCTAGGACCTGTCCTGTTCTCCATCTATATAAACGACCTACCTTTAGTTTACATATCCCTTCTGCACAATGTGACATGTTAGCAGATGACACGACAATTCACACCTCTGGACAGGATGTACCTGCAATAACATTTGTTCTCCAGTCATGTCTCTCTGATGTTGTTGAATGGACACATCTTAATCATACTTGTCTCTTAACCCGTCAAAAACGAAGTACATGATACTAACGACGCGTCAGAAGCGACAACTACTGCACTCACCATCTGCGCACCTTTCCGTTGATAACCAACAAATAACTGAGGTCAGTGATCACAAAGTATTAGGTGTTACAATAGACAATAATCTGACCTGGGGCCCCCACATTCGTGACCTGTGCAAAACTACGGCAAAAAAGGTCTACCAATCAGCAAAAATAAAGCATTTTCTTAACTTTCATGCCCGAAAAACGTTTTTCCAAGCACACATTCAGTCAGGTATAGATTATGCTTCAACTCTCTGGGACTCAGCAAGTGACTCTTTGCAAAAACCCTTGAAGTCACTACACAGGCGAGCAATCAAAATTGTTCTTCTAAAACGAACTAGCCTTACCGATAAAGACTACAAAGCGGCTCAAATTCTCCCGCTATCTCCTAGGTTAATGAGTAACAAAGCGCGTTTTGTGCACAAAATTGTATCGGGTAGGGCACCGACTTATCTATCAACAAAATTATTGATTAATCAAAGTTCGAGGAATTCATCAAGGAAGCTAAATGTGCCAATACCAAGGATAAATTTATTCAAGTCCAGCCTGGTTTATTCTGGTCCTGCTCTCTGGAACTCATTGCCCGGCGAATTGAGGCTTCCAGTCAGTCCTTCAGTGTTTAAAAAGCGTCTTACGCTTCATATGTTATCTCTCTTAGGTGTTACGTGAAACCATAATCATATATATATATAATATATATATATATATATATATATATATATATATATATATATATATATATATATATATATCCATGT
The DNA here is from genome assembly GCA_018857735.1 of Alviniconcha marisindica. Lineage (NCBI taxonomy): Eukaryota > Metazoa > Mollusca > Gastropoda > Provannidae > Alviniconcha > Alviniconcha marisindica. Next base: position 1,432,574 of record JABMCL010002049.1, on the reverse strand, counting down.
GCTGCTCCAACCTGTGTTGTGCTGCTTCAGGCAGCCCATACAAGTTTTGTGTGTCTGTGCTCTATGTGCATGTAGTTTTCGATGACAAACATGTTCTTAATCTTATGTGCGTGCGCGCGTGTATGTGTCAGTTTACCCCAGATCAAGCTAATTTTATATGTATATATATGATTATTTTTTAATGATCATTATTGACTTGTTTCTCGGTTTACAGTAATGTCCATTTTAACATGGTTTGTATTAATGTACATGTACTCAACATACTGTAGCTCATTGTATCCTTAGTTAATAGTAGTTTCCCTCATGGGCGAGGGCTGGATGTAAAAAGACCTCGAGTCTTCTCCACTACCTTCGTAAAATAAAGTTCAAGTTATTGAGTCGTCATTCATTCTCTAGTCTCACTCTCAGTGTGTGGCCATTACTGACTGGGGTGTCTCCAGAAGAGCGGAGCTGCAGGGAACTGAGAGTGTAAAAGGTGAAGAACTGTTCTCAGAAAAGGTCAATTGAGAGATGAACTTAACCGCCGAAGCAAAGAGCCGGTTTCAGTGCCTGTTATTCGATCCGCTGCCGCTCAGCAGAAGCGGGTAGCAAGTGTTTGCCGGTTTCAGTTGTTTTCACGGGTTTTCCAGACTGATATGGGCAAGGTTATCCAGTAGGGCTGATTAAATAAAACAGACTTAACTGGGGCTCGGTGGCCAGGGCCATGGACCTATACCTACTGATATTACAATGGTCCATGCCCCGGGCCGCTAAGTCACTCTGTTTTTCCTAAGACTTAATTGCTACTTTGTTTGTTTTTCTTGTAGTTTCGTTTCGTTAGCACAAAGACCTTGGCTACGGATGAACAGAGCACAATATGGATTCACAGAGTTTATTTTCCAGGCCGAAACCGATTGCTTCGCTGAAATGCACTGTCCAGTACGTGAGAACTTCGGAAAAGGCAATCCGCACTGCACAGTGCAGATAACCACTCTCTGTAACGGGAGATTACTCTGTGGAAGGAGCGAAACGGTGCGATGGCCCTTCAAAGCACAAAATTGCAAAATTTGAAAAAGAAGTATTGTTGGATTGTTTGTCGTCAATTACCAGATTGTGGAAAACATGCATGTATTTTACTGTGCTATGCAAATTTGTTTCATAACTCGGATATAATGTGTCGATCTTTACTTTGCAGTTTCGTGAACGCTATTTATGAGGACAAAACAAAACATGTGAATTTTCAGGGTAATCCCCTTTATCAAGCAGTCATTCTTGTTTCAGATCTTTGCTGAGTGAGAATACCATAATCTAGATCTGTAGTCCCTTTTATCATAGTTTTAAATCTTGTGGATCTTGTCAGTCATTCTGAGCAGCTGAGTTTCAGTCACACTTCGAGCATCGCTTTCCAGCACCTTCCTTCAAACTCAGCCAGAATTGGTTATGCCACTGAAGGGGCACTCTTTATCTCCGTGCAGCTGTCCACCGATGTGGTCAGTGCCCTCCAAAAGGTTTGGGTACTAATAATGTAATATGACTGGAAGCAGCCTAGCACCCAAGCACCCATGTAAACATGAGACGCAGCCACCCTGGGTTAAAAAAAAGAGTTCCGTCTCGATTCAAACGATTGTAGTTTTATTTGTGCTGGTGTAAACTTTGTTGGCGGCTATAAATGACATGCCTTGTTTTATTTGAATTGTTTGTAACAAACTTACTACTGTTTGAACACCAACGAAAAACTGCTCATTAGCTGACAGTTTTCAGGAACCTATGACATAACTAAATATGGCAGTGGTTGAAGGAAGGATGTCGTAAACAAGTGCTTGGAGTTTGAGTTTCAGTCTCACATTCACATGAGAAGCCTAACATTATTAACAAGTCTGAATCCATGCAGCTCAGTTTCTGCCAGTTCTTGCTTCTCCTCCCTCTCCCTTTGTCCTTCTTTCATCTCACTCTCAGTCTGACTTATCTGTGCAGACAACAGAGAAACTAGACAGTAGAAGGTGACATCATGTCTGGAAGAATCAAGTTCAGTGAGGATGGCAGTACACAGGAGTCTACCAGGCAGTCCCAGTACAAAACAAATGGACACAACTGGAAAGAAACCTATCGCAAGGTAACACTGACTTTTTCTCTTATACTTTGATGTGCAGTAGTCTGAATTTCCCACCACAGTATATTTTTGTCCATTAGCTCAACATAAATTTATTAAATCAACACATTCAACCCATACTCATAAAAAGTCATATACTTATAAGTAATGTTAATATATTTAATGATACACTGTAAAATATATATGAATATATTAAAGCTGAACTGATGTGCGGTGTAAAATGCTGACAAAGTATACCTTTACTCATCCTTCTTCTTCTTGTCAAGGACTGGGCTTTGTCAGAGCATTGCAAGTCCTGTAGTTATATGTGTTTAAAAAGGTGGTCATGGTCAGTGCCTTGGGTGTTATTAATATGTCCAATAAAAGACAGGTGATCTGAATTCTGATGTTAAAACTACAATACAAAATACAATGCACGATCTTGGTGTTCATGGAGAGGTGGGGACCAGCCACAGGTTGTGGAGACTGCAGCCTTGTTGCCTCGGGAAGAACTTGAGTGAAGGGTCTGAAGAAATAGCCGTAGAGAGGGGTTCCATTCAGAGACTGTACAGGGGAAGAAGGAGTGGGACTGGAAGAGGACATGGTCAAGTTTGGGTCTGTTTCTGGTGCAGTCTTTGTCCTCCTCAGTCCCAGGGTCAGAGCAGCAGAAGAAACTTGCTGGTTTTATGACTCCAACTGTACAAGGCCATTGTTGATTTTGCAGAGCACCCACCCAGGCTGTCATGTATCTTCATTGTTCAAGACTTGTCTGCATAAGATTTTTGAGCATGGCTGTATCAGTGCCTGGTTATCTGTCCATGGAGTTGTTGGTCACGTGCCTGGCCACTTGTCTGCATAAGATTTTTGAGCATGGCTGTATCAGTGCCTGGTTATCTGTCCATGGAGTTGTTGGTCACGTGCCTGGCCACTTGGCGTTGAACTTTTTCCAGTAGTTTGATGTCCTTATCGCTTATAAAAATGCTTGTGGGGATCCCCAGAACCTGAGAAAGCTAAAGCATAGTCCAGTGGAGGCATACAATTGTGTGGTAGGTTGCCAACTTTCGGAGTACACTCCCTGAAATACCTTCACGGGAACCCCTCTGTCTGGTGTTAGTCTCACTAACGATTAACAATAACAATAACATTATACTTTATTAATCCCAGTGGGAAATTAATTTTGCAGAGCACCTACCCAGGCTGTCATGAATTAATGAATACCTGCCCTACATTGGCTACAGACTTTGACTGTGAAATGGAAAATCTGTTTGACAGCAATCCTCACTCACTTGCTGATAATGTTGTTACATAATTATGCTCTTATGTGATTTCTGTTTTGTGCACATTTGTATGGTATGTTTTTTAATTGTTTTTGTGTGTTGTTGTTTTGCAGTGGTGGTGGGTTGTCCACTTGTTTTTTTGGGGGGAAAGGGAGTGTTGTTTTTGGTTGGGGGGGTGGGGGGGGGGAGGTGCTTTTTGTTGTATGTTGTTCTGTTTGGCTTTTTGTTTTTGTTTTTGTTTGTTTCGTTTTTTTCATCTGAAATTTGGATGGCAGTGTTTGAGCTTTTCACATCAGTTTATTATTCACTTTCTTTGTTGGCGCTGTTATTTCAGCGCTGTCTGAGCCGCCTACGTGAGAGCAGAAATGAGTTGTACGCCAAACGTCGTGGTATTGGTGGAGCTGAACAGCCAAGTGATGCAGAGGGAGAGAGAGAAAGCAACAAGTTCATCAAGATGCTCATGTCTACAGAACTGCAGGCACTCAAGGAAGAAGAAGGCATGGATTGTGAGGTTGGTTTCTTGGTCTGTCCGTCTGCTTGCTTGTGTACATCAGCATGTCTGCCTGTCTGCATGAATACACAACTCTGAAGTTGAAGCGTGTGTAAACTGTATAACTGTGTGTGGGTTACAGATGGGTAGATCACTAGACGGGTGTGGGAAGGGAATGGGGGAGAGGAGATGCAGGTGCAAGTGTGTCAAACAAGCATTAGCAAACAAGGAGACTATTGAGAGTTTCTTGTTTTTTTCCAGATTGTGCATCTGATCCTTCACCTGCTCAATGTTTTAGTTTTGTGGGGTGTTCTGTTGGTGTTTTTTGTTTGTTGTTTTGTTTGTTGTTGTTGTTGCTTTTGTGTATGTATTACTCTATGTGTTTGTGTGTGTGTGACTGTGAGGGGGGGTATTTTGTAGTGTGTACTGTTCATTCGGTTGCTAAATGTTTGTAAATTATAAACGTATAATAAGTTATTCAGTGTTACCAGTACTTAGCACACAATAGTATACAGGGTTATAGGTGTTTTTTCCCTTCAGTTTGTGTGTGTGAGTGAGTAATTTAGATAACACCCGTTTTCCAGATGGACTTCTTTGATCCCTCTACAGGCGAGATTGACACAACCTTGGCTCTTATTGAACAGATCCAGGAGGAGATGAAAGCTGAAGGTGGGTGGCATCAATAACAGCCCTGATAGGTCAGATGGTATGGCAGAGGCCAGAGGGCACCCAGGCTGACAACTAAAATTTGTCCCATTGTTCCAGCTGTCTTGTCTGCCACTTACAAGTTTATCAAGGTCCTTTTTGGATCAAGATATCATGAATATTGATCAGTAAGAGCCCTGGTAGGTCAGACGGTAAGGCAGAGGGCTCCCCTGCAGAAGACTGAAGTTTGTTCCACTGTTCCGACTGTCTCGTCTGTCACTTACAAGTTTGCCAAAGTCCTTTCTGGATCAAGATGTCATGATCTATCCTTTGTGGATCAAGATATCATGAATATTGATCAGTAAGAGCCCTGGTAGGTCAGATGGTAAGGCAGAAGACTGAAGTTTGTTCCACTGTTCCAACTGTCTTGTCTGCCACTTACACATTTGCCAAAAGTCATTTTTGGATCAAGATGTCCTGAATTTTGACTGGAACTTGGTCAGAGTCCTTTCTGGGCCATATCTGTTGTCTGGCTGAAGAAGAAAGAAACGTTTTGATTCCAAATTTTGGAAACTGGTCATCTGCAAAATATAGTCTTGTGTTGGCTTCCATAAACACCTTGCACTGAAAGAAGTAGCCCCCTAAAGCAGCTGTCTGTAAAACTAAAAGGGTTAAGAGTAGAACTGTTTGATAGTAGTTTTTCCTGGTTGTGCTCACAGAGGCCAAGTTAATAGCAGAGCATGAGATCTACCAAGTCAGCCTGCTGCAGGATGAGGCTGCGTTGTGCAGTGCCATTGAGATGCTGCACACCCATCCCACTTGTCCCGTCTGTGCAAAGTGAGCCTTTATGGTGTGTGTGTACTTGTCTGTCTTCTTCTTCATCTCATATGCACAGAGTGAGCCTTTGTGGTGTGTGTGTACTTGTCTGTCTTCTTCTTCATCTCAGATGCACAAAGTGAGCCTTTGTGGTGTGTGTGTACTTGTCTGCTTCTTCATCTCATATGCACAAAGTGAGCCTTTGTGATGTGTGTGTACTTGTTTGTCTGCTTCTCCATCTCATCTGCACAAAGTGAGCCTTTGTGGTGTGTGTGTGTGTACTTGTTTGTCTCATCTGCACAAAGTGAGCCTTTGTGATGTGTGTGTACTTGTTTGTCTTCTTCTTCGTCTCATCTGCACAAAGTGAGCCTTTTGATGTGTGTGTTGCCTTTGGTGTTTTGTACTTGTTTGTCTTCTTCTTCATCTCATCTGCACAAAGTGAGTCTTGTGGTGTTGTGTGTACTTGCCTGTCTTCTTTTTTCCCGTCTGCACAAAGTGAGCCGTTGTGGCGTGTGTGCTTGCCTTTGTAGTGTGTATACTTGTCTGTCTTCTTCATCCCACCTGCACAAAGTGAGCCATTGTGGTGTGTGTACTTGTCTGTCTTTATCATCCTGTCTGCACAAAGTGAGCCTTTGTGGTGTGTGTGTGTACTTGTTGTCTTTTTCGTCTCATCTGCACAAAGTGAGCCTTTGTGATGTGTGTGTACTTGTTTGTCTTCTTTTCGTCTCATCTGCACAAAGTGAGCCTTTGTGATGTGTGTGTACTTGCCTTTGAGGTGTTTGTGTACTTGTTTGTCTTCTTCTTCATCTCATCTGCACAAAGTGAGTCTTTGTGATGTGTGTACTTGCCTGTCTTCTTTTTTCCCTGTCTGCACAAAGTGAGCCGTTGTGGCGTGTGTGCTTGCCTTTGTAGTGTGTATACTTGTCTGTCTTCTTCATCCCACCTGCACAAAGTGAGCCATTGATGGTTTTTTTGTTGCCGGGGCCTTGGTTTTACTTGTCTGTCTTTATTCATCCTGTCTGCACAAAGTGAGCCATTGTGGTGTGTGTACTTGTCTGTCTTTTTCATCCCATCTGCACAAAGTGAGCCATTGTGGTGTGTGTACTTGTCTGTCTTTTTCATCCTGTCTGCACAAAGTGAGCCATTGTGGTGTGTGTACTTGTCTGTCTTTTTCATCCCATCTGCACAAAGTGAGCCATTGTGGTGTGTGTACTTGTCTGTCTTTTTCATCCTGTCTGCACAAAGTGAGCCTTTGTGATGTGTGTACTTGTCTGTCTTCTTCTTCGTCCCATCTGCACAGCTGCCAAAAAGCGGCTTTGTTGGCCCTCAGGTGAAATTGACATGCCTTGGTGATACGTCGTCCCATACAGCACCATACCAAAGTACAGCGTCAGTCTTGCAGGAGCTGGTTGTAATTACAGACATTTTGGTTATAGGGGTGACAGTACAAGTCTGTGTTATGTACAGCTGACTGTCTTCCTCCCCAGATGCATCTTAGCTGAGTGGTCTGTTTCACTGCTTGCCCCAATGCATCTTAGCTGAGTGTTCTGTTTTACTGCTTGCCCCGATGCATCTTAGCTGAGTGGTCTGTTTCACTGCTTGCCCCGATGCATCTTAGCTGAGTGGTCTGTTTCACTGGATCTTGAAATTGGCATCCGATTTGACCATAGTCCATGACCTCAGTTTAACACATGTAATACCACTAGTTGTGTGGTGTCGATCACTCAGTATCAATGTAAACTTGTCTAGTGCAGCCAGAGTCCACATAGACAGCCACATGCTCATTACATTTGGCAAATAGGAATGGGGGGTGAGGGGAGAAGTCTGTGGGAAAGGAATTGGGGCGGGGGGTGGGAGGGGGGCGCTAATGAGTTTTGATACATTTCACATGGTATTCTCTTTTACATACCTGCAAGATGAATGTGTGTGTGTGTATGTCTCTGGTCTCTCAGTGTGTCTCTGATTTCTACAGAAAGTCTGCCTGTCTCTAATTTTGGCTGTTTTACACACAGTTAATTCACAAATAAGCAGCATTTGTTTGCTGTTTCTTTGCATCGAAAATGTCTTCTTTATTTTTCCTTTCGCAGACACCCTTTGATGGAGAATAAGGGAGTCATCTTCTGCAAGTGTGGTGTTCGAATTAATACTGAGGTAAGAATTGTTGTTGAGTTTGGTCTGTGTCATTCTGTTGTTTGCTGATCAAAACTCAGATAGGAACGAGCATTATTTTTCTTTTTTTTCTTTTGTTGTACTTCAGCATTTGTTTACTTGAAAAATATGAATCACTTCAATGGTTACTCCACAGTATTGAGCAAGATGTCAGTGTGGATTTATATCTTTCGGTGTGCCTGTATGTGCTTTTCTTTGTGTCTGTATACAGCGTCAGTGAACCACCCTGATATTATTAATACATCTTGCTGATGTGACTATGGTGAAAAGAAGAAGCAGAATCTAACATGCCATTACTTTGCTTCTGGAGCAATGCCTGTGGTCACTGGTTGCAGAGGGAGAAAGACAAGACAAGAGAGGAAGATTACAGAAGGAGATTTGTCCATTTGAAAACAACATGGACATGAGGCAAAAGTTTGGAAATATATAATTGGCTGGGTAGACTGACAGACGGAGCACTAGTAGAAATGTGTATATATATATAAACAAAAACATCTAGCTTTCCTCAGGGAAAAGGTCATCAGACTTCTCATGGGAAAAAATCTCCAACAGACCAATATGGAGTGTATGTTGCTTACTACAGCAACATGAAGTGCATGTTACTTACTACAGCAACAACAACAAAACAGAAATGAGGAGGTCGTGTGAGATGAAGCCTGCAGTCTCTGTGTCCACAGCAGGACGGAGTTGGTCTGGACTTCGTGCAACAGCAGCTGGAGGATGCCAGGAGGCTGCACGAGTGTGATGGACAGCCCCTCTTCTCCGTGCAAGACAACTACGGCATCAGCAACCTCATCATGGTTTGTCAGGTCAGCTGTTGCAAGGTTGATGCTTTTCTTCTGAATGGTGATTGATCTTAGTGTCTGTTCTGTCATCTGAAAGTCCTTTGGGAAATGAACAGAATACATTCTGATTGGGGGGGGGGGGGGGTGGGGGGGGGTCCTTGATTAAAGGGGGTCCCAAGCAAAGACATGAGTTGGCATGAAAAGGTAGAAAATTTGTAACGCCCACAAGGTCCTCAGCATTTTAGGTAGGTGTATTTGGTGGTTTTTAATTGTATGCGCTATCGTATCTCTGAAATGCTGTGGTTCCGGTCTGCTTGTACTAATGAAACTATATTTGAGTGCCAGTTTTATTGTACAAGACCTAGTGGTGTGCAAAGGCTTTTGACTGCAACTGGGCATGACCAGAGATTCATGAAGCAGGATGAAAGGAGGATTTTGATTTAATACCCAGTTCTTGCGTTTCTGATCTCACAACCCAGTGCATTTGAAGATAGGCGTATTTAGTGGATTTGATTCCAGTTCTCCATTCATTCACAAATTAACTAATTTGTAAATGAATGGAGAAGTATTTACTAGCTGCCTCAAAGGTGAGCATTGTCTCATTTGTATTCAAATGAATGCAAGTCCTCACAAAATGTACAAAGTTGAAAGCAGATATGTGGATATGTAATGTCTATTGCAATGTGTATTTTTCTTTTCACCAAGCTTTGTCTCTTTTAAAAGCAACAGTTTCAATAAAAAAAATTGCATCCAATGCTTTTGTACAAACTGATTAGTATAGTACAGTACATCCATAAACTCTCTTTCCAGGCTACAATACAAATGATGTTGTACTAAATGAAGGTTGTCTTAATTTTTCCTGAAAATGTGACCTTTTTATAAGGCAATGGTCTCTGTTGAGAGTGTGGTCTTTCATTAGAGGTGTTTTTTTGCGAAAGAACTGCACTAAATAATTCAGTGTTTGATTCAGATTCAGATTCTTTATTCACCAAGTTTTACAACAAGGAAAGTGTCTCGAAAACGATAAGCATACAAACATAAGCAAACGACAACACTGACATACATCAACTAGCAACCCATTTGCACCAACAAAACAAAACAAAACAACACCCAAACGCACATACACACACCTGCACGAACGCGCACGCACACACATACACACACACACACGCCATAAGTATGAGTAATGTTCCAATGTAAAATATAGTCCTATTGTCTTCGGGTTTCAGAAATGCGACTTCATGTACATCATCGTCTGATCAAGCAGGGCCTTGTCTGAATGGATCATCGTAGCAGAAAAAAATCAGCTGAAGGTAACCAGGAACCAGAACTCTTGTTCTCATCTTCTGCGCAGTTCCTACCTCCTGCAAGGAACGTCACAACAGGATGACGGTACCAGCTCTTTTGTGCATGCAGTTGGTTGTCATCTGCTCTCACCACCTGGTGTGGCGGAGTTACGTCCCTTGATGGTCTGGTCCCTTGATGGTCTGGCAATGACTTTAAACATTTCCCTCCAAAAAGCTGGCAGCCGTCCAGACGACCAAGCTGTGTCAAGCTATACTTCCTCCGGTGCCTCCAGAATTCTTTGCCCAAGCAACATGCTCCATGTGCTTAAATTGTGGAAAGACACAGCAACCAAACAATAGCAAACACTAGAGACCAGTCCTGTCTGCAGACAGGATGCAGGGGTCAGAGTGTTGGAAACAACGCAGCCTTGATGTGGGAAAACATTTATATGACATGTCTTGTTGTTATGGCTTATTGGTAGTTTCACTTGAGTGGTGTCAGTAATTTATGTGACATCACAGTGGGACATTTTGTTTGTTTGTTTGATAATCCTTCAGTTCCACAATGCAAATAGAACACCATACTGACTTTCTCCTGCATTCAGATCTCTTTGATGATGCGGTCTAGATCTGAAGCCCTCTCACCAAGAGGCAAGATGAACACCACTGTCTGCTTCAGGTTTTGGTGGCAGCCCCCCACCCCCACCCACCCACCCCCAGCTTCTCCCTCAGCCCTGCTCCCTGAGCATCTCTGGCATCAGAGAGTTGTGGGCTGGGCAATGTTGAAGGACGACGGACACAAGGGTTTGGTCAACACTACTATATTGTTCAATAGGAAATTCCCTGGCTCAGTATAAAATTCCACCTGTGGAAATTTCATGTTGCATTTCCTGAGGAAAACCAGCAGCTATTGTGCACAGCCTACAAATCAGTTTGTCCACTCTTCTCCAGACTCTTGTCAGTGTCATGTATGCAATCTATACCGATCCAGAATGGAAGCAGACAGATAGCTTGTTTGCTCGCTAGGCTGGTTTTGTATAGTCATGCTGTTGTGCAGTTTTTCTCAGCCAGTGGGACTGATAATGCCCCCAGCCTTTGGTTGACTGGGCGTAAAACACCAAATTACTCACTTACCCCCAGCCTTAAGATTCAGAAACTAGGATTGCTTTATTATTTCATCAGAGAAATTAAACATGATGATGGTTTCAAGAATGTGCCAGCTCCGAAGCATTAAGCAGAGCCCAACTTTGTATATAGCTTGGACACAGCATGGTCTTCCTGTAATGTTGGGGGCTGATATTAATTAGCTCACTGTTTGTTGTTTGTCAGCGTTTCACAGCTGAAACCCTGAGGTTCTCCCAGTATTTGGTGAGAGATGGTAGCAAGCATGCTGCTACTGTTTTCCCTCACCTGTACATACTCAATGCTGTTGTTCTGTCATGCGTGTCACAGTACAAGCGCTGTGTTACCCACCACTCTGACTTCTGCTGATTTCAGTAACAGAGTTTGTCATGTCCTGCTCTTAGTACAACAACAACAAAATTTCTTCAAGGATGAGCCACACGATGCTTTGCAACCTGCAGATAAATTCGCAGCATGCGGCATATCCTCAGCTTTTTTTTTCGTTTCTTTTTTGTAAACTGTGGGCCAGAAACATATGGCAGACCTTAGAATGTTTTCTATATCAATGGGTGGAAAGCACGCTTTGGGCCAGTTAACGCAGGTCATCTGAAAGAAGGTCAAGCAAAATGGCAGACTCTTGGATTCAAATGTCTTCTGTTTTTTTATTTGCTTTTGACATGTACATTCCAAACTCACCTTGACGGCAGTGAGGAGAAACAATTCATCCTTGTTTTCGGAGCTTGGATCCATTATACAGGACACCATTTCATCTATCCAGGGCAAATTTAGATCGAAGCAACAATGAATAAATAATAATTAAAGTATATATGAAGCACAACATTTTGTCTGTAGAGACTATTCTAAACACATACACACACACACACACACACACATACATATATACACACACAGGCACCCGCACACTCAAGCATACTGGCTATACAAACTTTAATTATACAAAACAATACTGCAGTGTGCAAGCCACATATTCAAAGTTTGTCCAACTGCGTGTTGTCACAAATAGGGGTTGCAAGCCTTGTATGTGGTTTATACTATCACCCCAGTGTTCTAGCTAGAGACAAGATACCAGTAATGACAATGTCAATAGCCTTAAACAGGGGCTGTATTGTATCACTAACAGTTAAAATATTTTACAAGTAGGTCGTTTTGGGGCCTGCTTCTTTGATTAGGTTGTGTTTTTTTATTTCCAAATTTATGGATTTGTTAGATCTATAGGATCCATTGCATGCATGGGATTAATTATTGGTGTTTTTGAATTAAAGCAGGTATTGTGCAGAATTCAGCAGGTCTGATAAAGGAACTGTAGCTGTAGTAATTGTTGTCAGCAGGGTGTGTAAGACCATCTCCTTTTATTGTGCTTCTGTTTTTTTTTACATAATTGTTTTTTCTGTTTCTGGTTTTGGTTTAACTGAAATTTGTTTTTTTGTTGATAAATTTTCATGCAGTTAGGTTCAAAACTCCTTCACAGATTCATGACAGTGTCCATGGTCTTTATTTATTTTGAAGAGTTGTGTGAAGTCATAACTAAAGTGATATTTTCCCCGTGTGAATGCGAGTTGACTCAGCATTTTCCCTCGTTGTTTCTTTTCTTAGTTTTCAGCAGTGAAATAGACTGTGGCTGCCATGCATGACTGTGAGTCATTCACAGGAAAATTGTTTAGACTGGCAGGCACAGATGATTTTATGTTTTTCAAATTGCTGGTAGACATTGGCCATGCAGGAGTCAGTGCATGTGTGAGTGTGTGTGTAGGTATAAAGATGTTTGTTTCCCTCCTAGGTGCTGTATGTATAATCTCGTCTCATGAGATTACTTCAACACTTGAGAAAACTGTGTATAAACAAATTGAAAAAAGTAAATTTGTGATACTGTCTTGTTCAAGGTATTTAGCAAGAGTAATATACAAGTTACGTCTAAATTCATGGAACACTAAATATTCACAGAATGTGACATGCGTTTGTAAAAATATCTTATCTGTTAAACACATACTGCTTGAATGACCTATTACTACAGAGGTCTTTCAGAAAAATGGATATAACTTAAATGCTTGCCACAATGTAAGATATATTTTGTATAATACTGATGTTATCAATCATATTGTTAAATTGATTGACTGTAATTGTCTGCATGTTTGTGGACATATTCCATTCAGTTGTGTGCATATGTCTGTGCATGATCCATTCAGTTATGGATGTGTGTGGGTACACATGTGTTTGTGCAAGATTCATTCAGCTATGGTTGTGTGTGTGTGTGTGTGGTCTCATTTGGCTATCAAGAGTGTCAGCATATATGCAGTGTGATTTGATTGCTTTGTGTGTCTGTGCTTCATACAGATGCTGCAGGTCTGCCTGCATGCAGCTAGTTATCACTACACTGAGTAAAGATGCCATTGAGTTATGTTGATATTCAAGTAACAATGTTAATATATATATATATTCATGTATTTGTTTTTCATTTTTTCTTTATTTCTTTTTGTTGTTGTTGTTTTCTTTCTCTGTTCTGTAGGTGCTACTTTCATCAAATGTGACAATACAAATTAATCAAATATGCAAATTATGTATATATATGTGGATTTTCTTTTCACATTGTTCTGTTTGTTTGTGTGTATCTGTATATCCGGGCATTTATCTGTCTCTAAACTCAGGAAATGCATAATTTGGGAGTCAAGGACAGTTTTCAGAGGTGCCGACCCCCTAAACCATTTACCAGGGACATTTTCAGTATTAAATTTGACAGTATTTGTATGCAGAATTTGACAGCAGTGTCTTTTTGCCAGTGCAGCAGGAAAAGTCAATGAAGCCTTGCCATCTTTCCATGTACCGTCTTCTCTCGCTGGTCACTTTCTCCGCCAGCTACACTCTCCTCTGCTTGTTTTATTCTTTTTCACGGGTAGATGAATGAAAGACACCTCATGGGTAAACCGTTTGCAGCAGTGGAGGTGATGAGCTCAACAATTAGAATTGTGTGATTAACTAATGGTACAGAGCATGCTTCTGATTGGTGAATATTGTATTGGAGGTGATTAGCTCAACTATTAGAATTGTCTGATTGGCTAATGGTACAGAGTATGCTTCTGATTGGTGAATACTGTTTTGGAGGTGACGGGCTGATTGACTAATGGTACAGAGCGTGCTTCTGATTGGTGAATACTGTATTGGAGGTGATGGGCTCATTGTCTGGCTAATGGTACAGAGTATGCTTCTGATTGGTGAATACTGTCTTGGAGGTGACGGGCTGATTGGCTAATGGTACAGAGCGTGCTTCTGATTGGTGAATACTGTATTGGAGACGATGGGCTCATTGTCTGATTGGCTAAGTGGTAAAGAGTGTACTGTGTCTCTGGACGTGTTCACGTTAAGCCTCAGGCCAACCTGGTCACCGGGCCTTACGGTTTCGGTTTTAAACAGTGTCACAGCTACTCCCGCCGTTCACCCGCACGAACCCTAACTCCACCCTAACCGTAACCCCATCCACACTCCGGTGGCGCACTGAGTCCTGTTGTAAGCCGACTGACAGATTGATAGCTCTTTCTTGATTCGGTGGTGGTGGTGGTGCATGGCCGTTCTTAGTTGGTGGAGCGATTTGTCTGGTTAATTCCGACAACGAGGGTGGGTAGGTAGGTAGTGTTGCTTAATGTCCTCGGATGTCGGTTGACATATTAGGGACAAGCTGAGACCAACGCCGAAGCACGGTTCAGTATAGCTTTACGTCCACGGAAACCAGAAGGCTCGTTAGGACGGACAGCCCAGGACGGCCACCTCGACTCTCACACAGCTCCTGAACCATGACGACAACGAACTGATGATGATGAAGTGATGCTTTATGTCCTCAGATGTCAGTTGACATATTAGGGACAAGCTGTGACCAACGCCGAAGCACGGTGCAATAAATCTTTACGTCCACGGAAACCAGAAGGCTCGTTAGGACGGACAGCCCAGGACGGCCACCTCGACTCTCACCCAGCTCCTGAACCGATTTGTCTGGTTAATTCCGATAACGAACGAGACTCTAGCCTACTAAATAGTTCGCCGATCCTTTCTGCGTCGGCGTTAACTTCTTAGAGGGACAAGTGGCGTTTAGCCACACGAGATTGAGCAATAACAGGTCTGTGATGCCCTTAGATGTCCGGGGCCGCACGCGCGCTACACTGAAGGAATCAGCGTGGCTTTCTCCCTGGTCCGAAAGGATTGGGAAACCCGTTGAATCTCCTTCGTGATAGGGATTGGGGCTTGAAATTGTTCCCCATGAACGAGGAATTCCCAGTAAGCGCGAGTCATAAGCTCGCGTTGATTACGTCCCTGCCCTTTGTACACACCGCCCGTCGCTACTACCGATTGAACGGTTTAGTGAGTTGATTTCGTCCCTGCCCGTCGATACTACCGATTGAACGGTTTAGTGAGTTGATTAAGTCCCTGCCCGTCGCTACTACCGATTGAACGGTTTAGTGAGTTGATTACGTCCCTGCCCGTCGCTACTACCGATTGAACGGTTTAGTGAGTTGATTACGTCCCTGCCCGTCGATAGTACCGATTGAACGGTTTAGTGAGTTGATTACGTCCCTGCCCGTCGATAGTACCGATTGAACGGTTTAGTGAGTTGATTACGTCCCTGCCCGTCGCTACTACCGATTGAACGGTTTAGTGAGTTGATTACGTCCCTGCCCGTCGCTACTACCGATTGAACGGTTTAGTGAGTTGATTACGTCCCTGCCCGTCGCTACTACCGATTGAACGGTTTAGTGAGTTGATTACGTCCCTGCCCGTCGCTACTACCGACTGAACGGTTTAGTGAGTTGATTACGTCCCTGCCCGTCGCTACTACCGATTGAACGGTTTAGTGAGTTGATTACGTCCCTGCCCGTCGCTACTACCGATTGAACGGTTTAGTGAGTTGATTACGTCCCTGCCCGTCGCTACTACCGATTGAACGGTTTAGTGAGTTGATTACGTCCCTGCCCGTCGCTACTACCGATTGAACGGTTTAGTGAGTTGATTACGTCCCTGCCCGTCGCTACTACCGATTGAACGGTTTAGTGAGTTGATTACGTCCCTGCCCGTCGCTACTACCGATTGAACGGTTTAGTGAGTTGATTACGTCCCTGCCCGTCGCTACTACCGATTGAACGGTTTAGTGAGTTGATTACGTCCCTGCCCGTCGCTACTACCGACTGAACGGTTTAGTGAGTTAATTGCGTCCCTGCCCGTCGCTACTACCGACTGAACGGTTTAGTGAGTTAATTGCGTCCCTGCCCGTCGCTACTACCGACTAAACGGTTTAGTGAGTTGATTACGTCCCTGCCCGTCGCTACTACCGATTGAACGGTTTAGTGAGTTGATTACGTCCCTGCCCGTCGCTACTACCGATTGAACGGTTTAGTGAGTTGATTACGTCCCTGCCCGTCGCTACTACCGATTGAACGGTTTAGTGAGTTGATTACGTCCCTGCCCGTCGATACTACCGATTGAACGCGAGTCATTAGCTCGAGTTGATTACGTCCCTGCCCTTTGTACACACCGCCCGTCGCTACTACCGATTGAACGGTTTAGTGAGGGCCTCGGATTGGTCTCGGCCCGCCCTTCACGGGCGGCGCCGTTGGTCGAGAAGACGCTCGAACTTGATCGTTTAGAGGAAATAAAATTCGTAACAAGGTTTCCGTAGGTGAACCTGCGGAAGGATCATTACTGTCACCGACCCCAATCGTCCGTCAACGATGGCGATTTCACCAGGGTGGACGTCCTCAAATCTGGCTCGGCTTGCTTCTTCGGTCGGCCCGCCACCCGAAAAACTGTGACTATGGGGTACTTGGCTTGCTCGTTGATGTTGGGCTCTGTCAGAGGTCAGGAGCTGTGTGAACGTCGAGGTGGCCGTCCTGGGCTCCCCGTCCTAATGAGCCTTATGGTTTCTGTGGACGTAAAGCAACATTGAACCATGAACACGCACTGGTCACAGTTTGTCAACCCGACATCCGAGGACATTAAGCTCCACATCATCATCATCATCATCACCGGGCTCTCTCTCGCGCGGGCAGAGAGCTGTCGGCTGTCGGCAAGGGGAGCCCAGGGAAAAGGGTGGCCCGCTCCATTTTCTTTGCCTCCATAAAGCAACAACAACAAAAAGAAGGGAGGGAAGCTCATAGTTCAGGAGCTGTGTGAGAGTCGAGGTGGCCGTCCTGGGCTGTCCGTCCTAACGAGCCTTCTGGCTTCCGTGGACGTAAAGATTTATTGAACCATGCTTCGGCATTGGTCACAGCTTGTCCCTAATATGTCAGCCGACATCTGAGGACATTAAGCATCACTTCATCATCATCGGGGGAAGCTCTCCTTTCCTTTTGGAGCGGACGGCTGTCCTTCGGCGGAGGTTTAAAGAGCCCCGTCGGCCTCGCGGACGGCTGCCGCCCTCGGGATTTTTGTCTCTTATTTTTTCTTTCTCTTTCTCCGCAGCTTCGCCTGTCCAGATCCGCTCTGGGGACCGAGGAGCCGCCGCCGGCGTAGGCCGCCCGGCTCTCCCGGGATGTTCCTACTGGCAGAGTCTGGGCAACCGTCAAACTCCAAGCACTGGTTTACGACATCCTTCCTTCTGGGAACTGTCAGTTTTCACACCTGACATTGCCGCCAGGCCAGTTGTTTTTTTAAAAACTGAATTGAATTGAATTGAATACTAGTACCCAAACTCCAAGCGCTAGTTTACGGCATCCTTCCTTCAAGTTGGAGGAAGGTGCCGGAAAGCGATGCACGGAGCGTGGGCAACCGTGTCTGCCGACCGCTTCCTGGGATGGACTTGGGGTGGGCCCGCCGGCACGGGGTCGGTGGCGAATCGGCTTGAAACGCGGACCAAGCAGTCTAACATGCGCGCGAGTCGTTGGTTTTCCTCTCTCATTCTACCAACCCATCACCAGTAATTCATGTATTTGTAGTGTGTATGTGTGATAAAATGAACGTATTCTTTTTGTCTTTGTAAGCGTTCCGGGCTTTCTCGAGATGATGCACCATATATATTATTATTATTATTATTATGATCTCTTTAGCTGCTGTAGAGATTAAGGTCGGTCTTCGTGGATTGAGAATACGTGCGTTGAGAAGGCTATATAGTGACTTGCAGGTCGTGAAATCAGTACTTTAGTGAGCGATTTGGCCTAGCGGTAAGGCGTTAGGCTGGTAAGCGGAAGGACCTCGGTTCGAATCCGCTTCGGCTCTCCTTTCCCCTCAAAAAGGTCGTGGTTTGTGGACACTGTCTTGTGACTTTGTCCGTCACTTCCTACTGAAACATTAAAATGGCTCTCATCGCTGCCCATCTTAATGCAGGAATCATTCTGGTGGTGACAGTGTAGCGATAGGTATATATAATCTGCCCCCAACCTCCATACCCCCTTTACCCCCTTCTCCCCGTCCCTAATAAGCCTTATGGTTTCTGTGGACGTTAAGCACCATGTTTTGCAATCAGTACATGGCAGCAAGGACGTGACAGACGTACAATAGTGGTTCAGGACAACAGCTGTTGCGTTATCGCTACGACCCGTTTCAGTCTGTAGGACACGAGCCACACTGACACCGAGGCGGACCGGTGGGATTCCATAGCAGTCTCGTGGCAGCTACGCACCCGCTGCTTTCAGATAGACCAGTACACACAAACGGGGCAGGTAAATTAAAATGTTGAGTCTCAGTCGGTTGTAGACGGGGGTTAGCCTGCAGTGGCAGCTGGTAAAAAAAACCCAGTGGCAGTGGGTGAGTGCAGGTGTGCCGGAAAATTAAACGCCCACGCGTGGAGAATTCACGGACTTGGAGCAAGAGTGCGGCCAGTGACTGTGTACATTCTGTCGTTTGCGTCGAAACTGTCTTCATAATCAGAGTTGTAACTTAACAGACTAAGACATTGACATGCACGGACACGCATGCACACACGCACCACGCACGCACACACACACACACACACACACACACACACACACACACACACACACACACACACACACACAAATACACACACACACACACACACACACACACATACACATACACATACACATACACACACACACACAAATACACACACACACAACGTATGTCGTTTTGTTTTCACGAGCATTGTTCTGTCATGAACACATTTGTCTCGTCAAATTCATACAGATCATTTCGTTGTGTAAGCGGATGTGAAAAAAAGAGAGAGAAAAAAAGAAGGAAGACAACAAAAAAGGAGAAGAAGAAAGGCTTAGCGATAATGCACACACACACACACACACACACACACACACACACACACACACACACACACACACACACACACACACACACACACACACACACACACACAACACACACACACACACACACACACACACACACACACACACACACACACACACACACACACACACACACACACACACACACACACACACACACACACACACACACACACACACACACACGAGACAGTTGTTTGTTGCTGCATAGTGAGTTTTGACGCTGAAGACCTGCGAAGTTAGTATTGTCGCTGCAGAATTTGTTTTGTCGCTGTAGCGTTAGGCCTAGTTTTATGGCTCAAGTTACCGTGTTCACTGCAGCGCTAGTTTTATCGCTACATAAAAGCGGCTGTTGGCAATAGATATATATATATAAGCATAGGTATCCTGATTGCCTCGACCGATAAGAGAGACTGAGTGCACTTCTGTACGCTTCAGTGCACAAGATACTGGATTTCATAACCACAGGACCCTTTATTTCTAGCTTGTCTTCTTTAGCGGAAGCGTCGATCTGCCGGGGAGATGAGTAATCGGAGAAGGAAAATGACAGTTACTCTATGCTCTTAGTTCCACCTGAAGGACGTGCACAGATTGTTGTTTGATCAAGTCAGCTTGTTTTCAGGGGATAAGAGATGATGCAGTCAGTGGGGGAAGGGCAGAGTATCATTGCCGGCGAGAGCTGCCACAAGTATCATTTTTTGTCGCGACACAAAACATGTGTTTGTCACGACAAAACACATCTTTTTTCGCGACAAAAATGATACTTGTAGCAGCTCCCGCCAATGATAGTGTGTGGGTGTGGGGGGGAGGGGGGTGGGGGTGTAGAAGATGGCAGTAATTATTATAATTTGTGTTGTTGGTGAAGATCTTTATTTTGTTTTTTGTTTTTACTGACATTTTCTATGCTATTGCTACGTATCTTCTCTCTCTCTCTCTCTCTCTCTCTCTCTCTCTCTCTCTCTCTCTCTCTCTCTCTCTCTCTCTCTCTCTCTCTCTCTCTCAAATTGTGTGTGTGTAAGCGCGCGCGCGCGCATGAGAGAGAGAGTGTATGTGTGCTTGTGTCTGAGAGCGAGAGAGAGAAGTCAAAAACTTTAACATACTCAAGAACAAACAGCCAGTCCTTGCTATATACAAATATAAAGCATGAACAGACAAGAGAGATAATATTTCTGTCTTGTTCTGCTTTCAAAGTTACTCGGCCTACGTGATTCGCAACTTCCTGGTTCGACGGGGGTTTTTTTCTTCTTTTTTCTCTTCTTTTTTCTTCTTCTTTTTTCCCCTTCGCCCCTCAGATTGGATTCATTTTTCTCAGCATTTTTTTTAAATACATTTTTTTGTTAATTGTTGTTGACTTGTGTTGTTTGCTTTATAACTGGGTTTTTTTTTTTTAAGGCGGGGGGGCGGGGGGGGTTGCTGTTTTGTTCTTTGACATACAGCCAGGTCAAATTTCATTGCTTGCGTATTTGACAACTTTACGGTTGGTTAACTTTAAAACACACGCATCTCCGCGTGTTCATAGTTCAGGAGCTGTGTGAGAGTCGAGGTGGCCGTCCTGAGCTGTCCGTCCTAACGAGCCTTCTGGTTTCCGTGGACGTAAAGAATTATTGAACCGTGCTTCGGCATTGGTCACAGCTTGTCCCTAATATGTCAACTGACATCTGAGGACATTAAGCATCACTTCATCATCATCATCATCATCATCATCATCATCATCTCGCGTGTTAGGCCTAGTAGTCTTGTTTCCCTCGTTCTTTATTTGCTGTGGAAGTTCCAACTGGTTTCCACACTGACCAGCCTCTTCTCTTCTTCTTCTTCTTCTTCTTCTTCTTCTTCTCCGTGTTGTCGGCCACTAGCTGGAAACTACTCTAGTTTTGTAGAATGTATGCCTGTCGAATCCCCCTTTCCTTCTCCTTTCCACCAAATCTTGTGTGTGTGTGTGTGTGTGTGTGTGTGTGTGTCGTGTGCGTGCGTGCGTGCGTGCGTGCGTGCGTGCTGTGCGTGGTGCGTGGGTGCGTGGGGGTGCGGCGTGGTGCAGTGAGTGCGTGGTGTGTGTTCAGGGTTAGAGTTTGCTGTACCCATCTATTTTCATTTTTTCCTCTAGCTTTTGTTTTGGTTAATGATCTTTTCTCTGGTTTCTCGTTGTTTTTTGTTTTGGAAATGCGTACGATTTTGTTTCTGTTTTTGTTGCTGTTTGTTTCTTTTTGTTGTATGCACTTGTATTTTATGTTTACTGCCGTGTCTTACCAGGTGTTCTTTCATTTATGTTCCTTCATGTACCCCCACTGGGGTTTCTGAACTAAACTACTTGACTTGGTGTTTCTCGACTGACCACCGTGCACTGCAGGTCATGGACTTACATGTCTTCTTATTCGGTGCTGCTTAACGTCCACAGCATTTACTCGCATGCCAGGTGAGAGTGACCGTAGGCGACTCGGGTCTTTGTTGTTGTGTTTGTGTGACGTCTTTTGAGCGCTTATTAACTCCCTTTGTGTGTTGATTATCCACAGAGACCGTACGGAAAGTCCAGCTCGACTTTTTTTTCCTTCTTCTCTTTCTTTCTTTCTGAGTGCCTGAGGTTGTCGTGCAGTGGACATGCCTGCAGCAGATGTTCTCTAGTGCCAGCAGCGTCTGGGATCCCTTTCACAACACTAAGTCGCGCATGCAACACGTCATATCCGAGAGTCACGTGTTACATCCGGTTATAATTTAGCAGCAACTAAATCAACAACAACAACAACGTCAAAAACATACAAACAAACCCGTTCCCGAAGTGTTACTTGAAGAACAGGTCGCTACAGGTGCATACCGTTGAACAGTGTTGCTTTGTGTTCACTGAGACTGTACGGACTATTAGGGACAGAGACTGTACGGACTATTAGGGACAGACTGTACGGATATTAGGGACAGACTGTACGGATTATTAGGGACAGAGGCTGTACGGACTATTAGGGACAGACTGTACGGACTTATTAGGGACAGAGACTGTACGGATTATTAGGGACAGAGCTGTACGGACTATTAGGGACAGACTGTACGGATTATTAGGGACAGACTGTACGGATATTAGGGACAGAGCTGTACGGACTATTAGGGACAGAGACTGTACGGACTATTAGGGACAGAGCTGTACGGACTATTAGGGACAGAGACTGTACGGACTATTAGGGACAGAGACTGTACGGACTATTAGGGACAGAGGCTGTACGGACTATTAGGGACAGAGACTGTACGGATTATTAGGGACAGAGACTGTACGGATTATTAGGGACAGAGGCTGTACGGATTATTAGGGACAGACTGTACGGATTATTAGGGACAGAGACTGTACGGACTATTAGGGACAGACTGTACGGACTATTAGGGACAGAGACTGTACGGATTATTAGGGACAGAGCTGTACGGATTATTAGGGACAGACTGTACGGATTATTAGGGACAGACTGTACGGACTATTAGGGACAGAGACTGTACGGATTATTAGGGACAGAGACTGTACGGACTATTAGGGACAGAGGCTGTACGGATTATTAGGGACAGACTGTACGGATTATTAGGGACAGAGACTGTACGGACTATTAGGGACGGGAACTGTACGGACTATTAGGGACAGAGACTGTACGGATTATTAGGGACAGAGACTGTACGGATTATTAGGGACAGACTGTACGGACTATTAGGGACAGACTGTACGGACTATTAGGGACAGAGACTGTACGGACTATTAGGGACAGAGACTGTACGGACTATTAGGGACAGACTGTACGGATTATTAGGGACAGACTGTACGGATATTAGGGACAGACTGTACGGACTATTAGGGACAGAGACTGTACGGACTATTAGGGACAGAGGCTGTACGGACTATTAGGGACAGACTGTACGGATTATTAGGGACAGACTGTACGGATTATTAGGGACAGACTGTACGGACTATTAGGGACAGACTGTACGGACTATTAGGGACAGAGACTGTACGGACTATTAGGGACAGACTGTACGGACTATTAGGGACAGAGGCTGTACGGATTATTAGGGGGGCCCCAGGATGTACCCGGACTTTGGACACAGCACCCGACTATTGGGGCCTGTACCCGATTATTATGACAGTGTAGGATAAGGGACAGAGGGACGGGATTTTTGGGGACGGACCCAGGTCTAAACTTGATCAAGACTGAGAGTTGCACCCTTGCCCCTTTTTATTCCATTTATTTATTGCTCTTTGACTAGGGCTGAGTTGACGGACTGTTTTAAACTTGATCAAGACTGAGAGTGGGTGCTTGTCTTTTTATTTTTTTTTTGTTGTTGTTGTTGTTTTGGTTGCTGTTTGTTTTGTTTTGAGTTTTTTTTTTGTTTTATAGCATTGAGGCGCGTTCTTGGCCGCAAGGACCCCTCAGACCGCCTGGACGTGACGTGAGAACGCACCTCTCGTGCCGAACATCATCCGAGAGGCCGCAGTACATCCAGTCGCGCAAATTGTCGTTCTCGAAACTCGGTTTTTACACGGGATATTTCAAAGCAAAATGTTTCATTTTGATCAAGGTATAGCGGGGAAAAGAATTACAATAGCACTGAAACAAATAACTGACGGGTCAAGTCATATGTACGTCAGAATGAAAGACAGTCAGAAAAAAATCATGAGGGGGAAGAAACACTACCCCACTTCTTCATAAAAAAGAAAAAGAAAAAGCATAACAACATAATCAACAACAATCGACTGTCTTCCACAATGTTTTGAGGTTTCGTGTATCTTTTGCAGAAAGGGAGGTCACTCATCAGGTATTTTCATCAGGTGGCTGTAGGCCTATAATGATCTATTGAACTGACGCTGTGGTCTATTGGTTGTTTATCAGTGTGGCGTCGAGAGGATTAAATGTGCTTTGTTGAAGCAAAAGGTCCATAACGGCCTCTAACCACCCGCATTATCCTGCAGTCACTGGAGCGTGAAGCGCTGCTCTCACTCTGCACTCCGCTGATACACGAGCCGTTTCGGCCGTATGGTTGAGTTCAGTTCAGTTCTAGACGGATATCTATGCCTTCGAGAAAGGGCGCCATGGAATATTTTAACCAAAAAATGGTCTTTCGTTCTGTTCAGTTTAGTTCAAGATAATATCTACGTCCTCGACAAAGGCCATGACTTGAAAGATTTCAGCGGCACACACACACACACACACACACACACACACACCACACACACACACACAAACAGTATTTTTCAGTCAGCCTTCAGTTCAAGATGGTATGATAAACGCCTTCGGAAAAGGCCACAAATAATGCGTTCTAGCCCGTCTTCTCAGACGTTTCCTGGCCTAGCGTTGCCTTTGAAACAGTTCCATTGTTGGTCTGATTGACGATAGCCCTTTCTCGTCCTTTCAAGCAGGATCGTCGGGTTCTTCCTCTTTCTACACCTCTCTCCGCCAGTGCTCTTTACAGAGGGGCGGTGCCTGACCATGGTGGCCTTTTATCCCAGCCGTTTCACCGTCGCCCACTTGCAACAATAATAAACTAATTTTCCAGGGCACGGTTCTTGAAATCATACGGTTGAATTCGCTTGTAATTTTTAAATTATGTGGTTGAGCTCGCTGCGATGTACATACAAACAGAGAAAGCCATTACCCGCGCTCAACGAACCACCATACACTTAAAGGGAATTTTTTTACAGTAGGGCGCGTTTTTAAAAAATCTCTCTATTATTAAGACTGCCGTATAAGTAAGTTACAGTTATACACGCATGCACGTGAATAGATGTCTATTAACACAGGCACAAGCCGTGACTAACATACGTACGCACGCACGCACGCACGCACGCACGCACGCACGCACGCACACACACACGCACAAACACGCAACACACACACACACACACACACACACACACACACACACACACACACACACACATTGTGCATATACCACACACTTCGCACAAACACACACACCTGATCTGTCACTCATCATCCACACAAACTCCCATTAAGTTCATTATAACTGAAACGCAGTCACACAACAACAAAAGAAGAAAATGAAAAAATGACAAAAAAAGACAATCTCCATCAACTCAGACCCGTCTCCCACCAATCTCTCTCTCTCTCTCTCTCTCTCTCTCTCTCTCTCTCTCTCTCTCTCTCTCTCTCTCTCTCTTGTTTTCTCTTCGGAAGATA
>JABMCL010002049.1:1375000-1402500 GCA_018857735.1 Alviniconcha marisindica | reverse complement strand
ACCGCACATTAGAAAGAGTCCGGACCCTTGTCGCTGTTTTTAGGGGATTTCTCGCTTCAAAGGACGGGCATGGGGAAGAGGAGAGGTGCACGGAGTCGGGGTAACCTGCTATCTCATCCCCCCCCCCCCTCCCCACCGCCCACTGCACGCCCACTCCTCTCGTCAGTATTATAGATCCCCCGTCACTTTACAAGGAAGGTGGGGAGGAGAGGTAGCAGCGTTAGCGTCCCGAAAACCTGTGGGCCCTGCGCCTACCGCCATGTTTTTATACACTGTCTTTCCTGCGTTGACAGGTAGGCTACAGCGTGGGGTGTGTTAGTGCCGTTTTTGTGAGTAAGTGTGTGCCTTGGGTGGGCGCGCGCTCGTGTTGGGGGTGCGTGGTGCGTGCGTGCGTGTTGTGTGTTGTGTGTTCGTGTGTGGTGTGTGTGTGTGGGTTTGTGTGTGTGGTGTGTGTGTGTGATTGCGTGGTTTTTGGGGGGGGGGGGGCGCGTGCGTGTGTCAGCGTGTGTGTGGTGTGGTTTGTGGTGTGTGTGTGTGTGTGTGTGTGTGTGTGCGTGTGATTGTGTGTGCGTGCGCTGTGTGTGTGTGTGTTGTGTGTGTGTGTGTGTGTGTGTGTGTGTGTGCACGCATGCATCTGATTTGATGTGTGTGTGTGTGTGTGTGATGTGTGTGTGCGCTGCGTGTGTGTGTGTGTGTGTGTGTGTGGTGTGTGTGTGTGTGTGTGTGTGTGTGTGTGTGTGTGTGTGTGGCGTGATTCGCGCATGGTGTGTGTGTGTGTGTGTGTGTGTGTGTGTGGTGTGTGTCGTGTGTGTGTGTGTGTGTGTGTGGTGTGTGTGTGTGTGTGTGTGTGTGTGTTGTGTGTTGTGTGTCTGTGTGTCTGTGTGTGTGTCTGTGTGTGTGTGTGTGTGTATGAAGTGTCTCTCTGTATCTGTGTACGTGTTACGTCAGTTCTAACCTTGTGCGAAGATCTCATGAAAATGTTGGAGCATGTTGTAAAGCGCAGTGAGTTTGGGTACACCAGAGAATAGCGCTATACAAAAGTTATCTATTATTATTATTATTATTATTGTGTGTGTGTGTGTGTGTGTGTGTGTGTGTGTGTGTGTGTGTGTGTGTGTGTGTGTGTGTGTATCTGTGTGTGCCCGCGAGCTCTGTGTGGTGTGTGTCTGTGTGTGTCATGTGTGTGTGTGTGTGTGTGTGTGTGTGTGTTTGTGTGTGTGTGTGTGTGTGTGTGTGTGTGTGTGTGTGTGTGTGTGTGTGTGTGTGTGTGTGTGTGTGAAGTGTCTCTCTGTATCTGTGTACGTGTTACCGGTCAGTTCTAACCTTGTGCGAAGATCTCGTGAACTTTGCGACTATTTCAATTGATAACACATGCCCCCATTCGTGATCACACAGGAAAAAGATCTTTACCCACCCCCACTCCCGCCACCATCCCCCCCTCGTCTGTGCAGGCCTCTCCGATGTGTTGCAATCATAATCATAAGGAGGAGAAAGGGCACACAATAAATAAATTATGTATAATCGTTTTATAATTGTATAATTGTTTTATTACTGGTCTAAATTCATTATGTTTTATCGTATTTTATTTCATTTAGAGAGAGGAGAAAGGGTGCACAGCAAATGAATTATGTCATATATGCAGGGGGGCGGGGGGGGGGGGGGGGGAGGGGGGGGGGGAGTGAGGGAAGCAGGTTGGAAGCACGAGATGAAGAGTCACAAGTCAGAGGTTGCTATAACATAACTTTTATTTGCACACCAACCAGGAAACGGTGTAGGCTCTCCCATGAGACGAACACATGAACACCGGCCGCAACAGCAAACAAACAGCCTGCCTCTGCAGGGACACTGGGGAAAAGGGACGCTGCCGGCCCAACGCACAAGTTTTAACACTTTAGATAATTGGGGCCATAAAACTCCCACCCAATCAAAAAAGAGAAAGGACAAGAAAGAAAAGGTTAAAGGGTCATGGCCCGAAACGCGTACAATACACTCGGTTACATATAATTGTTTTATTACCAGTTTTAAATTTATTATGTTTTATCATATTTTATTTCATTTAACCTGAAAACAACGCTGTAAAACATTGTTCTAGTTATGCTGCTTTTATTTATCTGTGATTAGATACTGATGTTGTTAAATGTTTTAAATAAGCTACGTGTTCTCAAAGTGGTATACTCCGTTGTGGATGCACACGGGGATGTGCGCGTGTATGTGTGGTGTGTGTGTGTGTGTGTGTGTGTGTGTGTGTGTGTGTGTGTGTGTGTGTGTGTGTGTGTTCTTGTGTGTGTGTGTGTGTGTGTGTGTGTGTGTGTGTGTGTGTGTGTGTGTGAGAGGAGAGAGAGAGAGAGAGAGAGAGAAAGAGGTGAGAGAGAAGAGAGAGAGGAGAAAAAAAAATTTGGGTGTGTGTGTGTGTGTGTGTGTGGTGTGTGTGTGTGTGTGTGTGTGTGTGTGTGTGTGTTTTGTGGTGTGTGTGTAAATGTTTGTTGTTTTAATGTCTAAATTCGTATTTTGATTCTAAATGCTATGTTTTAAAATGAATCTTGAATATACGTGAATTGAAATATGTATAGATAGAGAGAATTAATTTTTTGATATTGTTGTTTTAGGCTAATTTAAGTAACATATTCATGTGTGTTCTATTGCATTTGTTGATCAGTACAGCGCTAAGAGCTCATATAATTGTTGTTGAGGCGCTATATAAAATAACTGAATTATTATTATTATTATTATCATTGTTACTATTATAATCTACATGCACATTTACACAACCTTTTGAGGCTAGGTTAGGCCGGCTGTTTAAGCAGACGGACTTCGGTTCAGTTCGGTTTCGGCTGCCCTTTCTAGTCAAATATAGTAGTTAATGGTGTTTCAGTTGTTACTTTGCCGCCACAACTTACTGATTGAGGAAGCATTAAAAAAGGTTCGTAGCGCTGCCCATCTTATTAAGGAAGAGTCATGTCATTCTGGTGACGACAGTGTAGCGTTAGGCATAGTTACCCCCCCCACCCCACCCCCCCCCCCCCCCCCCCCCCCCCCACCTCCTGAGATCTCGATCCCAGCCTGTACCTCTCCGGACACAAGTCTCACAACGGCAACAGCAACAATAGATGCAGCGTAAAAGTCTTAGTCACGCCCGGCCGGCCAGCTGTTGATCTTTAGGCTGATCATTAGGCCGACAGAGACTCGACAACAATAATAACAAGCAGCACTTCTAGTGCACTTAACCCTAGATATGAAGCCTTCCGTGTTTTAATGCCAGTCCAAACGGCAACGATCCATACCAGCGAATGTCGCCACGCTCGATTTCGTTTCTAAGCAAGGACAAAGCCGCCGAACGTCGCAGATGCTGTTTAAAAGATCCAGCTCTGCTCCAAAGTTTGTTTTTCAATGTGTCATCCCTCACTGAAGTTGCACACACACACACACACGCACGCACGCACGCACGCACGCACGCACGCACGCACGCACGCACGCACCACACACACACACGGCAACACACACACACACACACACACACACACACACACACACACACACACACACACACACACACACACAAACCACACACACACCACACACCACCACACACACACACACACACACACACACCCCACCACACACACGAAAACAACACACACCACACACACACACACACAGGCACACACACACACACCACACACACACACACACACACACACACACACACACACACACACACACACACACGGCCCCCACACACACACACACACACACACCACGCACACACATCGCAGCACGACACGCACGCACGCACGCACGCACGCACGACACGCACACACGCACACACACACACACACACACACACACACACACACACACACACACTGGCTCGTACATTTCTATTGCTTTCAGTCTGGGCTGAAGAGTATGTGCTGTCGCAGGCATTAAGAAAGAACTTAGAGGAGAGAGAGAATAGAGAGACAGAGAGAGCAGGCATTTAAGAAAGAAGAGGAGGAGGGGGGAGAGAAGAGAGAGGGAGAGAGAGAGAGCAGGCATTAAGAGAGAGAGGGGAGAGAGAGAGAGCAGGCATTAAGAGAGAGAGGGGAGGGAGAGAGAGAGCAGGCATTAAGAGAGAGAGAGAGATCGAAGGGGGGGGGGGGGGAGGGGGAGGGGGGGGGGGGGAGGGGGGCAAAAAACTGAATAGTTTTCGGTGTGAATGGTAGCAGAAGCCTGAGAAATGCCGAGTGAGAAAACCAACCAGACAAGGAGGGAGGGCTTTGAATAAATAAACATCTTGCTTAACGGCCTCCACAGAAACGTACAGAGGGCGGGCTTTGAGAGCTGCCGACTGACAGCTTTATTTCTCTGCCTGTGAACTTCTCAAAGCTCGAAAGCGAAACGTTTATCAGTGTGTGGGAGGCATCCGTTGGATTTATTTCCTTCGTGCGAATAGGGCACCCGTTACTGCCAGAGTATGTGGGCTAAGTGAGGCTTCTGTACGGCCGTAAAGATAACCCTAAATGTACTGATCACTACGCGCACACTCACAGACAGAGTCCAGTTGGAGCCTCGTAACAGTTGTAGCGCTACCGGTGGAGTCAACAACGAAGCCACAAAGGACTGTGTACGTACACAAAGGATAGTTTTGCTGCAGTTGATGTTATTACATTGATTTGTTTTCCCGCCAAAATGTAGACCTACCACGTTTTCTGTCCCGTGCGACTTTATCCGGCAAGTCTACCGGGCGTTTCCTGCCCGTTTTAAGCTGTGTATATTTAGCTTTGTATAGTCACAATGCTTGTGTGTGTGGTGTGTGTGTGTGTGTGTGTTGTTTGTTAGTGGTGCTGCGTAGCGTGTGGCTGGTTGTGTGTGTGTGTGTGTGTGTGTGTGTGTGTGTGTGTGTGTGTGTGGTGCTGTGGTGTGTGTGTGGTGGTGTGGTGTGTTGTGTGTGTGTGTGTGTTGTGTGTGTGTGTGTGTGTGTGTGTGTGTGTGTGTGTGTGTGTATGCGCTTAGAATAGTGGTCTCTAGAGACAAGATTTTGCGCTTTAAATATACTTTTATTATTATTATTTAATTATTATTATTATTTGTTATATTCAGTGTTTTATTGTTGAGCGGACGGCCCTACGTGCACTGATTGGTTCGGGCTTTTAAAGGGGACGGCAAGTCAGGAGTCGGCAAGTCAGGAGTCGGC
This sequence comes from Alviniconcha marisindica, assembly GCA_018857735.1. Taxonomy (NCBI): domain Eukaryota; kingdom Metazoa; phylum Mollusca; class Gastropoda; family Provannidae; genus Alviniconcha; species Alviniconcha marisindica. The sequence goes on along the minus strand of JABMCL010002049.1, from coordinate 1,397,327 downwards.
AAGTCAGGAGCTGTGTGAAAGTCGAGGTGGCCGTCCTGGGATCCCCGTCCCTGAATAGTCCTTACGGTCTCTGTGCGCGCAAAGCAACACTGAACTGAACCGTACTGTCGGCGAGCAAGCTGGTTGCCAGAAAACGTGGAAAATGTCGAAATATTCCCATTTGTCGGCTTCGTAGCCTATGCTTGTTCGGCTATCGATATTTTTGCAACGGTGGTAAAAAAAGAAAAAGAAAAAAAAGAAGAAGAGATTTCAATCGAATCTGAGCTGCCACACATGCCGGCCTTGTTCAGGACATCGAACACGCAGACTGCCAGACATAAAATGGCGGCGCCCACCGCCGTGTTCTCGCGAATTTCAATCGACGATTTTGAGTAAAGACAAGTCCTAACCATGAATCGACAGAAGCACTACTGTGTCTATTTTTGTATCCCATTCTAGTCGATAGGGCCCCCGATGCTTCTTCGTTCAGTGTTGCTTTACCGTACGAACTCTCAGGAACGGGGGGAGCCCAGGATGTCGACTCACAGAGCTCTTAAACCCTGACTGCTTCTTCAAGTTCAATGTTGATTTACGTCCACAGAGACTGTTCGGACTGTTAGGGACAGCCACCGTAAGCCTTACCAGGGACGGGCGAATGGAGGTGAAGTAAGTAAACATGGTGCTTAACGTCCACAGAAACCACAAGGCTTATTAGGAACGGGGAGAACGGGGGGGAAGGGCGAATGGAGGTGGCGGGAAGAGGGAGATTATATACCTATCGCTACACTGTCACCACCAGAATGACTCCTGCATTAAGCTGGGCAGCGATGAGAGCCATTTTAATGTTTCAGTAGGAAGTGATGGACAAAGTCACAACGACAGTGTCCACAAACCACAACCTTTTTGAAGAGAAAGGAGAGCCGAAGCGGTATCGAACCGAGGTCCTTCCGCTTACCAGCCTAACGCCTTACCGCTAGGCCAAACCGGCTCACTGAATGGAGGTGGGGGAAGAGGGGAGTATATACCTGTCGCTACGCTGTAACCACCAGACTGATTCCTGCATTAAGCTGGGCAACGATGAGAGCCATTTTAATGTTTCATTAATTGTGATGGACAAAGTCACAAGTCTGACATAGTGTCCACAAACTGACCACAACTTTTTGCATTAAGCTGGGCAACGACGAGAGCCATTTTAATGTTTCATTAATTGTGATGGACAAAGTCACAAGTCTGACACTAGTGTCCACAAACTGACCACAACTTTTTGCATTAAGCTGGGCAACGACGAGAGCCATTTTAATGTTTCATTAATTGTGATGGACAAAGTCACAAGTCTGACACTGTCCACAAACTGACCCAATTTGCATTAAGCTGGGCAACGACGAGAGCCATTTTAATGTTTCATTAATTGTGATGGACAAAGTCACAAGTCTGACAGTGTCCACAAACTGACCACAACTTTTTTGAAGAGAAGGGAGAGCCGAAGCGGAATGGAGCCAGTCTAACGCCTTACCGTTGGCCAAACCAGTGCGTCTTCGATGATGATGTGGGTCCTCATATGTCAGTCCGACATATTAGGGACAGACGGTATGTGCTTCTTCGTCAGGGATCCCCTGTAAATACCAAGGAACAACCAGGCCGGCTATCACGTGCAGTGGTCAATAGCCTACGAAACGCGCGTTAGAGCCGAGTAGTTCATTTCCTGTATACCACAGAATATCTGAGACTGCCGAACGGCGGTTATGTTGTGTTTAAGCCCAGCAGGTGTGTAGGATTCACGGCGGTATATTTGCATTTTGTATTTTTTTAAGTTTTCGACAGTACTTTTTGTGTTTATTTATTTGGAGAGTATGGATTAACCCTGTGTGTGTGTGTGTGTGTGTGTGTGTGTGTGTGTGTGTGTGTGTGTGTGTGTGTGTGTGTGTGTGTGTGTGTGTGTTGTGTGTGTGTGTGTGTGTGTGTGTGTGTGTGTGTGTGTGTGTGTGTGTGTGTGTGTGTGTGTGTAAGAGAGAGAGAGAGATAACAAAACCGAATAGTTTTCAGTGTAAATGGTAGCAGAACCCCGAGAACTGCCGAGTGACACAACCATCCAGGCAAGGAGGGAGGGCTTTGAATAAATAAACATCTTGCTTAAAGGCTTCCACAGAAAAGGAGGGAGGGCTTTGAGAGCTGACTGACAGCACTATTTCTCTGCCTGAACTTCTGAAAACTCGATAGCGAAACGTGTATCAGTGTGTGCGGGAGGCATCCGTTGGATCTACTTCCTTCGTGCTAAGACGAGAGAGATCTGTAGTAATAAAACACGTCGATATCTACTAACACTGACTGTTGTCTTCAAATGTTGGTGACCATTTTTTTCTTTTTTCTTTTTTTTAAACAAAAAAAACTTCCTGATTTGTATTTTCAGGTAAATTTGTAGAGTCACTTCCCTGACGGGTGAAGTATTCAAGATTTCTTTATTATCTCATCAGACAAATTCGTGGCTATACATATACCACATCACAGTATACAATAGCACACATTGCATTTTATTTAAACTCAAAGAACACATAATATAAAAAGGGACATATTAAATTCTCGTAATTTACACGGTGCTGTACGTAATACGTATCTGCGTCATCACGACTTAAGAAAGAAAGAAAAAAACCTATAGCTATTCGATCAGACACAATTAAATCAGTAATCGCGATGTGAATCGCCAAGTTGCATAGGCATGCACTCTTTAAATGAGCCATGGTTCCATGTAATAATGCCGCGCCTACGTACCTAGGGCGAATTATGACGAAAACGGTGTCGCATTCGGCCTTTTTATGACGAGTTCAAGTCAGATAAAAGACGACGTGACACTCGGCAGCTGAAGAATCATTCATTGAAAGTTTAGCCAAACATGCATAAAAAGGGTCTCGTCTAAGCCAACCCGCTCTGTCAGTTGGATTATTTGCACGTTTACATGCACGCTGTCCACTCGAACAAGCTGCTTGCTGCAGGCGAAGCATGTGACACAAGATTTGAACCAACCACGGGTATAACAGGAGGAATGTTTTCATAGCCTTGGTTTCATAGTTCAGGAGCTGTGTGAGAGTCGAGGTGGACGTCCTGAGCTGTCCGTCCTAACGAGCCTTCTGGTTTTTGTGGACGTAAAGAATTATTGAACCGTGCTTCGGCATTGGTCACAACTTGTCCCTAATATGTCAACTGACATCTGAGGACATTAAGCATCACTTCATCATCATCATAGCCTTGGTTTCCATGCAGTGGGTACGGTAATCTGTGTTACAGTCTGGAACAGAGTGAGACCTGACCTGGAGTGCTTCTGTAAAATCCACAAACAAGGGCGTTTAATTAGCGCTCGAAAGGCATCACAACACGGACACCCAATTTGAGGCTGTACCTTCGGTGGAGTTATGTACCTTGTATTAACTCGCATGCCGGGTAAGAGTTACCGTAGGTGATTCTGGTCTTTGTTGTTGTGTTTGTGTGACGTCTTTCGGGCGCTAAATAACTCTGTTTAAAAACAAATCTTAACTTCTCCGTCTATATCTGCAGCTGGTTGCAGATGCAGGCTAACATATAAAAAATGGAACCGAAAGCCCCGACTAGCATGTGTCTGCGTTCGACATCCACCCTCGGAGACTCCTGTGGATGTACTGATGTGCATATCTTTGACATCCACCCTCGACACTCTTGTGGATGTAGTGTGTCCTTGACATCCACCCTCGACACTCTTGTGGATGTAGTGTGTCTTTGACATCCACCCTCGACACTCTTGTTGATATAGTTTGTCTTTGACATCCCTCTCGGGAGACTCCTGTGGATATTGTGTGTCCTTAACATCCACCCATCGGAGACTCCTGTGGATGTAGTGTGTCCTTGACATCCACCCTCGGAGAGTCCTGTGGCTGTACTGTGTCCTTGACATCCACCCCTCGGAGACTCCTATGGATGTACTGTGTCCTTGACATCCACCCTCGGAGACTCCTGTCGATGTACTGTGTCCTTGACGTGCCGGAGCGAAGGGAAATGATCGAGCAGGTAGACTGGTGGACCAGTTTTCTGCGATTCGATAGTAAAGTAATCTTGAAAGCGATCATCACAAGTGGCTTACGTCTGGGAATATCCGAAGTGTCGAAGGCACTAGCTTCTTGCGGGCACAAAGCCAAGGACATCACACCATCCGAGATCACCCGGAGGAGAGAGGTCTAGTCGACTAGAAGGAACGCTCGACGATCTTACTTGTAACGACGAGAATAAGGGCCATCGTCAACAATCAGACCAACAGTGAAACTGTTTGAAATGCAACACTAGGTAAACTTCTGAAACACGGGGTGGAGCATATATGGGCTTTCTCTGGCGCGAAGATACCACATTCAACTGAACTGACCCAAATATTTAAAAAAAATGTACTTATAATCTTTGACTGAACTGAACTGGACTGAGTTACAGCCCACCGTAGGACTGCATGTCGTGAAATACTACGTGCACGTGGTATGCGGCTTGGGTCGTTTGCTGCCAGGCAGAGAAAACGTTGACAGCAGATTAAAAGAACGTTCGTTCCTGTTTGGCCTGCTTAGGGCGACAGCCTGTGTACAGACGGGAACCTTTTTCTGTTGTTGTGGAGGATCGCTCTATGGGAGATATACTGTAGGTGGGGGCCGCTGGTGTAGCGTTAGATATTTACGTTGTATATGTCTGAATCAGTCCTGTTTGAAGGTAAGATGTTGAAGGCCTGATCCGGATCTTCTCTCGTTCTCGTGTCAGCTCTGTCTACCTCAGTCCCGCACACCCTCCCCTCCCCGCCCCCCTCCCATACCCCGCGGTTTCACGGGCTCATGTGGCTTGTTATCTGCTCTTCTCAAGTTCCCTCCTGTCTGTGAGTCACAGACACAGACACACACAGATACAGCCCCCTTCCTCCCTGTCCCCGCCAGCCCCCCCCCCCCCTGCCCCCCCCCCCCCCACTCCACCTCCGCCCTCCTACAACAAAAGAGAGAGAGAGAGAAGAGACAGAGAGAGAGACAGACAGACAGACAGACAGACAGACACAGAGACAGACAGACAGACAGAGACAGAGGGACAGAGTGAGACAGACAGACAGACAGCAGACAGACAGAGAAATGACCAGAAAGAGCAATGACGGGAAGTGTAATCATTTTAGTGTCATTACGCATGCCATAACCGAAGACCGGATGTGTCAGTGTGCAGACAAAAGCGCCCACACCACCATGTCGACGTTTCGTCATGATCAGTTTCAGTTCCAACCGCGGCTTTTGTTAAGCCCCCCGAGTCCTGAACAAACACTGCTTTCCACGGACCGCTTCTCTGACCATAGCTCGGACAACTCGAGAGCAAATAGGCCTGCTACTTTCCAAAGTCCACTTAGGTAACTTATTACTCGGACAAATCCACAGCAAACGCTCCACTTTTGGCCCGTTTCTTAAAACGATGACTCGGACAAGTCCATGGCACATCGCCCCCCCCCCCCCTCCTGCCCCCCCCCCCCCCCCCCTCATCGCCGCGCCCAGCAACCTTCTTTCCATTGTCTAGTTGTCTAGCGATGGCTCGGACAACGCCGTTTTCCATAATCCAGTTGCTTGACCATGGTCCAAGGAAGATCGGAAAACAACAACAACAACAACAACAACAACAACAACAAAACCGCCGCTTTCTGTGGTCGAGTTGTCTCACTCCACGGCAGTTCGAAAAAACGCCACTTTCCGTTGTCGAATTGTCTAACGATTTTACAAGGACAAAGCTATTGCAGATTAAACACACACACACACACGCACGCACGCACGCACGCACGCACGCACGCACGCACGCACGCACGCACGCACGCACGCACGCACGCACGCACGCACACACACACACACACACACACACACACACGAACACGCACATACGAACACGCGCGCGCGCGCTTTCCATGGCTCGGTTTTGTAAGTATGACTGTAATGTCCATTGCAGATCGACGAAACACTGCTTTCCGTAGTTCAGTTGTCTAATGATGAATCGACCCAGAGACAACACAGCAAGTACGCATGCTGTCCTTACTCGCTTGGACAGGGCGTCTGGCACGAGACCGTACACACGCTTATCAACCTTATCAACTGACTAACGATATGTCGATTGAGAAATCTGAGATTTGGGAGCACAGGGCAAATAGTCCTTGAATAGACGATACCCGTATAGGTGGGAAAGGCCGGCAGTGTTCGTTGGTCCGTCAACGGCTGTAATGATAGTGTAAAGCCACTGTGGCTGTACTTCGACATTAAATGGGATAAAAAACTAGCGTCGTCGGGACCTCATACGTTTGCAAACATCACGCCAGTTATCTTCGGCCATTTACGCTCAATAAAGGCATTTTTTCCGAAAATATGCTCTGCTTCTGTACTCCAGTTCTTTACACACAGCAACACGCTTGGTTGATTTTCAGTCCTGCCGTAGTTGTCTGAGCGGGCTATAGCCATGACCCTTAGCCAGACTTAAGGCATGGCGGCGATGGTTATGGTACGGAACTCAACACGGTGCTGGGAGGGGCGTTTACTTAATCTTCCTAAGGTCACTATTACTTATTAGGATCCACGGTTTTGAGTTGCCTTTGGGAAGAAAGATAATGTCTTCTGAACCGTATGGACTGTAGATTGGCTCAGTGGCCGCCTGGTTCAGCCATAGCTTTTTTCGAGGAGCGTATAGCCAGTGGCTTAAGTATAGACTGGGTCAGTGGCCGCCGGCTTGTCAAACTACATGCTGTTTCGAAGAGCGTAGAGCCAGTGGCTTGAATATAGACTGGCTCAGTGACCGCCTGGTTCAGCCACATGCTTTTTGGGAGAGCCTGTAGCCAGTGGCTTGACTGTGTAAGTAAACATGGTGCTTAACGTCAACAGAAACCATAAGGTTTATTAGGGACGGGCTTGAGGGGCTTGAGCATAGACTGGTTCAGTGGCCGGCTTGTGGTGATGTTTGCCGAAGGACCAGGTTTGCCATAGTGCAGTGCCTGCTGTGTCGCCAGTCTGTCGGCATGTTGCGACTGAGTGATGCCAGCACTACAAGGTGCCAGCAAACGGAATTTATCGTGCGATCGACAGCTAGGCTGTCTGGGTGACGGAAAAGCAACTTGGCTTTCGTCGGAGATCATGGTTAAGTTTGGTATGAGCACACACTTCTTACAGTTGTCCAGCAGCATGGACTTTCGTTTGCCTTTAAATTTTGCATGTTAGCATCAGAGTGTTGATTCGATGTTGCTTTACGTTCATAGAAACCATAAGGTTTCTTAGGGACGGGGCACCCAGGACGGTCAGCTCAACCTTCACACAGCTCCTGACCTCTGGTCAGAGTGTATCTCTGTTGGAATTTATGTACCTTGTATGTTTACTCGCATACCAGGTGAGAGTTACCGTAGGCGACTCCGGTCTTTGTTGTTGTGTTTGTGTGACGTCTTTCGAGAGCTGATTAACTCCCTTGTGTTTTGATTCCGCATTTAAATGTGTATGAGCTTTTTAATCTACTGCACGTTTGAGTCGCCTAAACGTGACAGCCCGAGCCAGTGACTAAACGAATATAATTAGCATGAAATCAGGTGCTTTTTTGTTTGTTTGTTTGTTTGTTTTCAGCAGGCTTTTTCGCAGACTTTAACTGAATTCAATCATAGGTATTCGTCATATGAGAAAGTATTACTGCCTTGAGAGACCGTTTTGTGTTTCTTACTTTTTGCGTAGTAGCCAGTGACAAATCGACTGGGTTTCCGTTGGTTTTGTTTGTATTAGGCCTTTTCCCAATCTAACTGAACACCACCACTCAGTCACAGAGGTTCCTTACAAAGGATTATTGCCTTGAGTGACCATTCTGTGAGTTTCTTACTTTTGGCATAGTTGCCTTTCAGTATATATATTATAGGGGAATATGTACCCTGGTACATCTGTGTCGGCCGTGTCATTCTGAACAGCAAATGTATTGAAAGAAAATGCTTTGTACGGAAACGCAACAAATGAGCGACCCTTACAGACGAGTTCACTGACAAGAACCATACATTTCGCTCGAACGGTGCAAAATCGGTATATAATTCAACGTCTTTTCAGGCCTGTTTTGACACCTGAGATTTCCTCAAAGTAGGTCTAACCAGCATTCATTCATATTGGTCCTTTTTTTTTTTCTTCCTGCAGTCAGCGGCATTGTGAAGACGTGTTTAGTGGCAATATCATGAAGACCCTAGACCTACGGCTATGTGTTGAGCATTCATTCATATTCGTCCTTTTTTTTTCTTCTGCAGTCAGTCGCATGGTGTATAGACTGTCTTTGGTGGCAGTAGCAGACTAAGGACCACGGTTTTTGTACTGGTCTTCGGCCTGTCGCCGTAGTCCGTTCTTGGTGTCGTCAGAAAGGGCAGCGTTGGTGGGACGATTTTGGCGAACATTGTGTGCGTTGATCGTTTGTTCATGCCGGACCTCACAGACCTCGCGCTCCGCCCTTTGTCAGCGCTGTCACTTGACACCGCCAGCGTTGAAGGACACTGGAGTGGACACGGGACCTGGACACAGCTTATGCATTAGGCCAATGCTGACACGTACATAGACGCGCGCACGCTCACACCGATTTGAAGGACCATGAAGTGAACTTTATCTTGCGCATAAGTATGACCATTAACAACCCCCCCCCCCCCACCCCCAACACATGCACAGGAGACAGACAGACAGACAGACAGACAACAGACTCACATATACACACACCTCACACACATACACGCACGTACGCACACACACCAGACAGACAACAGACACATTTACACACCACACACACATACAGGTACGTACGCGCGCGTGAACACACACACACACACACACACCACACGCACACGCACACACACACACACAACACACACACACACTCACTCACACACACACTCACAGTGAAGGACACTGGAGTGGACTTTGTTTATCAGACTATAAGTACACATGCTTAATGCAATTTTGGACTATGATGAATGACCTCAGACAGTTCCACTTCTTTTCCCCTTTTTCAGAATGGGCTGACAGTATGAAATTTTTACCCATATTGGACCAAACTGCCAGACTGACTATACTGTCTGTCTGATGTGACTTCGTCACCATGGCCACCGCATCATCGTCTGTGGATCGTCACGGTGGCCACTGGTTTCCGTCATGGTTCATCTGGCCTCTCTTCTTCCTGACGTCAGCGCTTCGAGTGCAATATGTCATGCGGCCAAGTAACTGGTGGATCCTGCATCCAGACGAAATCTACCAGACGATGGAAGGTGATGAGAGTTATTGTGAATTACTAGAGTTATTATGCGTCATCTACACATCTCTCTCTCTGTCTGTCTGTCTGTCTCTCTGTCACTGTCTGTCTGTCTCTCTGTCACTGTCTCTGTCTGTCTGTCTGTCTCTCTCTCTCTCTCTCTCTGCGTCGCTCTCTGTCTGTCTGTCTGTCTCTCTCTGCGTCGCTCTCTGCCTGTCTGTCTGTCTCTCTCGTCATCATCATAATCAGTATTTTCTCTGTCGTCGTGTTTTGGCTTTCATCATCATCGTCATCGTTTCTGTGGTAATCAATGTTGTTACTGTGGTTTTTATATGTAGCCCCCTGGCATGTGGATTAGCAGGGACATGAGATTGTAAGAACAGACAACTACGTAACATCTTAATCCTTGTGTAATAACGTTCTGAGTTTTCTGTGTGTGTGTGTGTGTGTGTGTGTGTGTGTGTGTGTGTGTGTGTGTGTGTGTGTGTGTGTGTGTGTGTGTGTGCTCTCTCTCTCTCTCTCTCTCTCTCTCTCTCTCTCTCTCTCTCTCTCTCTCTCTCTGTAGGTCTTATGTATAGGCCTATGGTTTATGTTTGTTTGCCAGTGGCCCACAGTGAGGTATACGGCTATGGTTTCCGGGCTTACGAGTTCAACCCCCCACCCGAGGTGACCAGTAACACCCCGCAGGTCCGCAAGGAGGAGCTGCGTCACGGGTTGTTGGCCATGAGGTCGTACCTCCTGCCACACGTCTACGTCACGGTCACGTGGTTGCTGCAGCGTCTGGGTCTCCACTTCCCGCCTTTTCTGGTGAGAGATTCAAATGTGAACGTTTTGCCATTTGCCGTTCGGACAGGAGAAGAAGAAGAAAAGGAGAGAGAGAGAGAGAGAGAGAGAGAGAGAGAGAGAGAGAGAGAGAGAGAGAGAGAGAGAGAGAGAAGAAGAAGAAGAAGAAATGTACGTTTTAGCGGGATTGTCTTTGACGAGCGCCAAACGGATTATTTTTTTCTTCTAGCAAGAAAACGATCAAACTTGCAAAGGAACTTACCTGTGTGCGTCGTCTGAACCTTTCACAGATGCAAAGCGTACATGTTCTGACCCTTTGTATTTTCAGTACATCTTGCGGAACTGGCGTTGTATATTTGTATTCGGAGATGTGTGCTTTGATCTTTTTTCCTGAACTCTGACAGTCAGAGCACCTCTGATTAGGTGATAATTTTTCTTCTGATTGAACAAAATAACAATCTGGAAACGTTGAATTCCATGTCCTTGTTGCTGTTTTTGTAGTTGTTGTTCCCAGGCCGTCTGCAGCAGGACCAAGGTGCGAGATACGCCTTGCTTGGGTCATCGTTGTGCATGTGTACAGACTGAGCCGTGGTCTGTTGTTAGTTTATAAGTCAGACGCTGTTGCATCTGCTGCATACAGTATGCGATACGCTGTATGTCAGGCAGAATAAACACACTTGGCAGGGAGAGTGAGCAAAAGTTTTTAAAAATTGACCATGATGTTACGCACTTTTGTTGCGTGAAAAAAGCGAATTGCCGAAAACTCACCTGTCATTTTGTGCAGTCTCATTAAAGATACTTTTCTTGGGGTTTGTTTTTTGTTTTTGTTTATGCACGAAATGTTTTGTGTATTTTGATGTAGAAAATCAACCCTGTTCCCATCAGCTCCTCCTCTCTCTTTCAGACGTGGAAGGTAGCACACACTCTGGTCGCATCCACACTTGTTCTGGCTGTCTACCGTTACGTCAAAGTCGTCTTCCGGTCACATGACACAGCTTGTCTGGCTGCCATCTTGTGTGCTGCGTGCGCACAACTGCACGTGCTGGGCACGCACACCCTCGTCAACAGCCTGCTGGCGCCCCCTGTCTTTCTGGCCTTGGCTCATCTGCACAGCCTCGTGAACCCGCCCCCAGCTGAAGCAGACAACGTGCACTCGGACGACACCACCAGCAGCAGAACGACGACGGTCAACGGATCTGCAGCGAAACCGCACGGCCCATCGACGCAGCGAAACCACGCAGCCGGCCGAAGCAAAGGAAAGCAGAAACCCAACAGGAATGGCCGCGCAGCAAACAAGGAATTCTTTCCGCCTGCCGACGAGGTACAAAACGGTGCTCCTGCACACGGTTCTCCCGCCGTACAAGACCTGAAGGCGATCAGCGGTCGCGCTGAAGGTTCCACAGCGGGAAGTGAGATTGGAGGAACAGAGAACGGACACGGTGCCTCCAGGAACGGTCTCAGCAGCTGCAGCGGGACCCGTCCGTCAGTCAACGCTCACGGGCGAGCTGTTCAAAATGGATCCGGTGTCCACCACTGCAATGCTAAAGCCGACGCCGATCGGCGTTTCACGGACAAAGTGTTCAGTGGTGTTCATGTCAAACGCCTGGCCCAGAATCTGGCGGCCGGTGCGGCGTTGGGCGTGTGCGTGTACGTCCGCATCGACGTTGCCGCTCTGGCCCTCGCCTCCCTCCTTCCCCGCTGGGATCCCTTCCGCACGCGCTACTTTGACGTCATTATGAGCGCGTGCGGAGCGCTGTGCGGGGTCGGCGTGGGTGTCTTTGAGGACTTCCGGTGCTACGGCTGGGGCGTCCTTACGCCGTACAACTGGTTCAGGTTCAACGTGCAGAAAGATTACGCCTCCGTGTTATTCGGCAGTAACGCGTCCCATCAGTACATCGTGGACATTTTCCTGCAGAATGTCGGAATGGCGGCTTTGACCGTGATCTCGTTTCTGTGTTTCGTTTTCAACGTTTTGTGGAAAAATTCGCCTGAGAAGGAGATATCTGGTAATTCAGAAGGTGCTTTGGACCTCAGTTGTCAGAGTGCGGTTTTCAGAACGTCCATTTCTTGGCTGCTTTTGCTGGTCCTCTACTCCTGCAAAGGACACAAGGAGATGCGCTTCGTGCACAACGTCATCGTCCTCATGCTGGTCACGTGCGCCGCTTTCATCCAGTTAACGCTCCGCAGGACGTCGTGGCTCACTCGTGAGACGCAGCGGTGGGTTCTGGTCGTGGGCGTGGCGTTGTTCGCGCTGAGCCAATGGCAGGATGTGGCTAGCTTGACAGACAGCTCCAAACAAGGCGGGAACAAGATGGCCTTCAAAGAGGCCGGCGACACCCAGCACGTCAACCACTGCCTTTACCGCCTCTCCAGCCTCCCCGACCTCACCGGGGTCTTCATCGACCGGAACCTGTACGCCACGGGCGGGTACACCTTGCTCCACAGGGACGTGCCCGTGTTCTCCATCTTCGGCAAGAACTTCCACGAGTACCTGCTGGAGGATCGGATAAGCGAGCCGGCCAAGACGTCGGTGGGCCCGCGCAGCAACATCTCGGTGGCCTACGTGGGCAAGTTCTCCAACTACGTGACGCTGCACAACTCGCATTACGTCATGAAGTTCGTTCTGGAGGACGCTCGGTACAACTACTTGCTCGTGTTCTCCAAGCACGACTTCAAGCACTTCGGTCTCGGCGACCCCGTGTTCACGTGTGGTATGTACAAGGTGAGAGCTGTGTATTCAAGGTGAGCTGAGTATTCACTGGTTGTTGGTCGTGTACGACTTTAAGCTCTTGGTGACCCCGTGTGGGATGTAGGCCAACAAGGTGTCAGCCCTGTATTCACTGGCTGACTGGTTGATGAGTTGGTTGAAGCACAGTCAACCGCGTAGGTCATATTCAGTGTGAGTGCGTTAGTGTGCGCGTGAAAGCGCCAGCGTACTTAGGTACATGTGTGTGTGTATGTGCGAGTGTGTCCATGAATGTATTATATGTTTGCCGGTACATGTGCTGCATGCATGCGCGCGCGTGTGAATGACGTGTATGTCACTTTGTAATAATAATAATAATGTACATTTATCATGCGCCCATCAACGCCCTGAGCGCTCACAGGATACATATTAACTTAAATACAATATCTTATACACATGTGGAGCAATTTGTGTGTATATCTGCGCGCGTGTGTGCCGGCATACCTATAAATCACTGTGTGATTCATTGCGTATGTGTGTTGGTACGTGTGTAGGCCAATACGGGAGGGAAGCTTAGCGTCAGTGTGTTCAACGTGTCGATGTGTGCATATGTGACCATAAAGTAAAGATGTACTATACGCATCACATCACTGTCAGTGTACGCTGGCCACTCACCATCCTCATCCCGCTCTTTTGTGGCAGGTCTACCACCGCCCCAGCTCCCCCTCCTCCCACCAGATCCAACTCCTGCAGCAGGCTGTCAACGCTGCCCCTCTCACCAACGCCAGTGTACTCTTGCACGAGGCCGACATGCTCTTCTATCACGGCGCATGGGCGCGTGCTGCCGAGAGGTTTCACCTCGTGCTTCGGGTTGACCCCTCCCAGATCGGGGCTTACCTCCCTTTGGCAGCCAGCTACTACCGTCTCGGCAACACGGCGAGTTCCATCGAGACTATGAACGAGTGTTACGAGAAGTTTGGAAAGCAGAGCTGTGAAACCAGACGTCCTCTTATGACTTCAGTCAGTTCTGGCTATGAATAATGTAGATTAAGCTGCAGTTACTTGATCTCCGGTGGAAATGACTGACCTAGGTAATCTGGTCATATCGGCCAAATCTAATCTTAAAAAAATCTCTCTTTGTCCATCACCAACCTTACCTATCGAATCCTATCACTTGCTGTCATTAGTACTATAGACTGTGTTTGTGTTGATTTCTTTTCACTTTTGAAAATGGACTTTACCTCAATGCATTTTAAGAATGAATCAAATAAGTGAACTGATGTCTCAATGCCATATGATTAGTCTGGTCAAGTACACAACGTGTCACGTGTGCGTAAAGTTATACATGCAATTGTAATCAAAATTCTTGACTCTGTGTGCGTACATCCGTGCATGTGTACATGTGTGTGTGTGAGTGCATGCATATATGTATATGTGTTAGACTGAGCACTATGACTTGCATGAGTAGGACTACACACTGATTTTGCTTTGTGTATTTTACATGCAACTGTAAACAAAATGTCAGCTTTGTACATATATGTATAGTGAAAATAAACAGATTATATAATTATGCTTAAAATAAGTAGACTATCCCCCCATCCCCACCCCCTGTGTGAATGATGCAGAATTTCAGAGAATGGAAATAAACGTAAATCATGTTTTCAACCCCTTCTGGTAAAACCCTAGATCTGACATTCATGGCAAGCATGGAACTTATTTTAAAGAAGGTTTCAAATGCAAAACTGGGTAAACTTCTTTGGGACATGGAGCACGCAGGCTTTCCTAAATGCATAGGCCTAAATACCATCTTGATCTGAAACGGACAGAATTGGTCTATTGTCATGTACTGGGATGCTGAAATATTGTCATGAAAAGCTTACTGTCAGTGTCACACTTATTGATCAAGTGGTTCTGATGGTACAAGGTGGAGGAGGCTGGTGGGGACATCTAGAGGGAGAGGAAGATCTATGGTAGTCTGGAAGAGCTTCATGCCACTGTTGATTACATCATGGAGGCTGGAGTGGAATGTAATAGAAGCAAGCAAGGAAGACTTATTTATGTCTCCTGCATAATCATAATGAAACAAAGTAGTTTCTCCCATTGTTGCATTTTCAAAAATACACATGTGTGGAATGATTATGTTCACAAATTTACTCAAATTTTACCCAGCTTATTGTGTGTGTGTGTGTGTGTGTGGTTTAGAGAGAGACAGAAAGAGAACACAAGAGAGTTTGCTTCTTACTATTCCACACCAACTGAGGTCATTTCCTGGAGAGAGAGAGATAGAGAGACATTTATGTGAAATTCCCCTGTCCACTTTACAACATGACAATGATACACATCAACAGAACATACTTCAATAGCTTATAAAATGTATTACACAAAAATATGACTGTACAGAAAGAATAAATCCATCACATCATTTCTTCCAGAAGTACACAATATCAGGCAGCAAGCCTTCTATGGACAAAACCTGCAAAACATTTCTCTTTACATAATCTCAGCACCTTGTAATTAGGCAAAGGTAGCATGTTTGTATGAAAACTGGTTGACTTGATTATTTGTAAACATCCTGTATGTCATATGGCCATTAACTAATTCAGAAATGCATTCACCAGCCTTACTGTCAAGCTGTTTGGGTTAAAAATACATGATTCATGCGAAAACCTAAAAAGAGTGTACCATCAATAGATAATTGTAATAGTGATTTCAAGTATGATGCATTTTCCTCAATAATACAGCTTCAATGCGCAATTGACAATACACCCTCTCAAACTTTCAATAATCCCAACAACCAACACACACGCACCCCCCCCCCCCCCTGCAGACATGAAGGTTCTATTCATAATCAGAATGACATTGGGACTGACAAGCCACACACACACTCGCATGCACGGAGGCAGTCAAACAGTAAAATGCTGATTAAGTAAAAGTAAACGGGACAGAATTGGTGCATTTCCTGGAGAGAGACATTCACATCAAATTCCCCTGTCCACTTTACAACAAGACTGATACACATCAACAGAACATACTTCAATAGCTTATAAAATGTACATAACCATGCATCAAAAATACATAAAAACATACAGTACATAAACAGATTAGTTGAAAGTCTGTGATAAGTTGATTAGCTAAACACAACAACAATGAATGTGTGTTTTGCAGTGGGCTCAATGTCCTCATTTTCTTTTTTCTTCCTTTTTATTGACTGGGTGTAAAGTGCCAAGTTACTTACTCTTCCTTTTTTATATGAAGTCTTTTTACATAATACTAGACTGATCTTACAATTATCAAGATAAGAAAATATGTCAACAAGTTACACTAAAACAACAAAAACAAATTATCTGCAGTCACAAAAACATAGTGTTTTATAGATCATAGATATAGTATATATAGTTAATTTCACTTTATGTATATCTCATACATGCAGGATAACATGCACACACATATATACCAACACATTCATACACCCTAAATGTCGTGTACTCAAAAAAGCATTGTAAGGATTGTACAGAAACTCTTGCATACTTTCCAACACAATTAATGAATCTATTGATCCTTTTTCTTCAGAAGCAGTGATTTATGGAAGACCATCTGCCATGACTGCAATACACAACTGGCACACTGCATACGTACACAGGCAGTACAAATCTTTACACACACTGGCACTGCAAATACACATGCACATACAAACCACACGCAGAGTCTCTCCCTCTTTCACATTTAAACACAAATGCATGAAAAGACTGAAGACTAATATAAATGTCACAGCAATGGATCTGCATAAATCTTACACCACAACCCCGTAGCGTTAGCGCCTGCACATATTTGTAAGATCTGAACAACATTTTCTGTGACAATAAAATGTAAGTACTTTTTAATGCAGTATTACAACAGAACAACAGAATACAAAGTATTTAAATGATACACCTAGAGTTAAAGGCGCCTTTGCCCTCCATCACTTTCTTAAAAGTGAAATACATATGGTGGTGATGATTTGTCAAGTGTGAGCATGTTGACTGCTACAACATGGCACTCACACACACTCACACACAACACATACACACACACTCACACACACACACACACACACTCTCACACATGCACACACACGCATGCACACACCCTCACACACACACATGCCCACACACCCCACCCAGATTTTAAATCTGAGTTTCACAAGTGATGATGAGCTGGACTGGCTGCACACACGGACGACCAGTGCTCCAGTTTGCCTTTGTTGTAGGCACAACCTTCTTGATATCCAGCATGAAAGTTACACCCTGACATTTCCCAAGGAAGAAGATCAAAGAGGCAGTGGGTAGCTGAGACACTTGAAGGTGCTAACAATTTAAAGTTTTCATTTTGATCTTTCACCTGTTGAAGAACGGCTGACCTTCTTTGACAAACAATGTTCTGAGAAGGCTAGTTCATGCACTAGGAACATCATACTTACATTTATTTTTGTGTAAAAATAATAAACGCTTCCATAACTGTTCAAATTTGAACACTTCCTTCTGTGTAAAAATAATAAACGCTTCCATAACTGTTCAAATTTGAACACTTCCTTCTGCTGTAAAAAAACAAACAGCATTTCTTTGAAATATGTAAAACCTTGCCTCCAGTTCAAAAATAGTTTGCCAAATATTCCAGAAGTCACTCTTGACTGCCATCAAATTTTATGTACAGTTTGTATCGTCTGTAAAATCTGCAAGTCTTCAATTCTCAATTTTTTGGGCACCTTTCCTCACCTTGTTTTCACTTTCAGTGACTCAATGACTTTGAAGTCTTCTGGCCAAAAAAAGAAAAGGGGAAATCTGAACAACTTTTACCACCTCTCAGTCTGGACATTCTCATCAACTTCAGCTTTGCCCACTGCCAGTTTAATGGCACAGTAACAATCATCCTCTAACTTCAAAAAGCCACAGATCAAAACCTCCCCTTTTCAAGGAGAGCAACAAGGCTTGATGCTGTCAGGTTTATTGCACCATGCTACTGACAGACCTTATTTTGGGACCTGCAAGAGAGGTCCATTCGACTGTGCCCACTACCACCACACCTTTCAAGGCTTTGTTACAGAACATCACAATTTTGGACAACATCTTAACCCCTTCACTGCCATGGTGTCACTTGAAAACAACCAATAAACATAGGAAATTTTAAATCCTTAAGCCTTTTTGTATGTTTTTCGCATTAGCATGTGAACGGATTTTGATCAAAACCCACACTACTGAAATTAGATTCGGTATAGGAGCAGGAAATGCATTGTTTTCAGGCGCGTATGCGCACTTTTCAGCCTGGAAATTGTACATGCTGGGGCAGTGAAGGGGTTAATCTATGCTGGAGTATTTCATCATACATAATACTGTGTGATGACCAGCATCACTGACAGGTAAACAGCCAACAGCTCCAGGAATTTGGGGGTTACCCAACAGACCACAAGACCACTTGAAAAACATTTTATGAGACAGATGGCTGTGCAGAATCAGCTGGATGATACACAAATTCCGGCTAAAAATACTGACAAACATAGCTCCTATCTAGTGGCCAATCCAGTCAATGGATTCTGTCTTCATACCTACAGGGGAGATCACTGCCAATCATGGCTTTCACTTCCAGCATTGTAAACATTGGGTCTGAGATCAAGTAACGCTTGCACTGCTATTGCAGTTATTGTCATTCACGACACTAGGCACAACCGACTGATTGATTGATTGGTCGCTTTTACTGCTTCAGGGCTACAATCCCTTGTGTTCACTTTTCTACAGTGCAACAGAGGGTTCAAACTTCTATGCTGGGCTCTAAGCCTCACCTCTCTCCACAAGCTTTTGATCTGACCACCAGGTGGTGCTGTGTTGACAGGAGGAATGCATGATGATTGCAGTGTCATTCCCAAGTTCAAGTGAACGCAATTTGTTCCATTTGATTGCAGCTGGTTTTTCTTGTTGCCAATACATGTGCACCGATATGTGTTTTGGTTTTGTTAGGAATCAGCCTGTCTTTCCCTCTGTTGCTATCCTGGTAGTGTTAGCTAGTGAGGAAAACATAGTGGCCACTCTCTGGGTTTTTCTCACAGAAAACTAGATCCAAACACATAAAAGGTTAAAAAGAATGCTATTTACTATCACAAAACACAACATGCCAACAGTCTTCCAAGCACTGAACACCAAAACAACATTACAAAACAGCTCAACCAAAAGCAGATAAATATCCTACATTTCATTTTTCAGTGTTTTACTGTTGTTTAAGTGTTGTTTTGTAGCTTGAAAAAGGGGGTTACCCCAGAAATTTGCATGTTGCATTTTGTCATAATAAATAGTGTTCTTTTAAATATGTTATGTGTTTGGATCTTGTTTTAGAACACTAGCAGTCACAAGTGTTTAAAAAAAAAAAAATCTCACAGCAGTCATGCTTGTTTCAGACTTTTTCCTCCTCACAGAAACCTAATTTTAATGTTCAGACTGGCTGAAGAGTTTTGCCAATTGGCAACCAGGAACTCTCTATTACTAACCCGTTTGATGCAGCAAGATCAAACCCCTGAAACCCATACACAGCTGCCTGCGATGACCAAAGACACTGAATACTCACATGTACTCATGTTTATGCTATAACAGTTGCCTGTGCAAATACTCACACCATGCAATGTACAAACCTTCAAGTTTTGGTGAAGGAACAAACCAGCAGATTTACTGTCACGTGGTTGAACCCCTTCACTCTGCCAACAGCAGACCGAAACACTGACTAGGGCATCCAGTTTGCACCCACAAGAAATAATCATCCATATGCCGGGTTCTGGATGCTGGACACCCAGCCGCCTCTCATCCACATCTACTCCTCAGGGATGAAACTCAAGAAGAGGCCTCATCAGAATGGTAGCGTTGGATGGAGTGGCGCTGACCACTACCGTTCCGCCTGTGGATGTCCGTGGGGTCCGTGAAGTCCCCTGACGCCTCTGCCATATGGTGCAGATTCCTGATGTGCCGGTGATGCTCATCCAGTTGGAACACCCTGGCAACCAGCAGAAAGAGGAAAGCTCCCAGCACCTCTATGCCAGCCAGAAGAAAGAAGTAGTAATCCAGGTGGCAGCTATGCTCAACATAATGGTGACTGCTTGTGCAGGGCAAGCGACAGTTGATGTTGCCATAGTCGATAGAGTGGAACCAGATGTTGGAGGAGCTCAGGCTGGCAATGATGGTGGTGCCAATAAAGCTGCCGATTCCGGAGAAGAGATAAAAGAGGCCCATGATTATTCCCTTCATGGACCGCGGAGCCACCGACACAGCAAACTGAAGACCTGTGCAAATGTTGGTCACATGTCAGAATGCAAGAGCGAGTGAGGAACAGGGAAGAAAGAAGAGGAGGAGGAGAATAGGAAAGGAGGCACAGATAGAAGCAGGGGGGTGGGGGGGGGGGGGGGGGGGGAGAGAAAAGGATCAGGAAGAAAAAGGATCAGGAGAAAAAAGAAGAGGAAACAAAAAGAGGAGAGAAGGCAAAAAGTTGTAAGAGGAGGGAATGAGGGGGGGGGGGAGGGGGGGGGGGGGCAAAAGAAGAGGAGAGAAGGAGGAGGCAAAATGGGCAAGGAGATAAAAACAGGTGTTGGCCTGCACCTGAATTCTACTATTAATACTAATAAATGAACAAACCCTCATATTGGAATAGCTTCTCTGTTAGTATGCAGACCATAGTATAATAATAATAACTCTTATATAGTGCTATACACTGTAAACATCTATGAGCTCGTGGCGCTGTACGCTATCAACATCAAAATCCACTTGACAACCAAAAAAGCACAAGTACTATAAATGCATACATCAATATCAACATGACAAAAAAGCCAGGATGAAACAAACAAACAAACAGAAGAGAAAAAAAGGGGGAAAAAAGCACAAGTACTGTGGCACTCCAGCAAGTATATCTTTTTCACTTGCTCCTAATCTTGATGAGTTATAAGGATCTGAAGCTGTAAATAAGCTACCTGCAACACTGGTGAAAACTTCGCTGAGGCCAATCAGGGCATACTGAGGAATCTGCCACAAAATGCTCATGTCTGCTGCCTGGAACTTTGTGTCTCCTGAAAGCACATAGTGATCTCCATCATCAAAATCATCATTGTAACAAGATTACCTGCAACAACTGTCAGTGATAATACTAACGGTATCATCACTGTACACAGATATCCACCTTGCAACATCACTATACAAACTGATTAGAGACCACCTGTTTTGTAAGACTATTTTATATTTCAAATACATAAATCTCTGACCAAAGGGCACCTTTCTTTCAAAAGCTCTTTTGCTTGATTTTTGTTGGTGTGGTTTTGTTTTCAACCCCTTCATTGTCACACAGGCATGCATGTAATATGTCAGGGAATAAAATGCACTTAAAAACACAACTTTTACCATTTTTTTCATTGCCCTGATATAACCACACTGGTTGACTGGGCAAAAAAACACCAATTTACTTACTTACCAGTTTTTTTTTTCTCACTGTCAATGTGGAAGGATTTGCACTGAAATGCACAGTACCAAAAGCAAATTTGCTATAGGCCTGGACAATTTTCAGACTACAGACATGTGTGTGACTTTTCAGCCAGGATATTTGGGGGAGAGGGGGGTGGGGGGGGGGGGGGGGCAGTCAAGGAGTTAAAAGTGAGGTTCCACAGCATAAACACAGCCAGCATGTTGCCCAAGTTACCTATGTCCTGACTGATGGAAGCATTCTTGCAGGGACTGTTGGGGTATGGCCAGAAACGTCTGAGACGATAGTGCTCCACTACCCCTGCTGTCAGCATGGCAGCCATTGCAAAGATCATCCCCAGTAGGATACGCCGCGAGATGCTGACGGGGCTGCCAGTGCGGCGCTCGATCCAGGGGTAGATGACGCGGTCAAACAAAGGCAGGAGAAGAATCAGCATGATGACGTCAAACAAGGAGAACCAGGCGGCAACCAACTGCACAGGAACCGGACACCAGCTTGTTATGCAATGTCAGCAGTCAGCTGCAAGTGTGTGAGCTAAAGAAACAAGCTCAAAAATAACTACAGTCACACTCCACATCACATTCATGTGGTCCTTCCATCAGTATTTGAACAAAGGGGAAACCGAACCAAACAAGAACACTGGCCTAAAAATGTAAACAATGTGCACATTGGCCTGAAAATGTAAACAATGTGCACATTGGCCTGAAAATGTAAACAATGTGCAAAATGTTTCATCTACAGGCTTCGTGTGGTTCTTCTATCAATATCTGTATTACACATACACATAAGACAACAGCAAACATGTATATGATTATCAATGCCAGTTGTCAGTCAGAGGTGTAGGTCAGTCATTCTGCATTTATCAACTCCGAGGTGTTGGTGAATCACTCTGCATTTATCAACTCATCTATTGTCAGCTCTGATGAGAGGAATATCTGTTCCTACAATG
Source organism: Alviniconcha marisindica (assembly GCA_018857735.1). Taxonomy (NCBI): domain Eukaryota; kingdom Metazoa; phylum Mollusca; class Gastropoda; family Provannidae; genus Alviniconcha; species Alviniconcha marisindica. The sequence continues at coordinate 1,375,200 of JABMCL010002049.1, read as the reverse complement.
AAAGGATCAAACAACAACAAAAGATACAACAATAAAAAACTGAAAGCCAGACCAAAACTGGCACCCCACATCACATGTTGGCACCCCATATCACATACTGGCACCCAACATCACATGCTGGCACTCCATATCACATGTTGGCACCCAACTTCACATGCTGGCACTCCATATCACATGTTGGCACCCAGCATCACATGCTG
>JABMCL010002049.1:1230000-1370000 GCA_018857735.1 Alviniconcha marisindica | reverse complement strand
AGTTGGCAGAGCATGCAAGGCTATACATTCTGACCTACTCCAGGCTCTACAGAAGGAATCTTTGAGAGCTCCGGGTTCTCTGCAGAGGAGACCTTACTACCTGCAAGCACAGTACCCCACTGTGGGGTTTACCCAAGAAGCCTGAAAAAATTGCTCTACGCATCTGATTCACATTCTCTTACCAGCTGCAAACAGCAAGACAGATACACCCAGGCAGCAGACGGAGGTGAGGTAGCCAACAAAAAATGACTGCTGCTGCTGAAGGTACGTGATGACCGACAGGCCCACCAAGGCTCCCAGGTTGACTGACCAATAAAACCAGTTGAAGAAACTCAGTGTCGCTTGCTGGCCCTCTTGTGCCACCTGATGTAGCAAATTAACACACTTTATTTGTTACAATAATAACAATAATGAACACTTGTAAACCACCTCATTTCCAGATGAGCCCTAAGAGCTTCACAGTGGCAACTAACAGACAATAGACAATGACTACAACTAACGCACAATTTACAGTCATACAGGGTAAATACTGCATGTGCACAGGCATTAAAAAATTTTTTACTACCCTCCCCTCCCCCCCACCCCCAACACACACAGACAAACATTATATATTTTGTTGATGAAACTCAGTTACTCAATATGCCAATCATCACTAACATACAACACACTGTCCAAAAAAGTGCAAGTGAAAGACCCCCCCCCCCCCCCCCCCCCCCACACACACACATACAAACACACATAAATTTACACATGGGTTGTTCTTCAGTGCTGGTGGCAGAATGTGAAAAATCCAGTCCAAAATCAAAATGGCACAAAACAATACAGAAACATCTTGTTTTTGTCAGGAACTCATAGAAGGTTCAGGATCAAACAGAAAAAGAAAAAGAAAAAATCTAAATGACTTGGGTTACAGTTGCCAATATATATGTATATATATTTCATCTAGGTAGACCATACAGTATACTAACATAGTAAGTGAATTGCCAAATGGGTAAAGCTTGAGACAAACGTGACACCTTGTCTTTGTGGGTACATTACTAACTTTTTTGTAAAGCTGGTCAGCAAGTTTTACAGATAAGCTGTTCAAGGCAACCAGTTGAGCTATTTATAGCATGCATTTCCTGAGTTTGAAGAGCATGCATTGATTGCAGATAAAAATGAACACTCAGAACAGGGTGTGACACACATTGTCCCAAGTGTTACTAGAATTTTGTCCAGCCCAAAGTAGTGCTTGTATGTCTTTATAAAAAGGCTTGTAGACGTAGTTTTATCCTTGTACAATTTTTAACACAGAAACTGTGCTGATTTCTGCTGACTGCTGTATTGTTAGCCTGTGTGTGAAAGTTCCCATTTTCTGCAGCCATTTTTGCATGACACATGGTTATTAATCTAAAATAAATATTTAAAAAAAAAATATATATCCACAATCATCTCCCACTTTATTGCTCATGCTGCTTTCTGAATCAGTGAGGACAGAACGCAAGCCATTGGAAAACAAACTAAATTGTTTCAGCAGTCTTTATTCATTTCCATAGTTCACAGTGTGAGATTCATCTGCTCTGAAGAACAATCCACATACTGTCATACATGCACATGTGGGACAGTGGTAAGTGAACATAGTGAAGAAGGCATGTCTGTCAGAATGTGGATTGCAATCAAAAGAATCGCCTATAATTCCTTTCAAATGAGGCTGATTTGCAAGTTTCACACTTTAAAAACAGCCTGTTGACAAGATAAATTGTGTGAAGGATTTTACACCTGAAATGCGTATATAGTTTTAATATGAATCAATGCTATTTTATAATAGTAACACCAAAGATTGGGTTTTGTTACTATATGTATACCATACTATATAGTGTACATCAAGATCAAGATCAAGAACAGGCACTGATAATGAACTGACCTGATCACTGCCAAATGGAGCTATGTTGGCCTTGACAAAGCCCGTGCCAATGGCAATAACAGTGAGAGCGATGTAGATCAGCCAGGCACAGTGCTCATCAAATGGGTCGTGGTCACGGTCACCATCATGTGCATCAGTATCATTGCCTATGTTACAGATACTGGGAAGGGACATATTCCCGATGGGGACCTTCACTGTTTTCTGTGTCATTAAAGGCATGAGAACGTACCCAGCCACATAAATCAAGAATGAAATCAAGAGCGCTTTGAATCGTCCCAAAAAAGCGTCTGCCAGCCATCCGCCGATCAAGCTCATCACAAAACTCAAACCGAAAAAGTACAGAGAAGCGTCGATGGCATGATACGATTCCCATTTGAAGGGATTTTTATTCAAGAACAGCACCAAGTTGCCTACCAGCCCGTAGAAAGCAATGCGCTCAAACACAAGAGAGAGCAAAATTGCCGTGCTCGCAGCACGAATCGTACACAGATTTCTCCGACTATTATTGTGGGAAGTTGTTGGTATGGTTGATGCACGCGAGGAGTTATTGTTTAGTCGAGAAGAACGCCCACTCCTGCTTCGATTGCGATAAAGCAATGGTTGCCTCTCCCCCGAGATATTCGCCGACATTTTGTGTGCCTGAACTCACTGTAAGCGAAAGATCCAATTTTTCACGTTGCACAAACAAAGTATGGAAACGAAGGTTTCGTTTTTGAGATCAAACAACATGCGAAACACATGTCGGTAGTCTGTTTAACACACTTAGGAAGTCATATCCCATCAAGTGCCATGTTGATGTCATGTGACGAGTAAACTGATATCATGTGATCTGACTCAGCGTAGATCTGTATGGTCACTTACTAGCGTCAAAAAGCGTACAATTAGTAATTATCGCTTTTGGCTGTTGATCAATGATCTGGAGTTAATTAGTAATAATGTTGAGATAATTAGTACATCATTCTGTTGAGATAATTACTGACATTGCAGTATGTACAGCATGTCTCCTAATTTATAAGGCGATTTTCTTCTTCTTCCGTGATACCTATGTATATAATTTAAGACAGCCACAATTCAATACTGAAAACCCCAAGATAATCAGATCACAGGAGACTGGTTTAAAATAGTTTCCAACAAAAGAGCTGTGAAATGATTACTTGGCCTCGGATGTAAATCATACCGGTCACGCGCGTTTCGCAACATAAGAAGAGAAAACCCGAAGAGGAAATTAATCAAGTGCATGGTAATTGTGTGTGCTGGGAGTCCGGGAAACATTGCGATAATTTTTATTGAAAATAAAACAACAACAACAGCAGCAGAAAGTGGGTGAAACATCTCGATCTGATGCTGTAAAGGCCCCATGGCTCATGCGCTTGTAAAGGAAGCGCAACTCTGTTACAATCCACGAGAGTTGTATCCCTGCAATGGTAACTTCATCCAAGTTTTAGTTTCAGTAGTATTTCTCCACTTGCTCGTTTTCTGGTTCTGCTTACCTCGTTGTTGATGCTGTCCAATGCACGTTGAAATTGGTGGATTTATTCACAGAATTAGTGTATGCATGGCATGTAGTAAGTTTTCTATTACGTTATATGGCTCAAACCCGGGCGAAATGCCTCTTTTAAAATACATATTCAGATATATATTGTATCTTTCTTGTTAATTGATATGGTGAAACAAACTCATACTTTGGCAAAGTGGTGATACTAATCCAGTAATAGAGACGGTAGGTGACATACATCTGCACAAAAATGAAGGAACAGTTTTTGCTGTTCGGTAAAATCAACTGCAAAATTGTACAAGGCAAATCCACCAAAGGGTAATTGCAATGACAACAACAACAACAACTTGGAAGTAAGTGACAAACAAACAAAAAGTAAAAAATATAACAAGAGAAGCATTTTGTGCCATCTTGCCTGATATATACTTTGAACAGCTTTTGGCATTGAATATGAATCCTGTTTGCATCATAATGTATTTGTTAATTGTTTTGTTTTTGGTCAGAAGTCCCAATTGTGTTATTTTCCTTCTTTTTTGTGCTCATAAATTTATATATCAGTTGTAAAAAAGACTTACTGTTATATGTCTTGATTAAACAATCATTTATTCAAGTTTTACATGCCCCCACCCACATGCTTCTATATATATATGGGGACTTTGAGAGGTTTAATGTTCCAGACTTGATAACTTTAAATTCATAAAATTAAAGTCTTCAGTTTCTCATTTCTAGCATTTTTACTATTTTAGTAGTGTTAGTGCCTTTGTTAACTGTGCTTATGATGTAACTTATCATGAATTGTCTGATGTTATGGCTGTTAAAGTGAATTAAATATTATAGTGACTGCTTTTAAACTTATTCAGTTGTAAAATTTAACAGCAGACTAGTCATGGATGAATCCCAAAGAGATCCTGCCAAAGAATTATCAGACTTGATGAAAGAAACGTCAGTCACTGGTACCTGTGACGCTGAGGTCAACAAGGCTGATCTGCACAATGCTGAGAAAGAACAGGATGACATGTTTCACTGCAAACTCTTTGTTGGAAACATTGGATACCGGGTATCACACACACACCTACACACACACACACACATACACACACACCATATGCACATGCACACACACACACACACACACACACACACACACACACACACACACACACACACACACACACACACACACAACACACACACACACACACACACACACACACACACACCACACACACACACAACATGTACACACACACACACACACACACACACACACACACACACACACACACACACACACACACACACACACACACACACTATAAGTGTAAGTTCTCATGAGCAAGTATTGCACAATTATTAAACTCAGCATAAAACAGGCATGTTGAATATATATTTATAAATAACTTAAAGCATACATGGGTACTGGGATGGGGGTGGGGGGCAGATTAAAAGTCGCACAAAGATAGCGGTGCTCACAGAAGATTGTTGATGAGTGGCTGAACTCTGACAGTTGAAAGTAAGTAGGCTGGGTGGTTTCAGTTCAGTTCAAGAATTTATGTTTTCAGGAAAGCCCATATATATATATATATATATATATATATATATATATATATATATATATATATGCATTCCACCCCATCTTCTGTTGCTTATAATTGAAGCTGACTGTCATCAGAAAGAGCATGTAAGCTGGTTTGGCCTAGCAGTAAGGCATTAGGCTGGTAAGCAGAAGGGTCTCAGCTTGATTTTGCTTCGGCTGCCCATTCTCTCTCTTCAGGAAGGTGGTGGTTTGTGGACATTGTCTTGTGACTTTGTCCCTCACAATTATTGAAACATTAAAATGACTCTCATTGCTGCCCATCTTAATGCAGGAATCATTCTGGTGGTTACAGTGTAGTGATAGATATATAAGATCCCTCTTCCCCCACCTCCATTCGCCTGTCTCTAACTCTAAGTATAATAAACCTTATGGTTTCTGTGGACATAAAGCTTCATAAAGGAAGAAGAAGGAGACAGGAAGAGCAGTCTGAATAAAACTACTGAGACAGAAATGTGTGCAAAATACAAATGTATACAGAACTGCATCAGACTCAGTCAGAAGTATATCTACATGGCGTTAGTCACATTGTTGTGTGTGTGTGTGTGTGTGAGGGGGGAGGGGAGTGCATGTGTCTAGGAAAGTGTGTGTGTGGGGGGGGGGGGGGGGGTAAAGGGCAACAAAGAAGACAGAATTTGAAATCACTTGTTGTGGTAACCTTTGTAGAGGTGAGTTTTTAACATAGTTTTGATGGCATGGGCGGATTGAATGCGATTTTGAAGGCATGGGAGGATTTGTGATGTATGTCAGAAGGGAGAGAAAATTTTCAGCTTTGGAGCACAGATTACAGAAAGAGAAATAATGCTGGCCAGAAGTTTTTGTTTTAACAGTAACATGGGGGAGGGGGGGAGGGGCTGGACTCTGTGTCAGACTGTCATGTGATCTGTGCTAGCCTACACTCCACCACTCTTTTTCTTTTCAGCAAACATGGAAAGACCTGAAAGATTTCTTTGGCAAGTTTGGGAAAGTTGTCTATGCCCAGATTGTCTTTGACCATCTGAAGAGAAGATCAAGAGGGTATGTTTGTTAGCAGAATACCCTAAGCAGTAAGCTACTGGAACCATCAGAATTATTTTTTCTGATTTTTATGTTTTGGTCTTATGAGAACTGAAAATACAATAAAAGTATGAAGGAAGGATCTTTTGCTACTTTCAGTCACTTTGTCTGAACATTTTTTTTTTTATGTGACAGTTTATTTAAAGCAGGTTCCAGTTCATGTATCTATACCTGTGTATGATCTCAGTTTGTTTGATAATGATCTGAGATAATTTCAGTGCACCTCAGGTGTAAATCTGAAAGAGCTTCCATCATCAGTTTTATGTTGTTTAATCAGTCAGTGATGTTAGTCTTTCTCATAGTTGTACTCTGTCTGAACTACTTTTATCTGCCTTTAATCTTTTGACTTTTATGAAAAGTTTTGAAGAGTTGGAAACCTGACCGCGGAATGGACCACTTTTAATATTCTGTACCTATTACCATTAAACTCCTTCAGCTCTCAGACAAACACACACACACACAGAGTGACAGAGACACAGTCAGTACAGCAATGTTATCTTCAGAAATGACTCGCGAATGAACGTTTTACTGAAGCCACTGTCATACAGTTGACAAAGTCTTGTTTTGCAGCATTGGCTTCGTAGAGTTTTCAACAACAGAAGATGCAGACCGATGTCTGATGGCTCCTCCTGAGGAACTGATCTTGGAAGGAAGGTTTGTGTCTTTCGATTTGTTGTGTACTGTAATATTATTAATAATAATGAAGATTAAACACTGAACCCTCAGTCACCGCACACAAATTACAATCCATCCCACCACCGAGCTAGCCACCCCACCCCCTCAGCCTTGATCCTTGGCCACAGAGTTTGGGGGTGGGTGAGGGGGGAGGGGAAGGGGGGGGGATTTTCACCAGGCGGCTAAGCCTGTGACATTAATATGTGTGTGCATAGATACAGTGCACAGATGACAAACCCAGAAAAAGAAGCAGGCAGGTATATTAATTATGAATATATTTTCATTAGATCATCAGGTACATTAGACTAAAAGACCACCTGAACTTGCCACCAGGGAGTGTCATTTGTGGTCATCTTATCACAAACGGATGACCTTAACAGTGTTTTCAGATTTGTTTAGAGCTTGGAGGCTTGACGTGGATTTTGGTGCAAGATAACCACATATTGTTTATTTGTATTTTTCAGAACACTGAGAGTTAACTATGCCATCGAATCAAAGAAATCAACATTCAAAATGTACCCCCAGGTGCCTGATCTTATGAATGCAGATGTCATGGATGCAGATGTTACAGATACAAATGATCCAGACCAGATTACCAAAGAGCAGGTTGGTCACTAAGCTAATGAGAGAACTGTGCTGTATGTACTGTTTTACTTTTAGTAACTGTGCTTGCTTTTGTGTATACAGTATCTGCTAAAGAGCCCTGTATGCAAAGTAGCAAGGACCATCAAGTTACATCTCTGTTAATATTCATATTCATAACTTTACTATGGTTAAAGTAAGTCTCTTTTATTGGTGGTGTTGTGTTTGCTGTATTGTTCTCTTAACTTTATGTGTGTGTGTTTTTTGTAAAAAAAAAATTTACGATCCCACAATGACCACAACAAAATTGCCCCTTGTGGGATGATTAAAGTTTTTTGAATTGAATTGAATTAAATTGAATTTGAATTAAATTGATGTAACAAAAATACTTTGCATGCTTTGAATTTGAGCTTTTCAGGGCACAGCCATGTTGGTTCACTCTTTACCAGTAATGGCTGAGATAGATTGCTTTGTGGTGTAATAAGTTTGCTTTGTGATGTAATATACATTTCTGCCACACATACTGACCTTGTTTACGACACCATACATACACATGTTGGTTTTCATTTCAGATTTGGGAAGATAAATCTCACATCCTGAGCACAGATGAATGGAGGATCATCTTCTCATTTCTCACAGTTCCTGAGCAAATACGTTTGGAGAGAGGTTTGTGTGTTTGTACTTCAGTGATCAGATGCATGTTCTGTGAAAATATGAATTGTTGTTCTTTGTAGGTTCAGAAACATTTCCAAATCATTCCTGCAATAACTTGGTGATTCTAGAGAGATGAGAGCTATTTGGGGTCGGAAACTTTGCAGACTTGCTCCCCATCGGTTGCATCAGAGGAATAGTCGCTCATCAGGTGTAGCTGTCAGGGAAAATTTGGTCTGTGGAGTAAAGTGGGTGTAATAGAGGGGTGTAGTCTGTGGCCAGCCTGACCATGATCAGTGTCATTATTGGCATTTGACTGTCTGTAGCCAGAATGCTGGGGCTAAATCCAGATGTTTGCTGTGTTCAGTTTCATGTCAGGAATCCTTTCAACTGTAGTAATCTTCAGGACATAACATACTATTTTATTGAAATCCTCTGAGTGCAGCTGTTGGAGTGGCAGGTAACATTGCACTTGTATGTATGACAGCAAGTGCAGGTGTGGGGAAACAGTCATACACGCAACTTTCTCATCCGGCATTCGGTGAACCTCAGAGTTTGAGTTGAGGAATACTGACAAACAAACTCATCAAACTAGTTTGTACACAAATGTTCTGTTTAATTCTAAGCTATAGAGTTATCCAAGCCAGCAGACAGTAAAATGATTTGATAATTGTGTATCTGTGAATTACTGACTAAGAGAGTTTGCTCTCTGCATTTAAATTCTGTGGTATGATGTCTTGCTTAATAGACTGAGATCTGATCAACACATTCTCATTGTGTGTTATTCCTGTGTTTACCACAGTGTGTCGACGTTGGCGAGACACAGCTCTGCAGATCTGGAAAGATCGAAGAGAGCTTACTTGCAAAGGATTTTCATTTAGGATGCGTAAGTTTCTTTCTGGAGCAGTGTTGCATGATTTTTTAAATTATTTTTTAACAGACACATTTCTTACATGTTACATGTTGACATTTTCTGATGTTATGCTTTGTACATTTGCTGCTTACATGCATTGAGGTATGTATGTCTGATACTGTATATTCATTTGCTGCATGTAGTGGGATATGGTCTAAAACTGTAACAGCTGTGGTGACATTTCTGACCTCAGTGCAGTACGACTGGCTCAGTGTAGTCCGACTGGTAGGTGACGGAGATTGAAAACACTCACTGGACTTGTAATAAAGATTGATTTCTGCGGTGTTGTCCTCTGCCTGATCCAATAGGTGGCGGACATGATGGGCATCCTGCTTAAAGCGTCTCTTTTTTTGTTGTCTGATTGGGCAACACTTTGCACACTGTTATTGAAGCAAACTTTGGGCTAACACAATTTTGCTGCATTTTCAAGCAAGCAGACTTTGTGCTGACAAAAATTTTGCTGCAATTTTGAGCAAGCAAACTTTGTGCTGACAGAATTTTGTTGCTTTTTGAAGCATACATCTTTTGCTTTCTTTGTGCTGTTTTGTCACCAGTTCTAACAGACAAGGTCTTGACGTCTGTGTTGAATCGCTGCAGTGGATCACTGCGAAGCTTGGACTTGTGTTCAGCCGCTCAGGTGCTGTCGGAGTATTCCTTGACCATCATAGGTAAGATGAAACCTGTGTTGCTGGTGACGATATTTTTGGGTCAGCTTGGGAAGGCACTCTGTGTGTCTGTCCCTTAATGTCGTCTGCCTCTGTAAAGTTGCCTAAGTTGGGTACAGATGCTGACTGCTTTCCCATTAGAGTTATGGTTATGGTTATGGACGTTTTTGGATCTGCTTGGGAAGATACTCTGTGTGTCTGGCCCTTAATGTCATCTGCCTCTGTAAAGTCGCCTAAGTTGGGTACAGGTACTGACTGCTTTCCTGTTAGGGTTATGGATGTTCTCATGTTGGGGCCAGACAGTTGAAAGGTGTGTCCTCCTGGAAGGTGAATGAGAGGGGTGGGGGGAGGGGGGGGGGGGGGGAGTAAGTAAGTAAGTATGGAGGTTGTGGACATCAAGAAGTTCTTACCAGAATTGTGTTTGTCCAAAGTGGAGGTGTGCAGCAGATTCTTCAAAAAGTATGGTTGAAGTTGTTGCCCACACTGTGTTTGTCCAAAGTGGAGGTGTGCTGCAGATTCTTCAAAAAGTATGGTTGAAGTTGTTGCCCACACTGTGTTTGTTTGAAAGCGGAGGTGTGCTGCAGATTCTTCAAAAAGTATGATTGAAGTTGTTGCCCACACTATGTTTGTTTGAAAGCGGAGGTGTGCTGCAGATTCTTCAAAAAGTATGGTTGAAGTTGTTGCCCACACTGTGTTTGTTTAAAAGCGGAGGTGTGCTGCAGATTCTTCAAAAAGTATGGTTGAAGTTGTTGCCCACACTATGTTTGTTTGAAAGCGGAGGTGTGCTGCAAATTCTTCAAAAAGTCTGGTTGAAGTTGTTGTCCACACTGTGTTTGTTTGAAAGCGGAGGTGTGCTGCAGATTCTTCAAAAAGTATGGTTGAAGTTGTTGCCCACACTGTGTTTGTTTGAAAGCGGAGGTGTGCTGCAGATTCTTCAAAAAGTGTGGTTGAAGTTGTTGTCCAAACTGTGTTTGAAAGCGGAGGTGTGCTGCAGATTCTTCAAAAAGTCTGGTTGAAGTTGTTGTCCAAACTGTGTTTGAAAGCGGAGGTGTGCTGCAGATTCTTTAAAAAGTATGGTTGAAGTTGTTGTCCAAACTGTGTTTGTTTGAAAGCAGAGGTGTGCTGCAGGTCACCACTGTGCGGGGCTGGTCAGGCTGGACATGTCCGGCGTGCAGGCCACCAATGTGGGACTGAGGGACCTGTCTGATCAAGCCAAGCAGCTGGAGGTCAGTCGGTTCTCACAGCATATAGGTAGGTTGATAGGTAGGTAGGTAGGTAGGTAGGTAGCTGCCACAGTGGCAATTTTGGGGAAACTTCTGAGAGATGGGGTGGAGAACGTATGGACTTTTCCGAGCGCATAGATACCATCTTGAACTGAACTGAACTGCCACAGTAGTACTGCCTAGCCTTTCTTAAGGTGCAGACTTTCTCTCTATTCCCCTCGCCCCCCCCCCCCCACTCCCCCTTCCTCCCCTCTCCCCCCCCTCTCCTTTAGCACACTGAGCACTCAAGTTAATGGAATCATGCACTATAAAAGTGGTTAGTTAGTTAGTTGGTGCTTTGAGCCCAGTCAACCACAAAGAGTTATATCAGGGCTGTTATAAAAGTGGACATAATCATCATCACTATCATTGCTGTCACCATCATCATTTACAGGCCTGTATCTTTTGCTTGATGAACCAGATGCTAAGTGACTGTATGACGGCCACATCAGTCTTTGATAAAAATTGAGTTAGGGGGATGTTTAGTTTGACGTCTCTGCTGGCACAGTAAAGATGAGTGTTCACCCCACTGCTGCCTTTGTCTTTTCATCTCTGCCGGCACAGTAAAGATGAGTGTTCACACCACTGCTGCCTTTGTCTTTTCATCTCTGCCGGCACAGTAAAGATGAGTGTTCACACCACTGCTGCCTTTGTCTTTTCATCTCTGCCGGCACAGTAAAGATGAGTGTTCACCCCACTGCTGCCTTTGTCTTTTCATCTCTGCCGGCACAGTAAAGATGAGTGTTCACCCCACTGCTGCCTTTGTCTTTTCTTTTCAGTGGGTAAAGTTGCAGAAGTGCCAGCACATTGCAGAGAAGGGGTAAGGCACCAACATAGTCAGTAACAACCACAACAGCGACACCTGAAACAACGGCCACGTTGTCAACTACTGTAACAGCAACTAAACCATAAACTGGACCATTTTTTAAATTTTATGTTGACTATTAATCAGTGATTATGCATGTATGTTCTTTATGCCTATTGGGCCAGATGCTTGGGTGATTTTGATCTAATTTCAAGGCCAAGGAGGTTTTGGAAGAAAACAAATGTGGTTGAGTTTGCTTTGTAAGTACTAACTGAGTCAAGTTGTTCAGACAAGGTGTGGTGTTTACGTACAAAGACCAGATCACCCACTAAATGCTCTTTGTGACTGTGAGGGGCTTATAATGGCGATTCTCACGGACATGTTTTCAGATGTGCAACAACCTTGAAGCTGACTTCCTGCAGACTATTCAATGAAAGCTTTTCAGCGTTGCGCTGACATAACCTTCATCTAGCTTTACACTTCTGTTTCAGTTTCAGTGAACTTGGTTGCATTTTAAGGTGGCTTCAGAAGAGTGAAACTGAATTAAAGTCATGTTTCTTGACACGTTTTTATCTACATCTGAGTCCAGTGTATGCATGAGTGTTACATGCGTTTGCATGAGTGTTACATGCATAGGCATGACTACATACTAATTCAGTAATGATAGCATTATACTTAATTAAGGCAGATACTCAGGGTTTGGGGAATCTGCAAAAAAGCTGTGTTGATATTTGTTTGGGATGTTGATTAAGCATGAGTTTTGAAATGCTGAGTAACCCCAAGGCCCGCTAACAAGATCTTTGGAGATTTTTGTAAAAAAAGAAAAGTCTTAATTATATGCCTGGTTTGAATGTCAGATAATTTTAATTCTTGCTTTTCTTGTTATCTGAATGTTTAACTCTTCTGTTTCAGACTGTGGTGGTTATTTAAGAACTGTGACCAGCTTCAGCATATTGATTTTGCTGATAACCATGCAATCACAGGAAAGGTGGGTGTCCTACATCTTTAAGGTGCTGATGTGTGTGTGTGTTGGAGGGGGGGGGGGGGTCTTTTGTATTGCAGCCAACTGCCTAGACTGGAAGGCTATGTCATATTTGGGTGGTTGTTGGGGGGTGGGGTGGGGGGGGGGGAGCTGAAGACCCCCCCCACACACACACAAAAATGAACTAAATGCCCAAGCAAACCACAACAGGAGGAGGGGGGAGCAGCAGACCCTGCCCCCCCCCCCCCCCCATCCCCGTACAAAAACAAAAAAACAACCAACCAACCCAACAAACATACAAACAGAAACCAACAAAACAGAAAAAAATAAACTATACAACTTGGAGAGATACCCAGGGCAAGACCTATACTTGAGGGTTAGAAGATGAGGTGCAGCCTGGACTTGCATGAATACAGTTACTAGAGTTAGGGTGCAGGAGCAGCCTCTTCACAGTAACCTCTGATTGAAAGTGTTCTGTCTGAATTGCGTCTTGTGAGAGAGCAGGTCATAGGAGTCATAGTGGATATTACTTTTTTTCTCTCTGGTGGTCTGATGCTGGCAGGTGCTTGGAATCTCTGTAGGTCCAGCCATTGTGGAAGTTGTAAAGAACTGAGAGAATGTATAATTTGCACTCTTTAACTGCACCATACAGTTGCCTGTCAGAGCTTGTTTGTTGTTTGTCTGAGCCACCAGAGCATGCTATAATTATGTGTATTTGTAGCATAGTCTGAGTTTGAAATGGGTCAGTTTTGTGAAATGACCTTTTCACTTTGAGTAACCTAGATCTACCCTTTAAACTTTTAGTTTTGATTGAAATTTGTTTCTTTATAATGTGCAGTGCTTTTTCATGCTGAAACCAAATCTCAGGTGTATGATAGCCAACAACTGCCGCAAGGTAAATGTGTGTTTATTCAGTGTGTGTGTGTGTGTTCATGCACTCATACGTGCTTGTGTGTGTGTGTATGTATGTGTGTGCGTGTAGTGTGTGCATGTGGATGTGCATGCTTGCATGTGTGTGTGAGTGTGTGTGTGTGTGTGTGTGTGTGTGTGTGTGTGTGTGTGTGTGTGTGTGTGTGTGTGTGTGTGTGTGTGTGTGTGTGTGTGTGTGTGTGATGTGTGTGTGTATGACCCCATGCACAAACATATATAGTGTGTTTCTACATGAGCATTTCCATGGGCATGTGCATTTATACATACAGGTGAACACATTTGTGGGGTGTATACATATATATTCATTATCTTTCATTTGTATTGTGACAGTCTCCTATTATGGTTATAAAATGCCAGGGAACACTGGGTGATGAGATGGGGGACATCTGACATTACATGGAGCAGTCTAGCTTCATCAGACGCCAGTTATGAATAACACAGCAGCAACAACATTTTAATAATTCCTTTGTGGTGTGTTTGTGAATGTGGCATATGCTGTCATTGACATTGTGCCAGAACAAGACAAAATGAACATTTACTTTTACTGTGACTTTGTGCATGCACAAAGAAACCCCCAAACAATTACATTCCTTATGGCAAATTTCCAAACCATTTTTTTGGGGGGGGGAAAATAGCATATCACATCAGTGGCAGACATTGATTACAATCTGAGCTCCAGAAAGAAATGTTTCACTCAGATCGCCAAAACTGCTGAGGGGACTAAGCAGGACTTTCTTCACAGTTCCGTTGTACGCAATTGCCATAATACCACAGAGGTTCAGAAAAACTGGCAGCTGCATTTTCCACATGGAAGGAAAACAAAACACGCTATGTGCACGAACAAATTCAGATTAGTTGGCAATTCTACCACACCATAATTTTACCAGTATTCTTTTGATTTTGTTTTCAGTTGACAGACTATGGCATCCTTGAGTTATCAAAGAAATGCCCTGATCTTCGTGATCTGCAGATTCACTCATGTGTAAGCTTGACAGACACTGCAATCAGAGCACTCACGGTGAGTAATGGACTTAATAATGATCACACAGTTGTAGCATCTTCAAATGAGCAGTTGCTGATAACACATGCCTAACTTGGATGACAGTCATTTTGTTGTTGTCTGTGCCATTAGTGGTTATTTCTTAAACTGTTTGTTCTGTGTGTCGTTGGCTTGCTGCCTGTAATACTTGTTCTCTGTGTCGTTGCCTGGTTGATCTGTATCTTGTTAGGTTGTGACATGTCGTATTTATTCTCCGTGTCATTGGCTTGCTGCATGTAATATTTTGTTCTCTGTGTTGTTGCCTGGTTACAAACCGTTTGTTCTCTGTGTCGTTGCCTGGTTGATCTGTATCTTGTTAGGTTGTGACATGTCGTATTTATTCTCCGTGTCATTGGCTTGCTGCATGTAGTATTTTGTTCTCTGTGTTGTTGCCTGGTTACAAACCGTTTGTTCTCTGTGTCATTGCCTGGTTTACATTACTGTTGTTCTCTGTGTCTTTGCCTGGTTGATCTGTATGTCATTAGGTTATGACAAGTAATATTTATTCTCTGTGTTATTGACTTGATGCATTTATTGTACTGTTTGTTCTCTGTGTTGTTGCCTGGTTACATTAATGTTTGTTCTCTGTGTCATTGTCTGGTTGATCTGTATGTCATTAGGTTAAGACATGTAATATTTATTCCCTATGTCCTTGGCTTGTTGCATGTAATATTTGTTCTCTGTGTCAGAAAATAGATTTGTCTTCGCCAGGTTACATGTAATGTTTGTTCTCTGTATTATGGCTTGGTCACGTGGAATAGTCCTCTTTCCTTCTTTTAATTTTTTGGTTTTGATTCCAGACATTGTCCGACCTTGAAGTGCTGGATGTTGGTGGAAGTTTTCCCAAAGGTGTGTAGAAGTGCTTTAGCTCTTCCATGGCTAAAGGTAGCTTTACCAGAGGTATGGAATGCCTCAACTCTTTTCTCATTCAAGGTGCCCTTCCCAAACGTCTGCAAGAGTCTTTGTTTGACTTTTTCATAACTGAAGGCAGCTTTCCCAAAGGTGTGCATGAGAGAGAGAGAGAGAGAGAGAGAGAGAGAGAGAGAGAGAGAGAGAGAGGAGCTCAGACTTGAACTTAAATTTGAAAACTTTATTTTGCAAAGATTGTAGATTAGGTTTAGTCAAAAACCTGTCTAACAACTAGTCCTTGCTAAGCTACTGATGGGTAAAAAATAAATGAGAGAGAGAGAAAACTTGAACTCAAATTTGAAAACCTTGTTGTACAAGGATTGTAGTTTAGGTTTAGTCAAAAACCTGTCTAACAACTAGGCCTTGCTAAGCTACTGATGGGTAAAAATCAAATGAGAGAGAGAGAGAGAGAGAGAGAGAGAGAGAGAGAGAGAGAGAGAGAGAGAGAGAGAACTTGAACTCAAATTTGAAAACTTTATTTTACAAGGATTGTAGTCTAGGTTTAGTCAAAAACCTGTCTAACAACTAGTCCTTGCTAACCTACAGAGAGAGAGGGAGGGAGGAGAGGAGAGAGAGAGAGAGAGAGAGAGAGAGAGAGAGAGAGAGAGAAAGAATGTGATCTCTCCGACAGCTGAAGATCATTTCCCCAAAGGTATTCATGAGTCTTATACCTCTTTTACAGCTGAAGGATGCCACCCCCAGTGCCTACAAGTGTGTAATTGTTTCATGTCTGAAGTCAGTTTCCTTCAGCAAGGCAATCTGTCTTTGATTTGTTGCCTTCAATCGGACTTAATGTACAAGGCATCACTGACAATCAAGTTCACTGAAAATGTGAGAATAATATGCAAGTATTATATATTCAAATAAACACTAGAATAAAGTCAAATATTTTCTGTGGTATAATAAATGTTTTTTTTGTGTGTAGCAGCAAAGAAAGAAACCAAGAAAATGCAGGAAATATAATAGGCACAAAACTGGTATTGCTTTTGAAGCATTTATTTGCGCAGCCAGATAACAAAAACAAAAACAGTCAAACATTGCAAGTACCGGCAAATGTTTCTGACAGTTGATGTTTGGCAAAAAGAAGTGATTGGCCTTTCAGCACATTGGCTGGGTGGGAACAAACTCTGTGTCTTCTGTTAGTTCTAAAGACAAACTGCCTTGCTAACTAAAGAAGGCTCAAATTTTAGATACACATTTGAGATGTTTTCGTTGTGTGCTCTGTTTTCATGTAATGTATCACATCTTTGTCATTTCAGCTTCCACTGGGCCCTGGAGCTCCATTGGAAACCTGCATAAACTGGTTTGTATCCCTTTTTCTCATTTGTATTGTATCCTTTTTTAGTCTTATTGTTTGCCTAAGCACACCATGCATTCCTGTGACAATGGATTGTGTGCATGTCGGCACGTGTACATATTTGGCATGAATGGTGAAGTTTGTTGAAATGTATGTAAATGTGGTTTTTGTTAAGTTGTTTGTAGAATGTACAGTGCAGTGAATTTAACTCATGTTAGAGAATGGCGCTTTATAAGAATTATCTGTTGTTATTATTGTGTTCACAGCTAAAATGCTATGTTAGATGCAGTACTGCTACTACTATCGCTGCTGCTACTAATGTTCCTACTGTGATCACTTATAAAAACAGATTTTTTGAAATGTTGTTTGTATCTGAAAAGACTTACAGTATTGTTAAACATTAAAAACTAAACTAAACATATGACTAGAAGCAAAATAAACAAATATTGGCTGGACATCAAATGAAACAAGTCACCAACAAACGAAGGGAATTAATGATGCTTGGCAGCCATCGCACGTATAACAAGGGATGCACAACAGCAGAGACCTGAATCGCTGACAGTAACTCACCGGGCTGCTATATATGTAAAACATATCATTGACATCTAAGATTAAGACTGGTTTAAGACTGGTTCTGCTGAAACAGAAATACTGAGATTTGAGATAGTTTCTTGCTTATGAAATGGTTACACAGTTTGTACTGAATGCTGTTGTAGATCATTCTTGCTAAGATTATTGTGCTGACACATGTACAAAGGGATGAGTGTGTATTCAGAGAGAACTCCGGCTGGACCTGAACACTCACATCACGGACGAAGCAGTTGGAGCCATAGCTAAGGGCTGCCCAAATCTGAGGTACCTCGCACTCTGCCCAGCAGAATGCTCCCTGTATTTTAATGTAACTAGACAGTGAGCTCTCTCTGCCACCATGTACATACGATTCAATACAGTTTTGCTGTTCCCTTGGGGAAAAATCGTTTGGTAGCAGCAAAAACAGCAAAACATAAAACATACTTCTTTTTTGTTATTGAAATTTATTTAGAATATTGCAGATAATGTGAAAAAGTATGCATGTGCTTGTGCGTGCATGCATGCCCATGCACACACACACACACACACACACACACACTCATACCCACACACCCACATTTTTAAAAGTCAGTAAAATGGTCTTTAAATGTAAATAACATGCGCGCACGCATGCATGTGCACATGCATGCGTGCATGCATGCACAAAATATTTCCGTGTGAATGACCTCTGACCAAGGACCACCCCTCTCTTAACACCAGTTGGATTTGAATTATAGTGTGGTCTTTAAAGAGGGGTCCCACTAGACTTCCCTTTAAGTTGTGAAAAAGTAGTCTTAAAAGAGGAGGGTGGTTTCGCCTGAGGGTGGTCTTTGGTGTGAGAGGGGATCTTTTGACATATGATATGACATGACATGGAAACATGACCAGAGGTGTTCAGCAAAATTGTGACCTTTTGCCATGAGGTGTTCTACTGTAGCAATGGTGTTTACTGTTACAGAGCTCTCAACCTGAGTGGCTGTCGGCCCCATGTGACTGAAGTGGGATTGTCGTCACTAACGGTGCTGGATCACTTGGTGTCACTCGACATCAGTTACATCAAGCAGGTATGATGTCAGAGGTGGCCTTCACTTCATTCCTTTAGGTTTTTGCCTGATCATACTGACACCCTAACCAGGTTGTCGTGGAATGGGTCCAGCTTGTGGCAGGCTGATGCCACACTGAAACAGTTTTAACCCATCAGGGGCGAATCTTTAACACTGTTTCTTCGGGAATGTTCAGCTAATGGATAACATCATCCATCTCGATGTACAATATGTGTGTTATGTGCGTGCATTGCTTTGAGTCACAGGGTAGGCACTTTACAAATTAGCATTATTTGAGAAATTAGTACTTTTTTCTTTCCTTCTTAAGAATGTGAGTCTCTGGCATTGTTTAAGCCATGCATTAATTGGGTGCACAACCTGTACATACTCGTGCATGCAGAGTGTCTAGAGACAGAATTATTTGTTAATATGAACAGCATTGATACTTAGCTTTGATGCCGTGATAGATCTGTGGTAGGACTGAGTGAGACTGAATGTCATGTGATAAATGAACGGAAACCTTTGTGCTTCACATCAACAAAATCAGTGCAAGGAACTTGTCTACCCGATATATTTCTACAGATAATATAAAAATAATAATGGATTCTTTTATGTGCTTTTTCTCCTTTAAATTAGAGCACATAGCCCAGTACAAAGCAAAGAACCAAAACACATTAAAAACAAACTTGTGTGAGTGTATGCGTGCAATCAAACACGCACGCACGCACGCACACACACACATGCATACACACACACAGCATAAGAAAAAGATCTCTGACCCAGTGAGTGTGTGCACACAGAGGAAAGACAAAGAATGGTACACACATGCATACACACACACACACAGCATAAGAAAAAGATCTCTGACCCAGTGAGTGTGTGCGCACAGAGGAAAGACATAGAATGGAAATATTAGAAAAAGAGTAGATGGCTGGTTGGTTTGTAAACTTTAAGGAGTTCAGTCAAGCAGCCAGAAGGTGTCAAGCTGAGGCAGTTTTAGCACAGAGAAGTGAGTTTGTACTGTGTTCATGAATCAATATTTGATTATTATTTTTTAATCCAAGGCAACCAGTGGTTCATTCACAGACATCAGCTGATGCCATAAATTCCGTGACAAAATGAGTGCCCCTTCAATTGTAACTAAAGCTCAAAATACCATCTGTCAACCTGGTGGATCATATTCATATTTCACAGGTGACTGACTGTGTGCTGGAGAAGCTGGCATCTCGTGGTCTGTTGGAGAGGCTGGTCATCCACACCTGCCTGGAGGTCACAGAAGCAGGTGGGCAAAGTGATTTATTTAACTTGAGGTCATTTAGGTTCCTTTGCATTCATCTGGGGGCAGTTTTGTGGGCAAAGTGACTGATTTAACTTGAGGTCACTTAGGTGCTTTTGCATTCATTTGGGGGTAGCTTTGTGGGCAAAGTGACTGATTTAACTTCAGGATGTACCTCTGGTGGAGTTTATGTACCTTGCATTTACATGCATGCCAGGCGAGAGTTACCATAGGCGACTCAGGTCTTTGTTGTTGTACTTATGTATTTCGAGTGCTAATTAACTCCCTTGTGTGTTGATTGTGAGGTCACTTCGGTTCTTTTGTGTTCATTTTGGGGGCTGCTTTGCAGGCAAAGTAACTGGTTTAACTTGACATCACTTGGGTTCTTTTGCATTGATTTTGGGGGGTTGCCTTGCAGGCAAAGTGACTGGTTTAACTTGACATCACTTGGGTTCTTTTGCATTGATTTTGGTGGTTGCTTTGCAGACAAAGTGACTGGTTTAACTTGACATCTCTTGGGTTCTTTTGCATTGATTTTGGGGGTTGCTTTGTTCTTTTGGCACTTGGTTGTCCAAACTGGGAATAAATTTGTGATGAGAGCTGCTTCTCTGACAGTTGTGAAGCATATGTTAGAGGTGTACAATAAGTGCAGTGTGTTTTACAGGTGTGCAGTGTGTGTTACAGAAAAGCAGTGTGGCTTACAGACGTACAGCTTAGGTTATAGGAGTGCAGTGTGTGTTACAGGTGTGCAGTGTGTTATAGGTATGCAGTGTGGGTTACAAATATACAGCATAGATTACAGGAGTGCAGTGTGTTGTGAGTGTTCAGCTAGTGCTGCATGTGTTCAGGTGTTTGTGCATCAGTTGTTGGAGATGTCAGGGTATGCAGCATATGATACAGGTATACAACAGGTGTTAAAAGTTTGCAGTCTATGTTACAGATGTGCAACAGGTGTTATGTGTACAGTATATGTTACAGGATGTGTGCAACATGTGCTATGTGTGCAGCATGCTATAGGTGTGCAGCCCATGTTACAGGTGTGCAAGATGTGCAACAGAGATGCAGCACGCATTGCAGGTGTGCAGCATGTGTTACAGGCTCTCAAGATGTGTTACAGGTGTGCAAGATGTGCTACAGAGATGCAACTTGCATTACAGGTGTGCAACGTGTTCCAGGTGTGCAAGATGTGCTACAGGTGTGCAACATACATTGCAGGTGTGCAATGTGTTTCAGGTGTGCTACAGGTGCGCAACATGCATTACAGGTGTGCGGCATGTGTTTCAGGTGTGCAGCATGTGTTAGAGCTGTGCTGCAGGCTAACAGTACTGGACCTAAGCAACAACACACAGCTGACTCGTTCTGCCCTAGCCTGTCTGACCAACGGCCAGTGTGACCGACCGGCTGACCTGCCACTGGAGATTGTGATCGGTGGTAAGTTTGGTCAGTGGCAAAGCTCTTGATGGTAGAATTCTCTAAGACAGTCTAGCTGCAAGTGTAAAACTTGCTTTTTGTGTGGTGATGATTGCAAAGGAAACAGACAAGAGCATGGGGGGGAAAATGCATGCAGTTGGAATATGAATGTTAGTTTATTTCATAGGTGTGGGTTGTTGGGTTTTTTTTTTTGAGTGGGTGGTGGTGGAATTGGAGGCAGTTTGTGAAGTGAATGAATATGAATGTTAGTTTATTTCATAAGTGTGGTTTGTTGGGTTTTTTGTTTGATGGGGTGGGGGAGGGGGTTGGAGGCAGTTTGTGAAGTGATTGCTCCCTGTGCATGTATATGGGTTGTTAGTGGGTGTTGGTATATATGTGGAGTGTTATTACCCCCCCCCTCCCTCCCAACACACATACAGGCATGCATTCACACACACACACACACACACACACACACACACATACACACCAAAAAACCAACCTCTTCAAGCTCACATGTGTTTTTGATAGTTATAATCAATTCATGTCCCAGAGCAAAGTTTGATTATATGAATCAGTTGTCGGTCAGAAGTTTTGTTTGATGTAGTTGATTGTATGTTGCTAACTATTGTGTTCAGGAACCATGACCTGCTGTGTTTAGGCACCGCAGTACCCTGGGGTGTTCAGGCATCACAGTACCCTGGGGTGTTCAGGCATCACAGTGACCACCTGTTGTGTGCAGACACCACAGTGACCTGTTGGTTCAGGAACCATGACCAGTTGTGTTTAAGCACCACAGTGGCCTGTTGTGTTTAGGCATCACAATGACCTGTTGTTTTCAGGTACCACAGTGACCTTTCTTTCAGCCACCACAGTGACCTTTTGTGTTTCAGGCACCACAATGACCTACCGTGTTTCAGGCACCACAATGAATCAGAAAGTACTATGACCTATTGTGTTTCTGGCACCACAATGACCTACTGTTTCAGGCACCACAATGACCTATTGTGTTTGAGGCAGCACAGTAGCCTATTGTGTTTCAGGCACCATTATGATCTGCTGTGTTTCAGAAAGCACTATGACCTACTGTGTTTCATGCACCACAGTGACCTACTGTGTTTCAGGCACCACAATGACCTACTGTTTCAGGCACCACAATGACCTACTGTTTGAGGCACCACAATGACCTGTTGTGTTTGAGGCAGCACAGTGACCTATTGTGTTTGAGGCAGCACAGTGACCTATTGTGTTTGAGGCAGCACAGTGACCTATTGTGTTTCAGGCACCATTATGATCTATTGTGTTTCAGGAAGCACTATGACCTGTGTTTCAGGCACCACATTGACCTGCTGTGTTTCAGGCACCACAGTGACCTACTGTGTTTCAGGCAGCACAATGACCTATTGTGTTTCAGGCAGCACAATGACCTGCTGTGATTCAGGCAGCACAATGACCTACTGTGTTTTGGGCACCACAGTGACCTGTTTCAGGCACCACACTGACCTACTGTTTCAGGCACCACACTGACTACTGTGTTTCAGGCACCACACTGACCTACTGTGTTTCAGGCACCACACTGACCTACTGTGTTTCAGGCACCACAGTGACCTACTGTGTTTCAGGCACCACAGTGACCTGCTGTGTTTCAGGCACCACAGTGACCTACTGTGTTTCAGGCACCACAATGATGCTGGAGGAAGAGGAGGAAGGAGCCGCCCCTCTGGACCTGCACTTGCCCAGCTGGGTGTCCTTGCAGCGCCACAACCGCGCCAACCGTCAGTTCAACCCCGTGAACATGCTCTACCTCCCGGAGCCCTGGAGCGACGAGGAAGAGGGAGATGACCTGCAAGAAGTGGCAGCCATGTTGGTGGAAGGAGACATCTTGCGGGAAGGGGGTGCGGAGAAGGGAGGCAACCTGCCAGAAAGAGCAGACGCCTTGTTGGAAAGGGGAGAGAGAGTGAAGGACGAAGGCCCGCCCCTCTTTGAAGTGTTGGGAGAGGAGTTGTGGGAGGGAGAGCCTGTGGTGGTGCAGCCCAGGGTGCACCAGCCAGCAGTTCAGCAGAGGCCAGGTATGTAGGATTATTTGTTTATAAGTTGATCAAGGTTCAAACCTCAGGCGTGGTGATTTGTAGATCCAAGAGAGAGGAATTCCGTGCTGTGTTTAGATAGATAGGCAAGTGATTTTTTTAATGCCCAGGCAGCCATGATGGTTATATCGGGGCGAGTTTGCATGGTAACTGACCAGTTGGCGACATTCTACCTCAGTGAGTTCTTTTAAATCTTCACTGAAAACCTTTCTTCTGTCCCATTACCCTGATAATATATATATATATATATATATATATATATATATATATATATATATATATGTGTGTGTGGTGCATACATTGAAGCTTGAAAACATGTACATTTAAAGAATGTGTAAGTGCTTAGGGCCTGTGTGGATTAGGTGCTCTAAGTACCCATTATTATTATTGTCCTTATTCTTCCCAAGGATGTACAAAACACGTCCAAGGTCTTAGCCTTGATTGTGTCTTCATTTTAATGGCACAATACAACAGCAGAAGCTTTTTTTAAACAATCTGTGTTTGGGACGCAGTATAGACTGTTGAACTGGCCCTAATCGCTGGTTACTGCTGTTGGGGCCAGTTGGCAGCGTTATTGACAAACAGTGAAAACTTTGTATTGGCATGTGAATTCTGTGTTTCTGTCAGTGATGATTCTAGCTCATTCCAGAGGAGTAGACCTAACCCAGTTTCATTCTCTTTGCTGCCTTTTGTTAAGGTTTTTCAGTGGCTGTGAGTGTGCCTGAATCCTGTCAGGTTTCACTGTTAACCATTGTGATGGAAATCCTCGTTTACATTGGTCAGTCCTTCAGTGAAAGATATCAATTGTAGTTCAAATAGAATCCTAGCAGAATTACTCAGGGATCAGTTTGATGAATGTTTTCGGTGCATTTTACACGATTTTGTTTTTAAAGATTCTGATGCATAATTTTTATGCAAAATCAAGGTATGTAGTAAGGTTAAGCACATTGTGCTCATTGCAGCACTTTTTTTATGCATCAGACTTGTAGATAAATTTTGGTTTATTCATACCCCCCACCCCAATTTTGTCTGTACTCTGTGCAGTTGTGAATTCCCAGTTGATTACATAAATATATATACTCAGTACATGTCAGCATGGTGTTCTTGTCCTCTGGTGAGTAATGCATGTATTTGGAAGTGCTTTTTTCTTTTGCTTGCATTGCAGGTCTCTTTGTGGACATTGATGATGATCTAGGTGACTTTGATGAAGACTATGATGAATTCCTGGAAAATGATGATGCCTTGGAGATGGAGAGATGGCAGTTGTCATGATAAAAGACTGGTGTGTGTGTGTGTGTATGCGTGTGCAAGATATTGGATTGGATTGCGTAGAGAATAAGAACTTATTCGGAAGAGCATCCACCTTCGAGTATAATTATTACTGGGGTGGACTGATGCAATATGGCTGTTACAGGTATCAGAATACAAGTGCTATTGTATCACTAAGTTGATGATTTTGTATTTGTGTACATGTGTTTACATTTGTGACTGTACATGAAATGGCATTGTGACTGTACATTAAATGGCATTGTTACCCAGTAAAAAGGCAGCTCTCTATATCCTGTTTCACTGTATTCACTATTGACATTGTGCGGACACTGCGATTGTGTGTGTGTGTATGTGAGTAGCAGGGTGTGGTGTACACACTGAATCTTGAACACATGTACATTTAAAGAATGTGTAAGCGTTTAGGATCTGTGTGGGTTAGACACTTTTTAAGTACCCATTATTATTATTATTCTCCTTATTCTTCCCAAGGATGTACACATCATGTCCAGGGTCTGAGCCTTCATTTTGTTTTCACTTTAATGGCACAATAGAATTTTTGTTTTTTTAAATGATCCATGTTGGGCATGCAGCATAGACTGCTGAACCAGCCCAATTGCTGATTATTGCTGTTGGGGCCTGCTGGTGGTGTTATTAACAAGTAAGTGAAAACTTTGTATTGGCTTGTAAATTCTGTTTCTCACTGTCAGTGATAATTCTTGTTCGATCCAGAGGAGTAGGCCAACCCAGTTTCATTCTCTTTACTGCCTTTTTTAATATTTTGATGGCAGAGAGTGTGCCTGAAACCCACTGGGTTTTACTGTTAACCATTGTCATGGAAATTCTTGTTCGCATCATTGTCCTTCATGGAAAGATATTAAGTGTAGCTCAGGTAGATTCCTAGCAGAGTGATTCAGTGATCGCTTTGATGCATGTTAATGATGTTGAGATGGCAGTTGTCATGATAAAATGCATGAGATATCACATCAGATTGAACTGCATAGAGAATAAGAACTTATTTTGGAAGAGCATCCACCTTTGAGTATAATTATTACTGGGGTGGACTGATGCAACATGGCTGTTAGAGGTATCAGAATACAAGTGCTACACATCACTAAGTTGATGATTATTATTGATTTATGTGTGTGTGTGTGTGTACATTTGTGACTGTACATTAAATGGCATCGTGATTACATAAAAATGGCAGCTGTACTGCCACTACACTGTGATAGTGTGTTTGTGTATGTGTGTGAGGAGCAGCTAGCACATATAATATACATATCTAATACTCATGATTTACTGAGCTTGAATAGAGACATTTCTGGTAAAACAGACAAAGATCTTTTCACACATCCTTTTTGCTTTATTTCTTCAAGCCAGCAAAATCTCTCTCATGCACACAATCATACTGCCCTTCAGCCTAATGTGAAGAAACGTTTCATGTTGGTTTCGAAGAGACCATTAGGCTTTTCCTGCTTGAAAATCACTGCCTGTTGTGGCTTCTTCTTAACAGCACTTTCAATCATCTGAAATGGAAAATCAGAGCAGAATTCAGACTTTGGATGGAATCTTTAACACATGCAGATAACATTCACAAACACCATAACGGTGCACACCACAGCTGACTGCCTCACACCAAACATTCAGGCCTGTCAGGTCTGTCCTCACCTGCCCACTAAAAGTAAAACTGAACTGCTGAGTTCTCAACAAAGAGAAGTAAGAACATTGGCATGATGTCACTCCAGCATCAAGGAACACGCCAACAGACACCAGGCTTGCCTACAGTAACTTTCACCTGGTGCATAAGACCTACAGACTGTGAGTCCAATACAAGAATGCACCCACGTGACAGAAACACCCACCTGTTCTGTGGAACCTTCCAGGAAGTTGGACAAGAGCTGCTCCTGCGTGATGGGGTGGTTCACTTTCATGGCCTCCTGGGCAACCTCAGGACTGAAGTGGTTCTGCAGGGTCTGAAACGTGGGGCAAAAGTAACCACAGGCATGTCAACTACTTCAAAGGAAAAACTCTGAACCCCATGGATTTTTTTTTTCATAAAAAAAATTCTTTTATGCAATCTGAGGCTATCCTGAGGTAATTTGGAGGGAAATAAAGATAACAGATATCATGAAACCGCATGCTGATGCATTCCTTTTTCACCTCCTCACAAACTTTCACTTCCATCTCAACTGATACCCACTCCCACTTCCATTAATTTCATTGGCACTGCCGCTGTTGTTGAACTTTTCACCAAGGTTGAAAACTTGAATGACAGACATGGTGAATCTTTCAAAACATTTACAACATTCACTTTTTTCTTTGTCAAAACATGCTGCAGAAGTGTGCAGGAGTGACCGTGTTCAGTGCTAATGCCTGCCCGTGAGAGTAACAGCCAGCAGCTGTGTTCACAATTGAAGTGACTAAGATCAGCAGCAGTACAATGCACTCTCCAAATTTTTGCGGGTATTCGGCGCAGAACTAAAACTGGTGCTTCTTTTTTTCCTTTCTACTCCTGATTATTTTCTCCAGGGGAAAGTGTGTTTCACTGCCACATAAATTTGTGTTTTCAGTGACAATTCCCATGCATGTTTGAAAATAGGGTAAGTTATTCTGTTGAGCCTGCAAAATAGGACAAGTGTCATTTTGTGGTGTCCTATGAGACTGGTGATTCTGTGGTGTGTATAAACTGAATAAAAGGGATTCCACAACACTTGAAAAATGAAGTGAATGAAATTCTGTTGTCTTAAATGAAAAAAGAAAAGGTAAAGTCTCAAAAATGAGGCTTTGGTGATTCTGTAGTGTCTAAAAAATAGGACACATGATTATTTATTGTGTAAAATTTGCAGCAGAAGTAATTTTCTGTTGTTTGAAAAAATGGGTTAAAGTGAAATCAATGTCAGTGTTTGACAATGAAGCTAAGGCGATTCTGCAGTGCCTGAAAGATGAGTAAATTGGTGATTTACACCCAGTCAACCAGTATGGTTACACAAGGGCAAGCCTGAAAGATGGATGGAAAAGTGATTTTATGGAGTCTGAAAAGTGAAACAAAAGCAGTTTTGAAAGTGATTCTGTTGTGTGAAAATGGGCAAATATGATTCCATGACATGTAGTATTAATAATGAGTCAAAAGTGATTTTTTTAAAGAGATTCTGCATCAGGTGGGATCCTGCAGTGTCCCAGGACAAAAATGGTCTAGTGTCTTAAGAAAGGGGCAGAAGTGGTTCTACATCATGCGAAAAACACTGCAAAAGTAATTCTGCAGTATCTAAAAAAAAATGTGGCAAAGGAGATTCTGTCATCCTCAAAATGGGGCAATGGTAAATCACCAGTGTTCAAAATATGGAGTGAATGTAAACCTGAGCAATGTTTCCACAATAAAGTAGTCGGAAGGAAGCCCAGCATACCTTGATCTCCCACAGACTGCTGTCCATGGCGCAGGTCTTGGCTGGGTCGTCCACATCTGCAAGGAAGGGGTCTTTGTCCACGGTGCAGTCAGGGCGGTGAGCGAGCACGGCGCAGCTTGGGTGACGCACCATCAGGTTGCCGATGAACACAATGCACAGGCGAGCACCGGCAGGTGGCGCGTGGAGGGCCAAGCGAGCCATGCGTTTGATGAATGACGCCACCAAGTAGCCAGGTAAGTGTCTGCAAGAAACAAGCATCTGGTCAACATGGCGAGTCGACAGTGAACTAACTGTACGATGTTGGATCAGAGAAGTGAGGAACATTGGAAGCACTCCTCTTAGAACAACTGCTTATGCTCTGACAAGTTTCCATAATGTAGGTAAATGACTGTGGTTAAAAATCAATGACATATTTACTGTTTGTAATATGCTAAATGTTTATGTAGCATCATATGCCTGATGCCTAGATAGGTGGAAGTTCTTTATTTTAGAAAAACTAAATATAAAAAAGAAGTCCCTGTTAATCATCGTTAAAATGAAGATGGCAAGCAAAGAGTGGACTTACGATGATGACAGAAAGAGGTCTGCCAGGTGAAAGAAACGAGCTCTGTACTTGACATGAAAGATCTGTGGCTCAAACAATGTGTAGAACTTCTTGTAGAAATCTGGGTAATCTCTGAAATGGCAGAAAAACAATTCATGAAAATGTGCTAAAAAATAAACAAGCACTTATGTCCCCTCAGCAGAAATAAGAAGAATAAAAAGAGAGTAAAGTGAAAACTAATCAAGCATAATTATTCAACAGCACAGCCTTGCAATGTTCTCTACACAACCATTTATGAGTATTTTCATATGAATGTACAGGTGGTTGGTGAGAGAGAGAGAGAGAGAGAGAGAGAGAGAGAGTTTTACATCAGCTATGCTCTGTTATGAACTAAACCCAAGTAAAAGCAAGCATGCTTATCCTGTTCATTCCTGTCAGCAGACTATGCTACAAAAACATCAATCAAATCCCAGCATACAAGTCTGTGATCTTAACGAGTGACAAGAGAAAAGAAAAACACCCCACAGTCCAGCAATGAAATTTTCAATCTCGAATTAGTCTGACAACCTGTGCATGAGTCACCAGATGATCACTCACTGTCTGAGGCCTAGTCTGCTACACACAGCCAGTGCAACAGTGTTAGCCTCAATATAAAACCAGCCTCTAAACAAATTCACCAGCACAAATCTGTTGAGGTGCAGAAGAATACAACATGAGAATTTCCTACTACAATGCATGCAGCATGCTGGAACACCGAGACAAGGACTTACAAGTTGTATCTGTGTATAAGGATGAACAGTCCATTCAATGCCAGTAGACTGATGGCCCCACCTGACGAAGAAAACAGAAAGCTACAGTCACTCGTTTGGAATCACATGAGACAAAAGTGCAGCGAGTCTGCTCATGAGTGGAGAATAGCGCTATATAAAAGCGACCATCACCATCACAATAGTTGGAATGGAGCATACAAGTATTGCAGAACAGTGTAAGCTGGTGACAACCATAGCAAAGGACAGAGCGACCCAGTACCATTGTACCAATGGTGTAGGACTGTGTAAAACATTGGCAATAAAGACAAAGAATACCAATGTTGTATGTGTAAAACATCACCAGTAAAGACAAAGCATACCAATGTTGTAGGACTGTGTAGGAAAAGAGCGCCATACCAAAGACAAAGCATACCAATGTTATAGGACTGTGTACAACATGGGCACTAAAGACAAAGCATACCAGTGTTGTATGTGTAAAACATCACCAGTAAAGACAAAGCATACCAATGTTGTAGGACTGTGTAGGAAATGAGCGCCATACCAAAGACAAAGCATACCAATGTTGTAGGACAGTGTGAGAAAGTCAGCCAGCACCAGAGGACTGGACATGAAAGGCAGAACCTTCTCGTCCAGCTTGGTCAGCACACGTCGATACAGTCCTGGTGTGAGCTGTAAGCCAACAGGAAATGTCACTTCAGCAACTTGTATCTTTATTGCTGCTAGGTATTTCTAGTTCAAAAGACAATAAAATGGGGGTCAGGTTGAGCTTTACAACAGAAAATGTCACTTCAGTAACTTGTATGTTTATTGCTGCTAGGTATTTCTAGCTCACAAGACAAGAAAATGGCAGTCAGGCAGAGATCTACAACAACAAAAATGTAGAAATATTTGGATAAAAATTAAAATCGCAGATTTGGGGGGCAAAGCAAAAGTCCTAGAACGGTTACAGGCAAATGGTACAGATAAAAGGAAATCTCAAAAGTAATTTTAGCAATTGATGGTTCAGCTGAGATTTACCATACAATACATAATCAAAAGGGGGAGAAGAAAAAAAAAGGGTTGCATACAACTCTGGCAATGGCTGCAGGTGTTTCAAAATCCATGAATATTTGGCCCAATGCAAGCAAGAGCAAAGCTGTTGTCATCTTCTGATTATCAGTATTTAGTCTTCAACTTCTTGTAAACACAAAGCACCCAGGTATTTCTCAGAGCTCTCCAGTAAATCGTTAAGATTTACAGTCATTTGCAAGGAATCATATGTAAACTTTCAGTACTAAACACAGGCAAATAATGACACAGGTGACACGTATAAAAGTATACCTCTGATCTGAGGAACTCCATCCAACACGCTGTGAAGCTCTTCTTATGCTGACTGACTGAAGAAATTTTGGGGTGTGAAACCTTATCATCTGCAAGAGAGTATGAGTTTGAAGAAGAAGAAAAATTGGGCAACTGAAATCCACAGCACTTAGACAGCAAAGAAAATTGCAAACAATCAACAGCACAATAGCGGAAACACCACAGTGATTTCAAATTTGGAGGCTATTTTCTTTTGGAGATAATGCATTCACATGCAGTCATTTTCCCCCTGTTCTTATCATTCACAAGTTTTATAATACAAGCGAAACATCTTTACTGAATATTTTCCACTGTAACTTAGTGTAAGCAACTGTTGTTTAAAAACCTTGGTTCTTTTGTTCTTCCTTTTTGTTGACAGGCTATGAGATATATTGTCACATGAAATACCCTGTTATGTGCAGACCTCTTCATTCCTTTACAATCATAACAACCCACTCTTTTCTTTGATCAAATTGTGTAACAAAGAACTGAAGAGTCGTTAAAGACAGCTCAATACCTGTGGCTGTGAGAAACTTGGTGAGAGGCTCACCGTCACCATGTTCAGGGAATTCCAGGTTTTCTAAGGTGCACAGCACATTGTGCAAGAACACTTCACTTCTCTCCTGAAATGTAAATGAGACATTTATGATTTACACAGAACACAGATACAAGAAAACTTCACTTCTGTCCTGCAATGTACACAAGAGACATTTAAACAGAACACTAAGTACTCCAGAACACCTCAACTGTCTCCATTTAAACAGAACACTAAGTACTCAAGAACATCTCAACTGTCTCCTGGAATGTACACAAGAGACATGATTTACAGAACACATTACAAGAATGCTTCACATTTGTCTAAAATGTACACGAGAGACATTAAAAAACAGAACACTATGAGAATGATTGTACAACTTCTCTCCTGAAATGTGTACAAGAAGCAATCAAACATAACTCTGGACAGGAACATTTTACCTCTCTCCTGAAACATACACAAGAGACATTTATTTATACAAAACCCTTGTCTCTGGAAGGGTAAGACATTTAACTAAAACATGATCCCAGAACCCTTTTCCACCAAACCATTCACTAGAGTCAGTGGAAGCAGCACAGTGCACAAAACCATCTCACTTCTCTCCTGACAACACATGCGTTGAAAACATGCAACTAAAAATGATAGCAAATGCATTGCATCCAACTACAGAAGGGCTGAAAACTGGTGCATGATACTTTTGGGGGAAGTGGGGAATATTTGTACATAGCTACAAAGTTAGTGCTTGAATTTTAACGTCATGTCAGCAGCAGAGGGTCACCTCAGGATGTACCTGTCCACATAGACAATGTGTAAACTATAATGCTACAACAACAAACATATGAAGCCTGCTTGTAGTTGAAAATATAATGTTAACTTTCCTTACACCCCCCCCCCCCAAAAAAACAAAAACAACAACAACCCACACCCACCCAAACCAACCCCAACAATGGAAGTCTAACCACTCTCAACCCCCCCCCCCCCCCCCAAAAAAAGTCAATAGAAAAAAAGAAAAAAAAGAGAACAGCAAACAGGCCAAAGTAAGCACACCATCAACAGCAGAAAAACTCAAACTTATGCACACACACAAATTGATCCAAGCCAGTCTGTACCTTGATCGGTGTCTTGCCAAGTTCCTGGAAGTCTAACCACTCGGACTCCCAACCACCACCCCCAAAAAACAAAAATGTCAACAGAAAAAAAAGAATAGCAAACAGACCAAAGCAAGCACACCACCAACAGCAGAAAAACTCAAACTTAAGCACACACACAAATTGATCCAAGCCAGTCTGTACCTTGATGGGTGTCTTGCCAAGTTCCTGTTTCATCGCCTTCATCATGAAGAACCGAACATCGTCATTCTCTGTCACCTCACTCAGGCGAAATATCAGTGACTCCATGTTGACTGTCCGTGATAACAACTGGCCAATGATACCCTGTCACACAAATGATGATGATATCATTAGGATACACCAATTCACAACACTGACTGGATGTTGAACACAAAATCAACTTGTCATACTTGAGAGAAAAAAAAGAGCCAAAAGAAAAAAAGCAGAGCACCTTTGTTCACACGAGTCAAACAAGAGAGGGAGGGAGGGAGTGAGTGATGGAGAGAGTGAGAGAGTAAGAGACAGGGTAGAAACTGACCTGTAACAGTTTGAAGGGGAACTGGACCTGGTCAGGTGCTGGAGTTTCCAGTGGTCTCTGTCCCTCCTGCTCCACAAACTTCAGCAATGCCACCAGCGATGCTTCCTTAACAAATCAATGAACACGACTTCTTAAATAAGTCATGCCACAAATCAGAATTAGTGAAATACGTAATTGTGGTGCTTTACGTCCACAGAAACTGTAGGGATGGGGAAAGGGGGAGGGGTCAGGTACCTATGAATAGTTCATCTGTGCACTATGACCCGTAATGCCTGAAGAGACCATCAGCCACTACCAGAACAATAATGTTAAGGAGGCGGGGACCACACTAGTGTGAAGCAACTTGTGCACTCTGCTGATTGCTGTTTCAACAGCTGCATGGACCGAAGTCACAAAGACAGTGTCCGAAAAGCAACTGTTGAGGAACAACTCAGCAGCAAGACAATCCATCCAGCTATGACAGCCCAGCTCCACCTCCTTCCTCTTGGGCTCTGAAAATCCATGATCTTTTAAACCAGTTTTTAACTCAACCACCAGCTGAGCAATTCTAAATGTTGAGCTAACCAGCTTTTGAGGCACTTTGGCTACTGTGATCAATATTATCATTACACTTGTTTCACTAGCCCTCAGTTTTCTCCGTCACAGTCACATGTAAAGATCAGATCTTCTGGCATGGCCCAAATTTATCTGCCACAAGCTTCCATGCAAGAGCACCCAAATTATATTTTTATCTCAGAACAGAGCTAACCATGTCAAGAGTGTTCTGTTACATCAGCTTCCATGGACTGCATCTGCCAGTAGTTCGTTCCAGTCCTTGGTGTTCGGACAGCATTGCTGATGACACTGCTGTACTGACCAAAGAGCATGGAGTAGGCAGTCCAAAGTGCTCTCAGCTGCATTCTGTGTAACTAAGTTGGTCTAATTTTAGCGATTTTCATCGACGGATTTCTTGTTTTTTTTGGATCCAGTCTCAATAAAAATTACTGTTGAGAAAAGCTTCATGTCTCATCTTCCTAACTGTGTTGTTATGTTTATTATGCTTTGAAAAAGAATGTGAAAATTCACCCCGATCTCGGCACCCCTAAGCGCTGCCTTCTGTCAGCAATGTGCATAGGCTGCAAACAATCTTCGCTGTAAGCAGTCTTCAGATGCGGAGTGTTGGATGTAGGCTAGTCCAGCCATGATGAAATCTATATCAATCAAAAGTGCTGCTGCTAAACTTTCTTTCCATATCCATGATGGCTGCCTTCGACAAGCAGAAGTCCTGAATAAAGTTGTTTGAAATGTGTTTAACAGATTTTGTACTGTTTTTAGACCACGGACACTCTCATAAAAAATATCAGGAGAAAGATCAATCTTTCTTCTTCAAAGTTATACTAAAATAAGAGTTCAAAACTATTCATATGTCCAACACTCAGCCGCCGAAACATGATAACAGAGATTTTATTACCACAGCCGTACGATCAGCCATGGCCGCTGAGGCAACCGGACAAACGATCGTGCGTGCCAAGTTGGTGGATTCTCCACTATCAGTGTTCTAGACTGCGTGTAAATGATCTTGTTGATCTTGAAAGTATTAATCTTTTTCTTGAAAGCCAGATTAAGCTGTCAAATGAATGCTTCTGGAAGTAAAAATGAAAAATGAAGTGGTCAGTGAACGATTGCAAACACGGGCGAGAGCTGGTTTGGGTGTCAATGGGATGATTGACAAATTTATTTATAAACAGAAATTTGAGCAAACCTTTCTACTAATGTCAGTCTAGGAGAGACTTTATTGGTAATATTGGATATTGGAGACAGTCGAAAATTCCTGGGACATTTCAAGTGCCATTTTGGGCCACAAATATCAGAATCACTCAAACAGATCTAGCGAATGACGCCAACATTTGCAACAAGAGTGACTGATTCAGTCTGTAAATGGATGAGTGGATAAATTGTTTTACTGACATCAGCACTCAGGAAGTGTGCACGGTTACTCAGAAATTAGATCTAGATCAAATGTCTGAAAGGAGCATACGCCTACTGAAGGACACATATATATGATTACACTCACCTTCTGTTGCAAATTTTGGGTTTATTCGTTTCATATATATATTTGGTAAATGGTGGCAAAAAGAGGACATAGCCGAGACTGCTGTGAACTTTGTTTTGAAACGGGGGTTTGAAGTCAATCCAGTTAGCAACAATTCCAGGATGTTGGAGACAGAAGATTTTGGGGACATCGCTTCCGCATATATATGCCCTTGAAATGGGGCCTGTAAGGTGATGCAAGGTCACCCTGAAAAAAAATGGACTTTTACATTTTCTCTGTGATCAATCAGAAAAGTATGGCATCATGTAGAGTTCTTAACTGCGGTAGAAAAAGTAAGGTGATAGGACAAGTAGAAGAGGAGTTATTATTTTTTAAAACCATTTTTAAGATTGATGGATGACATTTTTTATGAATTTAGCCAGTTTGCTGTGAAATATCTGGAAGAATAATCAAAATGAAGGTCTACAAAAAATTGGGCCTATTATTTGTACTGTGGAGAATGAGGTTCCTAAATATTAGACAGGTTATATGCAAAATAGCTTACAGGTGGGACCTTAAATCTCAGGATTTCTCTAATTTGCATTTTGTGGGCAAACTGGGGCAAAAAATTAAATATTAAAAAAATCATAACTTCAGAACTACTCAAGTGATCAACATAAAATTGGTATCACTGAAATCAGATAAAAAAGATCTATGCAAATATATAAGTCTGATAGTCAACTATTGAGTTTCAAAATCACTTTGGACTACCTACATGGAGTGTCCCCTTCTTTGTCTTGACAGGGTTGGTGTTTGTTTGAAGTGCAATATCAACTTAAATCTGATTTTTTAAAGGGATCTTGTACAGCATAGATAAGATACTAAAATAGTCTTGAAAACCTCTTTACTCAAACCCATAGATGGAAACTTTTATTTCAGCACCATTCTTCTATTTCCCATTTCAGATTTAGCAACTGACTATAAAATATTACAATACAGAACAAACCCTGTCAATTGTCTGTCTGGATAAACAGATAGTTGCCAACAGTAAAATGAGTAATTATGGTACCCGCAGTTTGGCATCTTCAGACTCCAACTTTTCCAAGAGAATCTCGCATGCCATCTTGTACTGATTCTGCAGCCAGGCACATAACTGCTCCTCTTTTGTCAGGTCTGCACAAACACCACATACCAATTGACCTCTACACATAAGCCAAAATGACATGACATAAATCAACAAGGTTTTCAGTTATGGTGTAGATCTATCTTCTAGTCTAGCCACACTTCTTGAAATCCTATGACATCCGTGTTGACAAGGCATTTGTGATAAAATTTACAACCTTGAAGGTGACCTGGATTGCACAGTACATGGACTTTTTTTTCACATTGTATCAGACTAAGACTGTAACCAGTGCAACTGCAAGTGGCACAGACAAATTTTGGTTAACTCATTTCACAACATTTGTTTTTCCTGTTTTTGTTTTTTGTTTTGGTCAAAATGTGTTGAGTGGGTCTATGAAAACCCATTCCCAGAGCCTGTGCATTAACCCTTTCCTTACCAATTAATTTGCACTGTTGGCACAATTTCCCTCTAATCATATTTTAGAACACTGAAACAGGTTAAGGTAACCAGGAATGTTCATTCTGAGACGTTTGCTCTGGACACATAATATTGATAATGCAAGAAAGGTCTGAATTCAGGGAAGAGGTAAGCAAGCAACTGGTTTTTAATGGATATAAGTAGCTAGGTAATTGGGTTTTAATGCCTAGTCAACCATCGTTACCATGTACACGATGTAGGGAATAACTCACATTAATATTAATTATTACCTAAAAGCCAAAAAAAAGGCTAAAGGGCAAAACACACACATATATATATATATATATGAGATATGGCAACATCAAACACTACTTCACCAAAAACTATTAAAACAAGTGAAAGTCCAACAATCCAGCAAAATTATTGTTAAATAAAAAGCTAAAACTTTAGCAATACATATATTTAATTAAATCCTGTTAAAAAAACAAACAACTGGAGTCCAGAGAGATCACGCGCAACATCCTGATACGAGTCTTACAACATCCTACAGACACTTGCAAAACATTTTGGCATGGACACCATTTTATATCCTTTGGCTTAAACTAAAGGCAGTGAATGGGTTAAATTGAAAAATAACAGCAGTTTGCTGATTGCCATTTTCCTCTGGCTCACCTTCTTCCTTAATGAGCATGTGAGCAATAAACATCTCCCTAATGGAGAGACACCATTTGAATCGAGGCAGTTAATGGGTTAAATTAAAAAAATAGCAGTTTGCTGACTGCCATTTTTTTTCCTGGCTCATGACTTCAGTATCATTACCTTCTTCCTTAGTGGGCATGTAAGCAATAAACATCTCCCCAATGGAAAGACACCATTCAAATCAATGTCCTTAGAGGCAGTTAATGG
This sequence comes from Alviniconcha marisindica, assembly GCA_018857735.1. NCBI lineage: Eukaryota > Metazoa > Mollusca > Gastropoda > Provannidae > Alviniconcha > Alviniconcha marisindica. The sequence continues at coordinate 1,332,895 of JABMCL010002049.1, read as the reverse complement.
GTGATATTAAAAAAATAGCATTTTACTGACTGCCATTTTTTTTCCTGGCTCAAGACCTTCATTACCTTCTTCCTTAGTGGGCATGTGAGCAACAAACATCTCCCCAGTGGAGAGGAACCGTGTGAAGACCTGCTGCAAGGCACGGACAGCCACCAATGCAACTGACACCTCATCTTCCTGCAAATCACAGCAATATCGTTCCACGAGACAACCAATTTCATTAAGACTAAGAGGTACTACTAGTACTACTCTAGTTTTATATATAATATATAATAAAGGACAATAACATTTTCTGCCAGTGCCAGGAAAGGAATAATTGCTCTCATAATACCATCAGCCTATAGTATAAACAAACTAAAGTTACTTAGTTCTTGGATTGTTAATGTCCTGTCAGCCACATAGGGTCACATCTACTAGATCTAGCCAAATCACACATTCAAAATTCGTTTGCATCAGTTCAAAACACATTCACTAAATCACAAGTTTGTCTCTAAATCGTTCTTGGATTGTTAATGTCCTGTCAGCCACATTGGGTCACATCTACTAGATCTAGCCAAATCACACATTCAAAATTCCTTTGCATCAGTTCAAAACACATTCACTAAATCACAAGTTTGTCTCTAAATCGTCTAATTCATTGATACTGTGACAGTAATACTAACTACATTAAAAACCAATCATCCATTTATCTGATGTATACATGCACAATAACACATGCATGTTTTGGTACCTGTTTATATTCTGCAGGCACTGACCTCAGGAACCTGCTTAAATCAGCTGTGACTATGACAGTATGAGCAGGGTGACCTATTTTATTCTGCCGGCCCACATGGGAAACTGTGCTGACCAAAACTGATGCAGTTAAAAAGTAGGGAGAGGATCTGTGAAAAATGGTGAATGGGCCAGGATGGTCAAAATTAGGGCAATAATTGTCTAAGAAATTGCTGGCAATGGGCAAAGCATGCACGGCTGCTTTGTTCTGACCTACTCCAGGCTTTAAACTTCAGTTTAATTTAAAGGGAGAACATTTGTCAGCTCTGGGTTCTCAACAGAGAGGACCTTAATTTCTGTGTCCACAGTACCCCACTGCGGGAAAATAAACTGAAAAAAGCCTAAAAGTAAAACTGAATTTGGTACAAAACAATGTCTTGCAAAACACCTCCACTCCTTTTCCAATAAAAATGTGGCTAGCTTATCACTCACTGTCTCTTCCCCCCTCCCCCCCCTCCCCCCACCACATTGTCATTGGGTTTCTAGGTATAATACAACTAAGTCGTAAGTATGTTATAATGTACAGTACAAGCAATATCATTCCCATTTTGTTGTTAAACATTCTCAAAATAAAACACATAAAATCAAGATCTTCCCCCTTGCTGGTTAGGTTTTTTATTCAGCTTCTAGTTCTATTGTTCTAAATTTGGTTTTATAATTTATTCACAAGAGATGAGACAGCAGGACTGGTTACACACAAAGACAAATTGTACTGGTAGTGGTACTACTCATACTCATGAGTAGCCCATGTTGCAAATGCTGCGTCTTTGTTTTATTAAAGTAATATATCATGAGGTTTGTGTTCACATCACCTGAGGAACAAGATCAATGAGGTCCACCGAAAACCATTAAGCTAAGGCCAGCGGTGACATTTGACTGTTTTTGCTACAGTTGTGTCCCACTAACCATCACTGAATATTGCAAGAGGATTGTAAATCAAAAATAAAATCATTGGAGCATTCTATTTTAAAAACAAAATCCTTGTTTTTAACAATTTAAATTATTTTGTTGATCCCTTTTACAAAGGTCAGACAAAATAATTAATAATGAAAAAGCTCATGCTCAGGCTTGAACTAAGTTGATCTCTGTTGTGGTGGTGTATAAAACTATAATTAATGAAGATAAGCCAGACAGATTTGGTATTAAGTATCGTATCATATCATAATCTGATATCGTGTACCTTGGTATAATCTAGGGCCAAGCAGATCTGCAATTTCTGTTACATTTACAGGCAAGCTGAAGCAATACATGATTGCACTTGTAGCCGTTTTGCTGAATGCCTAAAGCATAGGTTGCAAACACATAGAAAAACTGTGTTTTTATTGCAAAATAAACCCCTCTCAGTCTCACTCTCAGTCTCATGCAATTGGCAGAATTGCTCAAACCCCCTGCATTTACTATACAGGACGTAAAGAAGTCCTAATCTGTACGACAGAATGCATTTTAATCACAGGCTTTAAGAAGTCTCTCTCTCGTTCAGTCTCTGATGTCAGGTTGCAAAGTTGGTGGTCACCAAATGGCAAGAGAATGACTCTTGCTTTTGCACTTTCTCACACTTCTGCCCCCACATCTGGAACAATCTCCCCATCAGGCACTCTGCTACTCTCTTCCTTCAAAAGCAAACTCAAGACATTTCTCTTCTCAGAATATTTCACTTTTCAGCTAAGCAAAATTGTCCTTCACCTCTAATCAGTCTGTACAGTGTGTGTGTGTGTGTACGTGCATCTTACACATAGTTATAAATGCTTGAACCTTTGCTGATGTGTACATTATATGTTAGTTTTTGTTAAATTGCTGATAAAATTTTCCATCTCGAGCTACATTGTGTGTTAAGTCTTAAACTGTTAACTAATGTTATGCTTGTTAAGCGCTTTGAGCCGCGGGGTAACGTTTCATTAATTGTGAATGGCAAAGTCACAAGACAGTGTCCACGAACCCCAACCTTTTTGAAGAGAAAAGACAGCCGAAGCGGAATCGAACCAAGGTCCTTCTGCTTACTAGCATAACGCCTTACCGCTAGGCCAAACCGGCTCGTAGTGGCTAGTGTGTTCACAGAATCACACAACTCCCGCAAAGCCACGTGGGTTCAAGTATTTGATGTGGTGCATGTTTACGTCACACAAAACAGCTTCTTTTGTTTACCTGGCTATAACAAAGTATGTCGATCACAGCATTGACTCCCTTTTTGTCATCAAGACACTTTTTAGCCTTACATTTTATGTCCAAAACTTTTTCTTTGTTTGATTTCATGACCATTCTGTGTTCTTCGCTAGTCACAAATATTGTACTGGCAAACGCGATGACCAATGAAAACAGCTATTACATGTTATGTCGGTTTTCAATATGGTTTATATTCATACACTGAAATACAGCCATGTTAACGTGTGTCATTTCTTTTGATTCAATTTTGGATGTTGTATTCAAAAACCATCAACGATGCGATTCAAGTCTGCGCGCAGTGCGCATAGCAATATTAAAAACAAATCGGGAATGAATATTTGAAATTGTTATGACCAAGTACAGTCTTCTTCCGCGCATAGGCTCAAAACATTTTGTCGAAAACGAGTGATTTTTGGGAAAATGTGTTGCACACTTTCTAGAAAGATCAGTTTGTTGGGCGCTGGTTACCATCAATAAACAGAATACTTCTTGAATGATTCGAATTTCTTCGAAATGCTGCGACCTCCTTCACGCGAATGAGGAAACAATCAGCCAATCATCTCACGTGTTACACTTAAGAAGCACCCTTCTGGCCGTTTTGCACATGCGCATGAGACTAAATCTTTACGACGGCAGATGACAGTCTGACGTTTGCATCAGAAGTTTTACTCGATTTATGTGTTAATTTTCAGACCTGTTGTGCGCATTGGGTAAAAATGTTTAGCTAAGGTGTTTATACGGTTGGAAGTGGGTTTTTTGACCATGATGGATGGCTTCAAGATGAGAAACTTATAAAAATTCAGGTAAGTTGATGTCTGGATTGTGATCTGTCATGGCTTCCCAGGAAGACGCGCACTGCGCTTGCCCAGAATTCTGTGCAAACTAGCACGCGGCTTCGCGCGCCCCCGTTTTTGCGTTGTATCGGTGCAGATCGTTCTTGCTATATAATGTATTAGATAGTCACATTTGCCATTTTTGCATTTGGATTCGGGTGTGGGGTGGTTATCTTGTATGCATTAGTGAGATTAGGCGGAAAGCCCTGTTATAGACGTCTGGATTGAGCTAGAACCGGTTGAGCATTGAAACCTGTTCCGCCCTGCTGTATGGGTTTTCAGGCCCTTAAACCGCGTTCAGATTTTTTTATTTAAATAATTAATGCAAATTACAGACGTTTTTGATTAGTGCTGTGGTTAAATTTTTATTACTGTTGCCTTTTAAAGATTCAAACATTAAAAGCACCGTAAACAACCGACTTCTCTGGACTCTTTCATTTTTTGACCGCGAGCGGGTTGGGGGAAATAAGCGTTTTGGACACATGGTGATGGTTACAATGTGACAAGTGCTGAACTGTGCATGATGATGCTTCCTTTGCCTTACATTTTCATGCTAGTTTTTAGCTATTAATGTCACTGAGTATTCTCACAATTTACTTACAAGCCTTAGCATATTCCCAGAAGGATTTAGGAAAAAATGCCATTTACTCAAATTGCTATTGTGTTTTATTCGTATGTTGTGATTTTGCAGTGCTGTATTTGTAGGGAGTTGGTTTAGTTACATGGCAGTGTCAGATTCCTGGAGTGACATGCTACAGATACTTTTTTGTGTGACTGAGTGAAAGATTTTAAAACAAACAAATTTACTTGTAGAGTATTTGCTTCATTGTTTGGTTTTTAAAATCAGTGTTGTAACTTGTTTGATTTTTTTTTTTTTTAACACAGTGTTTTCATGAATGTAAGAAAATGGATGTACATGCACAAAATACTTATATCAACTCAATAGGTGTGGGAAATATACATGAGAAATAATTACAAGCATGTTCTTTTGAAGACATGGAGAAAATCTCTTTATTTGGTGGTTTGTGTACTTGGACCTAGTGAACATGGAATAGCACTGACCATTATCACAAAATCATCAGTGTGGTAATCTTGAACAATATCTACTCATTCTTCATCTGACAAACTCACTATTGTTGAACTAGGGTCAGAGAAATCTGAGAGTAAGTAAGAAAGTAATTTGATTCTTTACATCCTGTTAACTAGGACAGTTATCATGTTTTGTAATCCAAACGCTCTCAGTGCTAAATGTGTAATTAAAACTGATACATTCTCAGTTTTAAAAACCCAATAAAAATGTGTGAAAACAAAAACACCAAAAGGTGACAAACTTATAATCTTCTGAAAATGTTATCTCCTCCTTCAAATACACTTGTACACAATCCAAAGAAACTGCTGTCAATAAAATGCTCAGTGATCAAACTGCAAAACACTGCGTCTTTCACCGAAATTAGAAGTAGGTAGGTCCAGCCAAATTTTGAAAAGCAAGCAATGCAATCCATTAATATGTGATATTAAAGAGGGTCACAAGGCAAGTGCACAAGCCAAATTTCATTTATCTATATAAAAAAAAGAGATATCACCCTTCAAATAGTCACCATTTTAGGCGTTTTATGCATATTTTACAAAGTGCCATTTTTGTATGGCTCTAGCATAAAAACTATTGGTCACACATCCACCCAACTTGTTTTACACAGTGTCTGCACTACATAGACTAAACACATTTTTTTCAGCAGTCATCCTTACTCAAATATTGGAGATGCAGAGTGCCAAAAATGGAAAAATCACTAATTTTGACATTGTCCGATCACCAATCTTTGACAGTACCATGACAAGATCAAACATAACATGGGAATGGAAAGAGGTACAACCATAATTCTGGTATCAACTGATTCAGCATAAATTAGACAATACAAATTCACAAGTCTAAAGAAGTGCAAGCTCAATTTTACCTACAGAGGCAAGTTTCCATGAGAAAAAAGGGTGCAAATATCCCGCAAATCTTTGATGGTAATAGCATTAAAGCAAATCAAACTCTGGAATGGAAAGAGATACAGCCATGGTTCTGGTATCTGCAGATTCAGAATTAATCTGAGAAGGAAAATGCACAGCATAAGGAAATTTAGGCAAATTTTAGATATATGTAGACTTGTTTGAATGAGGAAATGAAGTTAAAAACTGCAGTCCAAGTGTGGCCTCGTGGTAGATGTTAGGGCCTGCCTTGCTTTCTAGGACCAATTCTCTCCTCAAGATGATGAAACTGATCATCCTCTGAAATCATTAACAAAGAAATATGGGTTGTTCTCAGAAATTGTGTACCAATACTGTGACATAGGTACCAAAAAATCTAAATGCTTTAAAACTCCTGATATGTAAGTTTACTTGATGTTTAACACCTATTGCATGTGAGGAATTGAAAAAAAAGATAATCTGCACTATTTAAGTAGGACAAAGGGGGGGGTCAAATGACGCATACTGCCAAGAATTAACAGTGTAACGCGGAAACCAAACTTACCCAAATACAGCATCTGTTGCACTCAAAAGTGACATCTTCAGGGTATTTTACATGTCATTTGCTATAGTAACAGCAATGCTATTAGTAGGTAGTACCAAGCAAAATTAGCACTTAAAGTGACATATTTAAAGTAAGTGGCCTTGATGAAATGAATAATCATGCACAGTTTCAAGGCTCTATCTCAGGTAGTTCTCGAGTTATTGCATTTTAATGTTGCTGTGGTGCGTCGCGATTTCAGACAAAAAGGGCCATTTTGAACATTTGGCAAAGTTCAGAATTTCAGAGAGAACAGACTATACAAACAGGAAAGTTGAAATTTGGGGATTTACTTATTTTGGTATATGACTCTAAGTACACAGAATCTAGAAACTGTATAATAATGCATTCTGGCACAGGTACTTCCTGAAGTAGGCCCAAAATAGGTAAAATCGGAGCGTCACATTTTGCACAAAAACACAAATTTTCAAAGTGCTGTAAAACATTAACTACTGCACATAGAGGCTTGAAATTTTCTGAGCAGACTTACCATAACTAGCCCTGCATAACCAGTGAGTATCATGAAGATCAAACATATCATGATTTCCATGAAATCTCAATGTTATGAAAAAAATCGTAAAAAAAACACAAAAAAGGTATCTCCAGAAACCACCATGCTTGGCAAATATCTTTCCAATACTAATCAAAATTAGGAATCTGTCAACAGAATGACATACAGTTTTACTCACATCACTGGCAGTACTCCTCTTGGAACAGTGTATACAGCCTAACCAACTTTACATAATCTGCTGTGGACCAAGAACGTCCATTCTGGCTGGCAAGTCTGACATTCCACATGAAGACAAATTTCTTGTGCACAACATCAATGTCTTCATGCTTCCACCGGAAAATGTTCTTGTTGGGCACTTGGTCCATGAATGACACCTCTGCTGTGTCATCTTCATGACTCTGCAGTACTTCCCCAAGGTAAAAATTGTTGTCATACAGCAATGGCTTGACCTTGTGAAAACTTTCCATCTTCCAGTTCCAGCATTACATGTTCCCCATCTTCGCTCTGTCCTGCTTGATCTTGCTCTTCCTGGTTCTCTTCTTCCTCCCCCTCAGCTTCCTCTTGTCTTGGCATCTTCTTTGCACCTCTCCGTTTCCTTTTCCTCCCACTCTCTGGTCTGCAGGCCTCAACGGCATCTTCATGTTCCACAGCAGGCAATGGAGGCGGAACATCTTGGACAGCAGGTGTACTCATTCCCTCTGAAGTTCCCAAGTAGAGGATCAGGTTAGCTGTTATCTGGTCTGGGGTGAGCTTGGTCTTATTCAGCAGCTTACTGCCACTGCCCAGCACTACACAGTGGTACCGTAACTGGACAGAGAGTGCAGAGAATTTGGCAGTCTTGGTTTGGTGCTGTGCCATCAACCTCTTCACGCTGGCTCTGTCAAGACACGGCCCTCCCTGGCACTGTACAGCTCTGACTGCCTCCAGCTTTCTCTGTTCTCTCATTGCTGAGAGCACCTCCTTCCTAGCACGTTGTTGCAGCAGGTACTCCTGCCTTTTCAGGACAACAGCCTTTTCTTGGGAACGATGTTCCTCTCACAGAGGCGCGCGCTGCTTTTGTCCTGGCAAAGGACAGAAGCCTGCGCTGCTCCTCTTCTGTCTTCTTCAAGAGGAACTTGGAGATGGGTTTATTTCTTTTCAGCATGTTAACAGTTGAATGATGGTGAACTGAACTGTGCCTCCGTTTAAACAAAGAAAAATCCAAGTCACCCAGACAAGCTTCTCCAAACAAATTGTTGAGCTTGCAGTGGCTCATCTTCTGTCTCTGCTCTGGTGTTGCTGGAATGCTGTAGATGCCACCCTCAAGAAACTGGTGAAGCTGTCGCCGAGTTGTTAACGCACTCTTTCATCATGGACAGCACACTATCTTTCAAGATGGCTGCAAGGTCAGCTGGTAGGTTGTTGATGTACACATGGACCTTAAAAAGACAAATCATGTGCAGAAAAATAAGATTTCATGTACACTATACATTTTATTTTAAGGAGTCTTGAAGAAGAAAAAACATCCCAATTCTTATATTTGTGTTGATGATCATCAATGTACTCCATATGTGCGTAATAATAATATTTTTATACTATGTTTCAATTTCATATTATAAATAATCTGGTAGTGGTATGACTGACTAGGCGTTAAATATCAGTTTACCTACCTGACCTGTGTCCATCACCAGAAAACACAAGTTAGGTTATCTGTACTTTTTACCGTCATCAAATATTTGTGCAGGCATGGGTTGTTTTGTGGGGGGGGGGGGGGGGGGGAAACTGAAAATTTTGGGGTCTTGTTAAATAAAATAAACACTTACATTGTCTATGGCTTCACTGGGCAGGAGACCAAAACCCTGTAGAGCTGTGGGGCACTTGGTCAGCATTTCCAGAGTGCTGGTGCAGTCCTTGGCTGCGAGGATGTTTGCAAACATGTGCTGGATGTAGATCCCCTGGTCCAGGTAGTGGGTGCTGGATTTGATGAGTTGCCAGAAGGGACCCGTGACAAAGATGAAGCAAACAGCCAACGATGCAACCATTGCAACAATTTCAGTTGACTGAATGTCATGGACAATGGACTGCTGCTTCAAATTTGATGGCTCTTTGTAGTTTGAAAAGAAAAGGCAGATGTCATCCTGGTGATGGATGATGGCTGCTGCAGACTCAAACAAATTATTGAATCTGTTTCCGCGGAAGCTGTTCAGTTTACTGGTCAAAGCACGGAGGGAACAAAAGGCAATCCAGTCATGTGCCATTTTTTTCATCCCCACAAGGGCCCAGCACATCACAAACCAGGCAAATCAGTCTCACAGCTGCTGGTTCCACACTGGAAAACCTTTTGAATGCTAACAGGCTGTCGCGTCCTAGTTTCTTTTGGAAGTCCCTTGCTTTTTCCACAGACGTTAAGGCTTTGGAGGCAGCTGCTGACAGTCCAAGAAGAAAGTGGGCATTGCAGTAGAGTCGTGTGATGCCCTCTTCTGACTGGAGAATTTCTTTTTTTCTTGGCCTCCACAGCATCCTGGAAAGACTTCATGACATTTGCTCTGTCAGTCATAATGCCCACCATGTTCCTCAACATGTCCTTGAGTTGTTCCTCACCCCGATCATCAAAGTCAAGATAGTGCAGCTCATCCAAGATATGCAACGTCAAGTCAAGAAGAGACTGAGCATCTTCTCGTGCAGTAAGCTGAAAACCAAGCGACAGAGTGGTGTCTGCCAGAGTGATCTGCTGCCCAACAAACTTTACTCGGCTCCGACTTGTTCCATCACAATGGAGATCAAACACATTTGTTGTCATCTCCTCTCTTGCATGTATTTTTGCAATGACATGACCCACATCTGCAAATCTGAGAGCACTTGACTTGCTTGGTAGCTCACCATCAGGGATGTCACATTTAAAAATGTGTCGTGCCACACACTGAATCACCTGATGACAGGAATGAGCAGCAATGTCACATTCACCAACTAATTGGGCTGTGCAGGTCACAACATTGTGAATTTGTGACCTTTTAGCACTGGTGTTTGTGCTTCGGTAGCCTGAATCAGTTGTGCATTTTGTTGAAGTTGGTGGTGTGCCTCTTTCAGCTGTTTCTTGATTTCTTTGTTCAGTGCCACACTCTCTCGCAGTCTCTTTTTTGACACACTGATCTGTTTCTGCAGTGAACGCAGTTTTACCTTGTCATGCCTGACCTCTTGCTGAGGAACTTGATGCAACAGTTCTCTGGCATTTCGTAGTTCTCTATCCTTCCTCACCAAGCGTGCATAGACTGCTGAGTATTTAAGGAAACGATTCTCCTTTACCTTTCCTTTCAGACTCTCTTTACAGTCCTGAAATTCCTTTGTGAGATTTCCCATTGCCATTTTCAGCACATGAACCTTCTCAGTTTGTTTCCTGAGATCACCAATGGTTTTCTCCTTCTCCTTGCAAAGTTCCTGGAGTAATGCTGAAAGTTCTTGGCTCTGCTTTAGTTCATCCACTTTCAGTCTTAGTTCTCAGTTTCGTCTTTTCAGTTCAGCTGATATCCCAGAAATATCAGCAGACACTCCGGGTGACACGAAAGGCTGACTAGATAGTGACGAGAGGCCAGAAGGCTGGCTAACCGGTTGTAGGCCTGAAGGCTGGCTGGCTGGTTGTGGGCCTGAAGGCTGGCTGACTGGTTGTGAGCCTGAAGGCTGGCTGGCTGGTTGTAGACCTGAAGGCTGGCTGGCTGGAGACTGGCCAGAAGAAGAGGGTCTAAAAGTGCTACTGAAGGGGGCCCTGAGAAAAGAGTTCAAGGCATCCTGACCACCCGTTTTACTCTGTCTCCTCCTTAAAGCTTGTGTCTGCAACTTTGTTTTCGAGACAGTGGTGTCCATTGAAGCAGAACTCATGCTCGAAAAAGCTCCCCCGACAACTGAAAGATCCACTTGAAAAGAACATCACACTTAAATCCTTGCTTGGCTGCAAAATATGCTAGCTCTGACACCAGCCCATTTGTCAAGGAAACACACGTACGAAGATTATCTCTTGTCAGCGCACTTCGAGTTACTCCAGCTTCTTTCGTGAATGGACCTACGTAATATGTCACGGTCATACAGCAAGAAATGTTGGTTATCTTTTGTCCGACTAAACTGTTGTACTGCAGATCGTATGAGAGGGACAACTGGAGGAAAGTCTTCATCAGGAAAAAGCCTGACAAAGAGCTGTTGGATTTCTGCCCATGTTCTCCCCTTCTCCTCTTTCAGTGCATTCAGCTGCAGCAGAAGACGGTTGTTAAAAACAACTGCTGGTGGCTTCCCAACCTTTCCCATGTGATCAATGCAGGCTGCCAATGCCTGGTATTGGTCATCAGCTGTCAACAGACAAAGTCATACTTTCAGTTCAGTCCCCAATATTTATTCTATTTCTTTACATTCATGCTGATTATAATAACTTATACTTTATAATTTTTATCATTATCAGGGTGCATGGTGACATTCAACTAACGACTTGAAACTTCTGTAACTAGTGTAAGACTAAGAAATGCACAAAGGGAGTTAGGACTAGGAGGGGAGAGTTTACAAAACTTGAGATTTTGTTGTAAATAAAGGCTATCACTAAGTAAACAGTGCTTTATGTATTTACACTGTTTTAAGCACGCAGTGACTTGATATTTCATCAACAAAAAACACGTTTTGGAAGCCTTGCATACGAACCAGAAGTTCGATTATCTTCCCTTGCCACATTCTGTCGATCTCAAAGACCTGGTGAATTTGTTTAAATCAAACCATAATCCGACGATTATTAACAATTAAAATCGTTTAGAAAGTTAGATTCAGGTTTAACCTACAGCAGAAAAAAATTAGTTAAATACTTAGAACCAGCATCAACAAGACCTGAAATTTTTACACACGTGGTCGATCTCGGCCCATGATTCCGCCGTGCGTAAGAACAAAACTGCCGGATTTTTGCAATATAACAACCGAGATATGGATTACAGTTATATGAAACAAAGAAAACAGTATCCTTATACCCAAGACTATTATATCCAAGCATGTTTTGATGGACTTACCGATCACAGACTGCATCGGGCTCGGCGGAGCGTTGTGTGCTGAGCCGGTCGCTTCGATCTCCATTACAGCGCGTGGGGTGCACTCGTTTTGTTCGGCCACTGAACTTTGAGCAACAGGTTCGTTGCACAAATACCTCCTAATATATCGATACTTATACCATTCAAAAGAAGAGATTCTGAACTTTTTAACAGTATGAATATAATGCCTATTTATTCAACTGGACGAGCAAGAAAGCAACAAAAACTTTCAACATTTTCAATTCAAATTTCCTTTCACTTGAACTTCCGCTCACGCTTTTGACCAATGGAAAGAGCGGATTCCCTTCTTTCTTGTGACGACATTTCTATTTATAATATTATTGTTGTGTGACAAGCGAGCGAGTTGAATCGAGCCACCCAAAGCCGAGGTTCGAACACGGGCCACGGAAGCCGGTTCGCAGTAGCGCGAGCATTAAGTTTGTGACTGTTTTTCTTCAAAACACACACATGCATCTTTCATACGACAAACAAATCTTTGCAACCATTTAATAGATAATAAAACCAACTTTATTCTCATATAAATTTAAACAAGAATGATGATGATTTGGAGGTAGTAAAATCGAATGAAAAATCATGACAATTGGGTCAAAGTGCAAAATGTCAACAGCAATCCCGGCGGCTTGGTACTACCTACTATTAGGATGTAACCCAATTATTCCATTTTAGTGTGTTATTTGATTAATTTTAAACATGACCATAATTTTGTTTGGTGCGCAAAGACCCAAAGTACTAACCAGTAACTACTATACATGTATGAATTCTTTTTATTTAAGTGTATTACCAGCATATAATGTCAGATCATGTAATGAATGAACAAATAATGAAAATATCACTGTTTTGTGTTTGAACAACTCATTTTAATAATCTGATTGACCGCGTAACATGGAAACAAATCACATACAACTAGCAAGAACATCAGTCAATCACAAAATAGAAGAGAAGCAAGAACATCATTCAGTCATACAAAACAAAAAGAGCAGCACTAGGGTTCTAGTGTAATACAGCTGCTTTCCTGAACAGGTTATTGAACACTATAACCCCCCACCCCACCCCCACCAAAGTCACTGTAAACATAAACACTAACAACTAACCCACCCACCCCAGGTTGCTGAACACTACACCCCCCTCCAAGTTACTGTAACATAAACACTAGTTAGTTGGTAATTGGATTTTAATGTCCTGTCAACCACACACTGTCACCCCAGGACAGTCAAACTCGGGTCATATTCATGAGAAAATTTATGCATGTTTCTAAACTCTTCTCATCATATATAAAAAATATAAACCCTTTGACTTTGTCAAGTCAGTCCACAAAACCAATCACTTTGCAAACATAAAACATCCACAAACATCACACACAAATTTTTGAAGATTTAGTCCCTTCAATATTACCCCTGTTAAAGGAGCACATTAGGCTAGGACATGCTGGTATCACTGACCATTCCGTCTAATTTATCGATACCAGAATAAAGAAAAAATTGAAATGGACACAATTCAAAAGATTTTTTATATATCTAAATACATAATGGCAAATACCAGTGCCATATGGCAGCAAGCTACCAACAATCATCTAGCTGCTCAACAAGAGCCATACATAAAAGCCTAACCCTTAACAAAACATTTCAGAGTTTTCTGGAGAGAAAAAAAGTCAGGAGGATCAACCATTAGTAGAAAAATGATGACAGAAAGAGCAAAAGGACTAGGCAGATTCCAGAAGGGGGAACGGGTGGGTGAACAATCTTGATGATTTGTTCTTTTGGCAGCCAAGATTCATCCGCCCACACAAAAATGTGTGCTGACCCAGGCTTCACAGTCAGGTAGTGTAACTTGAGGTCTTCACTGGCTTTATCCACATCTGGGAACTTGGCAAAAAAATGGACATTTCTGTATCAACTTTTAACTTCTGCCTGGACAAAATCCCTTATTGCTGGAGCTGGCTGGTGGGGGACTGGATGCTGAACAGCAGGGCTCCTGTGCTGGCTTGCTGGTTACCTGAGAGAAGAAGGGAAAAAAAACTTACCAAGTCCCTGACCGTGACTTTATCAGCAAGTGTAATTTTCTTTTTTGTTCAGTGACCATCTTCTGAGAAGAAGAAAAACATAGTACAGGTGACAATACTTGATGTTTGTTAAAACTGGGTATGTGCTTTTTTTCAACAATAATAGCAATACTGACAGTGTTTAAAGTTCATTAAAATGGATCATTATCAACTAGCCCCTTGGGAAATTCCACACTGCAGAGCAGACAAAAAATAATATTGTACTGACAATGATAAAGTTCTAAAGAGACAGGTGGTCTCTTAGCAGGCAGATTCAATCATTCAGTATTCACTGTTGTGGCCAAAAAAACACCAAAACATGACTACAAGGCTGGCCAATTTGAATGGTTTCCAAACTACTAAAAATAAACACATCCAAGTCGGGTGTAAACAGATAATATTGTTATTATGCATTATTTTAACTCAAATTGAAGCTGACAGTGACAGCAGTATTTTTGCGCACTATACCTCATCGCTGCAGGGCTGTATGAAAATTAAAACCAGAAAAACAATTATTTGTTTCACAAAACAATCGTAGCACTGAATGAAAAAATTCTGCCTTCCAAATTACTCTGCTAATGGGTGGATTCAGTCACTCATGCAAGCTCAACATGAAGTAATTTTTGAATGATTTTATGGAATAAATGAGGGGGAATAAAAAACTAAATATGTTATTATGTTCAAACAAAAAGTGAGTAGAAAACATGCTAATATCTTGGTACAAATGTGTGTTCGTTTAAACTTCGTAACTCTAAAAGCAAAACAACCGCTTTCCGCATTACGATGTTCATGCTCAGACTGATTGACTTTGGCCAGCCATGAAATTTGTCAATACCAAGTCATTATTTCAAATATATGAAAAGGAATTAAAAACAACAACATTTCATTATGTTCAAATTGAAAAGAACAGGAGAAACGTGTCAGTTTTATTTCGATGTGGGTCCGTTTAACTTCATAACATAGCAACGCGAATGCACAGCTTCTACATGCGTGTGAAATCTTAGATCTTGGTGCATTCATTTTTGCCGATCCATGTGGGTGGAAAAAAGAGAAGCATTTGCTCCATTGCGAAAAGTATAACACCAAGACATACATTCGACCTTGCTTCAATAATACTGCGGCAGCAGTAAATTCTTTATATTTTGGTACATTCATCTTTAACATTGTAATGAAGAAGACGCCATTTCAGTTTCCCAGTTGCAAGTGAAACGGAAGGTAGAATTTTCGACTTCTACCTCGATTTAAAATAAAAGCAATCTTAGTGTTACAAGTAAGTGTTTTAACTGAAACTAATATGCCCAAAAAATGTTATGTTAGTCCATGACGGTCATTTTTGTCCTAGTTTAAAGACATTTTCATCATCCCTCCAAACAGACCAGAATTTTTTTAAATCTCACTTCTGCAAATTCTTGAATTTCTGATCACAATCTACGAGGTTCCAGGGTGAAGACAATTATAAAACTCCATCGAACACAAACATAAAATACTCAAGAACAATAATCAGTTATTATAAAAACACCAAATGTTTCAAAAAGCACACAAACTTACCTTCAATCAGAAACTAGCGCTCCTATTTCCATCAACCATTAGCAAGCGAACACGGACACGCTTCATTGAAACGAAATCAAAACACGAACACTGGTCAAATGCAGGATCCGCGAGAGTGCACAGATGTGCACATTCGCCTTTCCCGCAGTTTATGTAGACTGATTCGTCTGAAAGTAGGCCCTAATTCTAGTCTCAGTTAAATTGATGCTGCTTTTTAGAATTAACATCGTAACATCTCAAGCGGGAAACGAGAATCTTACACATCAGCTCAGCTCAAATTTCACTGTTCAAGCTCAACTTCAGGATTTAACTATCCCTGTACAACAATCGGTACTGTGTGTTGTGTGTTAAATGCTGAAAGTAGTTCCTGTGTTGAGTTTGTGAGCACAGCGGCGTTTTCAGTTTCACATTGTGTTCAAGTGGAAGCGATGGGTTACGATGTTAATACTTTCAAAAATGGTTAATTATATATGATTTTTTTTTATTGTAGTTGAAGACAAACGTGCTTCCAACCTAAGAAATGCATTTAATATGACCATTTGAAGTTAAATGCGTTGTTACTGTGTGGTTTTTATGAAGTTTCTGATATATTCTTTCCAATGGTGTAGGTGATGTCACAAGTCGGTGGTGCCATTTTTGATTCCCTTCGCAACATCAATCCGATTTAAAGTACATAACACACAACTCTGGCAGACATTATTATTTTTATTATCGCTCACATCAACATACAAGGACATGAAATAAAAATATTTACATTGCAGTAAAAGATTACCTTGAAATACGAGTTTGAAGTTACCTACCCCAGGTGGCACACAGTTTCCGAGAACGACCCATATATAAACAAAACGGGTAAAAAAGATTTATTTCAAATAAACAGCACACTAACACTTAATACTCACCAATTAAATACACTTAATACTCACCGATTAAATCATCAAATTCTGAAGTTGTAAATAACACTTACTTGACTTTGTGTGAATCATGCAGTAATAAACCTTAGAAATAAATCAGTCAGAAAGGTACAAACAAAAGGAAACAGACAACTAATTTTCTGGTATTTTACTACTACTACCAGTCTCAGCTACTGATTACTGAAACAATCCCAGAAGTAAAACCCTAACTGGAGTCGCTCTAGCCATTATTTGACAATATTTAAAAACAAAAAACTTCCCTACCTTAGATAAAATACCTGGATTATTAAGGAAACTAACAAAAATTGGAGTCCCACTTCAATGACATTTAAAAATTGACATGCTCAAAACTGTATTTAATGTTGCTCTGTGAGTTATTTTATTTCCCCCACCCCCTCCCACCCCCACATTTGATGTGGCTCTTGAAGTATGTGTGTGTGTGTGTGATTATTTCTTTCATTTTGTTTCCTGTTCAGTCTTTCTTATTAACTAAGTTACTTCTGTCTTGTTACCATAGTCTGTCAATTATGCTTGTAAAATGTTAAACAAACAAACAAAAAACTTACCATTATTACTTCTTCTTTTTTTAAATCCCCCCTTGTAATTATTATTATATGCAAAGATTGAAAGAATCATGTAATTTTGTGCCAGGTCTTCCATGTGCACAAAAGGTGGAAGAGAAAGAAGATGGGGGCAAAAGAAATTAATTCTTCAGAAGCAAATACAATTCCAAACTCTCAGTATACCATTAATTTTGGTTGATGGCTCACTTTTATTTTGTTTTGTCTAGATGAGCAGATCTACTGTAAAAAACATATTGGTTCATGACTGCATCGTCTGCTAGCTAAATCAGAGTTATTGTCCCTAACAAGAAAAACAAATATATATATAAAAAATCATTCACTTGCTAAATTTCCTTTAATTTTTTTACTGTTGAGACCATACATCAGTTTTTTGTCAATTCGGATTTACGGGGAAAGAAATTACTACTTTTACAGCAGTTTGCATTTTGGAGGAAATAATGAGGAGATAACTCTGTAATGTTGTTCAGACTATGACCAGACCACAACGAATTTGCTTCAGTTGCATTCAAAGAGATGTAAACAACGCAAAAATACAGTTATGGTTGTGTTGGAAACTCACTTAGTTATCGCTAAAATAAAACACTTAACCATGGTTTCTTTCCAATATCTCCAGGGTGAGCATCTTTTGCGCTGCTCGTGTAGTCGCAGATTTTAGCGATCGTGCAATTCGAGCAGACGACAAAATCTACGGGGTCTCCACTTTCCGTTGCATGGGAACTCTTACAAGAACTCGCTTCCGGATCAAACAATACACCGTTTTGAGCGAAAATTTGTCTTTCCAGTGATACCAAATTGAATATGATGCATTCAAACTTTCTTGGTGTAAATTTATGGTAAAAATGAACGTAATTTTCAACTCGTTTTTTGCTGCAGTCGAAAACGAAGACTTTTAACGAATTTTATAACGGATAAATCTACGGGAATTCCTCTTTCTAAAAATATTAACTTCATATGTGTACGTTTTTCTTGTAAAAGTTCCCAACGCTCATCTGATTTTCAACGTCAGAACCACGCTCGGTTTCCGACCGCTTGGTGTGTTCATTAAAACTTCTTCCAAACTCACAATACATCATTCACGCACAAAATAATGGCATCAACAGGTCATAAAAAGATCTTTTTTTGCCTGATAGTAGTTTTTATTGACAAACTGCACAAAACAAGGCAGATACGACAAGTTAAAAATTTGCAATATTTGCCTTGCGATGGCCATGTTACCCAGCACTAAAGAGAGGCTGGTCCTACCTATTAGAAGTAAGTGAAATGCTTAATGTTTAGCAGCCCACCACATGGCACACTGTTACAGGCAGCCCCTCTCCCTTGAGGCTTGAATAAAAGGTAATGAGTAATATAAGAGTGGCTTGTGTGTAATTTGACTGTCTCCTCCCCTCTGCCAGCCCAAGGACAAGTAATAAGGCATGGGAGTAATGATGCACAATAGGCAATTTTCTGTGGCAATGAAACAGTTTCTGTCTTAGTTGTTTAATTGTGAGCACAGCTGGAAGCTGTTACTCTTGGGGTCTGGCATTAGCACTGTACATGCTTCTGTGCCATATTTCGATAATAAAAATTTTGATGGCACTGGACATTTTTCAAACCAAGGTGGCAGAATTAGTTCACTGAAACTGGTCATTGTCATAACCAGTCATGTACACGGCCATCTATACTACTATTACAGCTCAACTTGTGACCACCCTGCTCCCTTTCCTGTCTAGAACATGCACGTACACACTCCACTGTGCTGCATTTTTGAGATCTGGTCAGACAAAATAACAGCTGTTACGGATGGATTAATTAATTACTTTGTGGTATATGTTGATATTAACTGATGAAATACTGGAAATCATCGTTTAACTTGAACTCTGGAAAAAGTGAATGTTTTGAAGATTCACCATGTCTTTTGCTAGAGTTGTTAACCATGGTGAAAAGTTTGACTGCTGTGGCTGTGCCAATAAGTGGGAGTGGGTATCAGTAAACAGTAGCTGGATTGGTCTAGTTGGATATGTGAAAAGCTGGTGGGAAGCTTGATGTTTGTTTGTAAGTTGTTTTTTGCTGCGCAGTCCCAAACAGTGACATTGTCTTCAATAAATTATGATGAAAGAGGTCGGTTTACAGAAGAACAAGATAAGTGCAGCTGAAACTTTGTGAGGAGGTGAGGAAGGAAGGCAGCATGATGGTAGTTATCTTTATTTCCATAAAAATGGCCTTAGAAGTCAGCATAGATTTTGATCAGGCAAATTTTGATCCCCTTGTCAGGCAGTTCCCATGTCTGGTAATACAATAGGCCGTTTGCCATGGTGCTATTTTTAAGCTGTTTTGATGTTACTTCCCCTGATTTCGGGCGAGGCATCCATGCCCGACACAGTAAACAGTGTTGTGGCATGCAGTGTTTTTTGGAAACTGGACTGTGACAGCCATAAGCAATATCTTTGAAAACGAGGAATTAGTACAACAGGATTGAAGAAGCAATGTTTAGTTAGGCTGTATACCTTTGTCAACAATATTTTAATTGAACTCAAGGCAGTCAGACAGGCACATAGCTGAAGAAGCCAAAGGCAAAAAAGAAGGAAATGATGGTGAAAAAGAAGGGGCAGCCAACGTAAAGACTTGTGCCCTATTACTTAATAATAGTGCCAGTGGGCCAGGTGTGGTGAATCATGGATGAGAAAGAAAGAAAGAAGCCACAGTTACATCACACAAGAATAGGCCTACATGGATGTAGCCAGACCCCCTGCCCGGGAAAAGAGGGAAATCCTGCACATTGATCACAACAATGGTAGCCTCCCGATGAGATTCAACCACTGATTCCTCACCGAGGTATCACAAAAAGAACTGAACATACACAACGTACGAGTGAGGGGGTAGTCTTGATGTTAAATGAGACTGCTTATTCTTTCTTCATGAGCATCAGTTGCCTTGCACTGTTGTATCATGTACACGGATTACATGTATCTAGCCTTTATCCCGTTGCTTGCAGACAGTTCTTGCCTCTTCCTTTTTTTCGGAAAGTGGTTTGTTTTTGTTTTTTTCTCTTCTTTTCCATCATGTGTTTTTTTTCTTTGGCTTATTGGCCCTTTTGTACCTGCTTGTTAGCTTGCCTGATTTGGGCGGCCATTTTGCGTTTTACTGAAAATCCATTCTAAAATAGCCCCCCGCACCTCCCTTTTTTTTTTTGCACAGGAAAGAGAAGTTCACATGATGTATAAAAAATAAATTGAATGTTATTTAATGGTGTAGAGACAGCTTGCTAGTTTGATGTTAAGCTTGAATATGTTTACCCAAAAACTGTTAGAAACAGATGTCTCCAGTTTGAATACATGTTCACCCAAACACTGCTTGCAGATGCGAGTGCTGGTGCTTGAACATTTAAGAGACAGTACATGTCCTGGTGTTGAAAGTGTCTGCTACCAAATGCATTTCTTGTCAAATATGGCTTTGATTGAACCCACTTGGCTCCAAACCTGCCGCTGCCATTTCACTGCAAAATCCTATGCAAAGGGAAGTAACTGTGTCAAATGATCCCGGTATACAACTTTAAAAATCAATAATAAACACCAAACAAAAGTTTCGGCTCACTTCGTATTTTTCCCAGTTTGCGAATACAGTGTTCTCGTATATCCAACAGGTTTTGATTTTTTTCACACAAAAATAAAAGCATAAAAAAAGATCCCAAGTCAGAAATATCCGCATCTGAATGTCAGGTTTTGGGGTACCTACAGGGGAACCAACTTTGCAAAATTTCCAGTTTGAATCTCCAAAGATGGAGCTCCGTGAGTTTGTTAGGGTGCCCACAGTGAGCGACTGAGCCAAATTTACAATTTAAATCTCAAAGGATGAAGCTCCGATGCCATTGCTAACAGTCAGGCTTTTGTTTATTTCCATGCATCTATCGCGTGTCCATCTCACAACTTTGAAAATTCACAGCGTCTCTCAAACTCAAAGCAAACTTTGAACAAAGGACATCACCAGAAGTAGTAAACAATAGCGGAAATGAGGCTACAAGTCTCACAAGAATCCCGTTTCTATTTGCATAAGCCGAGATGCTAGTTTGGATCGTCTGCTAGCTGGCCACTACCGGGTGGTCTGGGGTTTCATGGTCAGGCGAAAGAACGGGCGGTCTGGGGCCAAATGGGTTAAAAAAACTTGCCAATGCAGCTTGTCACTCCCACTTTATTTTGTGATTGCGGACAGGCGTAGAGCAGAATGCAGCGCAATGATGGGGGCAAGCAGCCAGAGGGACGAGTTGTCACGACAACCCCCTCCATCGCTGCTCTCAGTGCCATCCCCAACACCCATCCTGCAGTCACACAGCTCCGGGTGGCAGGACGAGTACCTGTTGTTACCGCCACTGCTGCAATTGGTAAGAACAGCATTTTGTGAGGAGGTGGTTGGTTCTTCGGTGAACTGAAAGTTGCACATGTGCAAACGTTTTAGAGTCCAATGCCCATGATCCCGTGTGAATTTGTGTTGTAAAATATAAATTTGCTATTTGTGCTGATAAGTTACATAATGTGAAATTTGCTGTTAAGAACAAGTTGCATCGGTACTCTTCGGAATGGGTAGAGTTTTGCAAGGCTTATTGGCAGGAATCAACTCACTGTTGGTTCTCCCACTTAGGGAACCGCAAGTGGTCTGCAAAACTTGTTGTTGGTCTGGATCCAGTTTGGTTTGGATCATTGTGGTCAAGTTGCTCTTCCACCAGATTTGACATGGCATGAAAGTTTTAAAAAGTTACATAAATCAGCGGTCGCGCTGCCTTCCGTCAACTGATGCGAAACATTATGTATTTTGCACCATTGGCACGAAAAATGTGTACAGCATAACCTAAAATTAACGCACATACAAAGCCAAAACTGATGATGGAGTAACCTGATTGTAGCTCGCGGGCTATAAAGTGAGCAGATGAAAATAATAAAAAGGTATATTCGTGCACAAAAAAAGTGGAAACGTTTAGTAAATTTGCCATTCACAAAAGTTTGCATTGCTCGGAACATCGTACGCGGCATCATTTTCCGAGGATGAACTGCTGCAGACAATGTTGGCAAACCCAGTTCTTGTCTACCACGGAATTTAGTCACAAGATGAAGTTGAAGTCGAGGCTGCCGCCATTTTCTCTCACTTGTATTCAGGTGTCGACACGTGTTTTGTTTTTGGTTTCGTAGTCTTCTACTTTGAGTAAATTCTGATAATATTATATACTGACAAACTAGGTATACGGGGTCATTCCAAATTCCATGTCTGGGATTGTGTCCTCTGTCGACTAACTGGAAAATATTACTGATCGGTTTGACAAAATACATGATTTCTGGCCAGTATGGGTTCATTTGGATTTGGTTTCAAATTAATCATTTTCGTTTTTTTGAAAAGTATGCAATTTATTCATAGACAGGGCGCTACCGACTAAGTCGCATTGATCAGATTTTAGGGGGGACAAGTATCACAGTTGCCTTATCTAGACCAAAAATTATGGGAGCCTACGCGTTTATTTCATCTAGATTCCGCCCTTCATTGACTGGACTTGCACGGCTGAGACGACACTGAGTTTGCGGGTAGATCTAGTGTTGAGTGACACAGCAGACACCAGTGAGCCATAACTTCTTTAATCTGCATTGTCATTTTGCATACAGTGACGCAACGGTGTGGCTAAAATGCATATGGCACTAGAAAAATGCTATATTTATGCAAAATTTTGCAGTGAGCATGACCCCTGATAAATACAGAGCCTGTGTGTGGAAATACTCTGTTAATAACTTGAGGACTGTGTGTGTGGAAATACTCTGTTAATAATTTATGAGGGCTGCTTCAGTGTTGACAGGGGGATGAACAGGTGTTTTACTTCATAGAAGAGATGAAAGTTGATCCTGAGAAAAGAGTGGTGACTGCAGTGTTACTGAACACATTTCAGTGTGGGTTTGCAAAGAGTTGCATTGAACTGCTCATTGAGGACTTGAAATGCACACAACTAGCATGTTACAAAAGTGGTTTTGTTTTTTATGTGTTGTGGGAGGGGTCTACTGATTTTGAATTTTTATTAGGACTTGTATTATGAGGAATTCTGACAATTTGACATTTGTAAAATTTCACCTTATGTTAATATTTTGTTTAATGCTTTTTGCCCTCAGATTTAGCATACCAAGTGAAAACATGTAATATGACTGACAGTTATTCCTTTGACAAAATCATCAGTCCATGATCTTGCAGAGTATCTATCTGTAAGTATTTTCCAGTATATGGTAATCTTGACTAGTTAAATACAGGAAATTGATGGTTAACTTAAATCATGTTACGGGTGGTCAGTAAATGGGGATTGTTACCAGTTAATGTCTTTGATAATTGATGTTATGAATGTGTTTGGTGATAGGTGTTGTAGCAGCTGGCCAGCAAGCTGTTTTGACAACCATGGCCAGTGGCAGACCCGTGGCCATGGCGCCCCAAGCTGTGATGGTGCCGACGCAGACTGTCTCACGCCTTCTGTCCCCTACTACCAGTCTTTCTGCAAACAGTGTACAGCTTCCTGCTACTCTCAATGTTCTACAGCGACAACTAAGTGCTCCTGGTACACATGTTTACCAAAAGTTACAATTATATTGTTTGCAGTTAAAGACACATGGTGTGTCCATGTGTTTGTATAATGTTTAAAAGTGGTTGAGCTCAAGCAGTTCAATAGTGATTGTAGCAAAGTTGCTCTTGTGAGATTTCTGGTAAGCAAGCAGACACTGTGTGCTTGAAGTTTGGCTAAGAGTTATTTTACTGCACCTCTAATAATAATGCTTCTTTGTGTAGTAAATTGAACATTTTGAGTTGATTTGACTGCATAAAGTTTCTCAGGGGTCATGCTGCCTTTTAGTAATTTGTGTCAGCCGATGCAAAAATTGTGTATTTTGTTTCAGTGGTATGAAAAGTACGTACAACATAACCTAAAATTAGTCATTCTGTGTGTTGTCAGTTGCCTGGTGATATGGCTTAACTGTAAGTGGCCTCCATCCGTCCATCCATTTGGTTTTTGTGACGGCTAATGCTCTGATGGTTTTGTGTTTCAGGCGTAGTAGGTCTGTCTGCAGTGACTGCCCAGGACTTGCAACAGGTGCTGCAGCAGGCTTCTCAGCAGCCAATCACACTCCTGACGGCTGCAGAGCCTGTTATAGACCCACAGCACCGCCCACGCCTTGCACGCCCTCTCTCCTTTCCTCACTCCTCTCCCTCCCTGCCGGCGGCCAGTGTGTCAGCTACAGGGGGCACTATCCACCACCATGGTCAGAGCCCGGTGCGGGGGGCCGTCCCTGTGATGGCGGCCCCCTTGTCACATTCCAACCTGCAGCACAGTCTCCTGAGTATGAACCTCAACCCTCAACAGCAGCAGCAACTGGCTGCGGCACAGCGCCGCATCGTCACTGCTGCCATCACCACCACCACCAGTGTTACAGCTGTCATCCCGGCTACTAACATTGTGGCGCAGTCACGCACTGTTTCTGAGGTACGGGCCCCGTCGGGTCAGCCTCCATCCCTGAGAACGGCTAGCAGCGGAGCTCCTCCTAGAAAAAAGATACGCCTGGAGGAGAAGCCACCGCCCAACGCGGAAGTAGCTGGCTACAGGAAACAGCTGGTGGATTTAAAACACAAGCAAATGAAAGAAGTGAAAGCAGAGTACTTTGAGAACCTGACAGAAATGTTCTTCTTGCAAAACGGCAATAATCTGATTGACTATCACACGTGGAAGAAACGCCCCACCCCACAGCTGGTCACCTTTCTCAAGTCGGAATCAGGCAAACTGGACAGTGATGAGGAGGAAGATGTGCTGCAAGTGAAGGAAATTAATTCAGAGGTGAGACCAGTCTTAGTTTTTGCTGGATGGTGCATACATCCGGAAGAATTAAGCTATTTTGGATTGATGAATTAGGTGATTGTGTTATCCTCTGTAACTTATTAATTTCTTAGTTGAGAAAGGAGGTTGGGTATACTGGAATCACCCTGTCCATCTGTCAGGCTTTGTCCAGAAGATGCCTTCTGAACTGCTCTACCTTTTGTAACTAAATTTTATATGATGGTGAGCTGGTGTGTCATGCAAAAAACAGGCTCGTGTTCATTACAATTGGCCAAGACGTAATTAGTTTTGTAAACATACAATCTCATGAGGCTAATACCATCTATTGAGTACTGTCCTTTATGTAAAAAATACAACAACCCACCACTGAAAGCTAAGCAGATCAAATTTCATTCCTATCATCAGTTGTTGGTGCATTCTCTGTTGCTTGAAAAAGGTGGTTTTTATGGATTTTTTTTGCTGTATGTGCATGTTTTGTAGCATCTAGTTAAAATGTGTTAGCTGGGGATGGGGGTTGAACAACTTCTGCAGGTGTATGCTTATTGCAGTAACTTCCAGTGCTGGCCATTACAGACATTGTTCATCATAATTGATGGTTTTGCAAAAAGTGTAGTTGAGACAGATGTCACATAGGCATGGGAGGACAGACTGCTAAAGCATTTCCAAAAATCTTCAGATAGCATGAGTGCTTCAAGGGAAAGCAACTGTGCTTTGGACGGTGGTTTCAAAAACTGGGGGAACCACAGGGCAGAACAGACATGTGTTATGCAAACAGAAGAGTTATTGTGTATATGATATTCTGACTGATATTGTTAGTTTCTGTGTGTGGCCTGGCAACATGCAGCTCCATACAAAAATCTGAAACCCAGTTGACTGCCTCTGTAACCAAACTCATGGTGCAGATGGTCCTTCAGGTTTTACGGACAAATTTTGCGCTTGAAGAGTTGTTGTTTTAGTTGTTTTTTGAAGCTGCAATAAGAGGCAGATAAAAGGGGCTTGCTTGCAACCAGCAGAAAGTTTGTACCACTTCACCAATTGTTTGTTGCAGGTGAAAGTGCTGACAAATCCTGGCAGTAATGTGCCGCTGGCGACCCCAGTGGCCATCTCCACCACCCTCCCGCCCATGGTATCCGCCCTGAGCCAGCAAGGTAGTAACTCTGCTCTCCCAGCCCCCTCTTCCCATCGCACTAACACCTCCCTGGCCCCGGCCCCTTCTAGTGGCGTGCAGTCTCCCGCCATTCAACTTTTCCTCAGCCAGCTATCGGCCTACGTGAAGGGTACCCCATCATTTTCTTCTTTCTCAGTCACTCTCTGCGCCTGCCTGGCCTGCCTGCTTCACACATTTCGTCCTGCTTGATTGGATGGTTGTCATGGTGGTCCGTCTATCCGTCATAATAGCCACTTTCTTCCTTTGTTTCTTAGCTTGTCTCGTTCAGGGTTGGTGCTTTGTCATCGGGGCTCCTCTTTGCTGTGGGTTTGCTAGTAACCATCAACTTGTTTTGTTTTTGTTTTTCTTGCCAACGCCGTTCTTATTTACTGACAAGTCAGGTATGCTGATGCTTTTTGATTTAGTGTTGTTTCTTGGAAGTTCTAACGTTTAGGCAGTGGCTGCATAATTGATCCGTTTGGATTTATTTGATTTACATTTGTCTGCTTTTCCCCCCCGTGAGGTTCAATTGCTTTTATTTTGCTATATCCGTGCTCAAGATGTCTACGTTGTATAAAAGAAAAAGGTTTTATGGCATGTGTTAATTGTGACTGTTTCGTGAGTTACGTTTTATTGGTTGGCTTACTCAGTGTCTTTTTTTTCCTTGGTAGTCACTGCTAGGCAAGTGAAGAAATATGGCATGGTCCTTGCTAAAAGCATCTTTAAATTGTAAAATGGTGCAGTTTGTTTTGTTAAAAGTGTCACTGTTTCAGTATTGTATTTGGTGCATGGCTCCATCAAAGGATGTGAAAAATTTATTTTTGACAGTGATTGAGTAAATTTATTGCTTGCAGCAAATTCCAAAATCTGCATTGGTTATGGGTAAATTTATTGCTGGCAAGGGTCTCTTACTGAATAAAAGTTCCAAGTGTAAATCTTGAATGGGTCTTGGAACTTGTTATTGCAACAATATGATGGAATGCATTTTAGCTAAAGTCTTTAGACAGTACAGTCTTGCACACTCGGTCGGTGTCTCTCTGATGTTGGAGTGTGAAGTCGGATGTTAGAACATATCGACTTCAGCAGCTCAGACAGGGTGGGTGACATTGATCGAGGTCATTGATAGTTCACTGCCTACATCAGTTTCAGGCCGCAGTACAATTTTTTTGCTGTTCATGTGTGTGCATGACCAACATTTTGCAGATCAGCATGATGTTGTGAAAGACGACAGAGAAAACTGACTTGTTTTTTACATAGTCATGAGGATAGTTCTAAACCAGTTCCTTCCACTAGCTCTAAGCTGGTTGACAACAGGCTGCCTACTCAAGAAAGTAACAAACCAGCCAAGAATCAACCAGTACCAGCGAAAGGCCAAGATCTAACCAGGCACCAGTGAAAAATGTTGAGTGTCATACAGGGTCCGAAGCTCGAGAAGACTGAATGCAAATCAGTTATCCATTAGGCTTGCACAAAATTCTGCCATAGACACAAGAGGCTCAGTTTCAGCTACAAAAGTGCATGATTGTTTTTTTAAATTGCTGTCAGTATGTGCAGCCTCGTGTTTGGTTGTACACATATTTTCAAGACACTGCTGTATGCAAATTCAAAAATGTGTTTGCGACCCATGAGATAAATTTGTATTTCACAGCACAAACTCCAGATACAGAATGGGCTTTGTGTATTTTATTGCATGCTACAGGCTGGTGGTAGTGAACAGGAAGGTCATCAATCATAGCTGCAGATCCAGACAGGGGAACTTTATGCAAACATTTTGCTTGCAACAGGCTTGTAATATGGAACAGGCTGAATTTGTTATTGGCAAGAAGCTTCAGATACTGAATAGAACTTTACACTTGTGGCAGGCTTTGGATACTGAAGGGGATAGAAACTTGCATCATATACAGCAGTTCAAATACCAAGTAGGTCTTTGTGATTTTGTTAACTGAAAATGTTCAGTCTCTGGTAGGGAAAGTGGACAAGAGAGAAATTTTGGCTGACAAGAATTGAAAGGGGTGGGGGGGGGGGGGGGGTGCAGCCATACACTGTGCTGTGCTGACGTATCTGCAGTTGCAAATGTTTTGACGGGCATGCATATTGCAACAGACTAGATGCTGGTCACTGATGCCAGCAGTTTACAGTGGATTAAACTTGTTCTGGGATTTAAAAAATGCCACTGGGCTGACTTGCTATTTTTTTTCCCTGTGCAAAAGGTTGTGGCAGTTACAAATGGTCAGTGATTTTTTTAAATATTTTTGTACACTTTGCCCAACTTTGCTCTTGCAGTTGCAGTGGGTGGGCGAACAGATGAAAATACACAGTGACAGAATTTAGATTTTTGCCCCTTGTGTTGACATCAAAATAATACAAGTTGATGGAACCAAATCACTGAGACTGAAGGCAGCTTTTCAGCAACCAGACTGGAAATTTAAAGGGAAAGGTGACTGGACTAGAAGATAAGCAGCCAGGAAAAATGCTTGTCATTTGCTTGTGGAATCCAGATGGGAAATACGATCCTGAAAATGTGCATTGTTGGTGCTAGAATCCTTGTTAGTCAGCTGCTTCATGCTGCTGCATTGTGAATTGTTCATTCACAAAACTTTTGTCGTCGTGCCTATGAGCATGGTTTTATTTTTTGTCAGTTGCCCGCTATGATTTTGTGTGTGTGTGTTTTAATGAAGAAATATGCATGTGGATTTTATCTAAAATTGTACACTTTATTTACAGTAAATTTGGTGAAGTTTACAATTAAGTGTACTACTTTGGTGACTGTTTGGTGTGCTATTTACAGTAAATTTGGTTAAATTTACGGTTAAGTGTACTACTTTGGTGACTGTTTGGTGTGCTACAGTGGTATTGTTCACTTTATTAGTGAACTATGATGGGGTGGCTTGTCTCTTTTTGTCCTGCACCAGTCCACCATTTTCATTGGGAGTTCATTGCAATATGCGTGATGAGTGGCTCCTTGTAAAACTCATTGTGTTACATAACATTGCCCACAAGAGTGCTTCCCCACATTCTGGTATGAAAGTAAAATGATTCCTGGGAGAAAATCGATGAAACATGCATGTTTTGTTTTTTTGTCATTTGTTTCCTCCAGTAAAGTGAGCTAGCTTGTCACAGTCAGCGTTTTTTTAAACTGCCCCACTGTTCTCAGTGCACCCGGGAATGTTGTCACATCACCAGCTGTGTGCCAGGAGTAGTGCAGGTCCCTAAAAAGTGATGATGAAAAGATAATCCATTTTGTGAATAGAAATGGAAAGTATTTGTTTCATTAATATTTTTAATGATGGACTTTCTTTAAAGGCAGCTTTTTTTTATTTGTGATATGGTGACTTGCATTTTGACCTGGTATGGAGTAACTGAATGTGTGATTCATCTTGAGGTGACCCTGTTCAGTTGATGGGATGTAAAAATTGAAGAACTAACTAACCAAAATGTAGGTAAGTGCTCTGTGGGTTTCATGGACAGGTTTTCATGAATGCTCAAATCCATATCACAAACAGTATTGTTACTTCTTTATGGAGCTTTTTTGGGGGGGAAGGGGTGTCGTATATGTTGCATTAATATTTGGGGTGTATCAGTACTTCGACTTGTTCATGTTTGTTGCTATGAAGCATTTGTTGCATGTTATCGGAAGTTGACCATGAAGTTGACGGCTCTTTGATCTTGTGTAAGAACAGTTTTGAGACCTGTGCAATGTGGTGTGTGTATGTTTGTGTGTGGTGTGTAGGCTCAGAACACAGATCCAGCCACAGGCCGATGTGTCTGCCAGGCTTTTCTCACTCTCTCAGTGCCGCCTTCTCAGGTATTTCTATGCCTGCTGCACAACTGTTGTCTGCTGTTGGCAAGCATTGGTGTCTTGCTTTCTGCGATAGTCCTTTTGTTTATCTGAACTTTACATTTTCATTGTTTCAGCGGCTGTGTCAGCATGTATGTGTTGTATGAAAAAGAAATTAGATGGCTGATTCCCTGTATGATCTAAGCCCCCACTGCTTCAGATGCACAGGATACTAGTAACTTGATGCTTGGTAAAGTAAAGGTGATGGTTTTACACATCGCTTTGCTCTTTTGAGGAATGCTAAGCATCATTGTTGGTCTTGATTAAATGGTACAGGTCACTGGTAGTATTACACTTGGTCTTGGTGGATGGGACTTGTGACTCAATGGATGATAGCATCCTGCAAAGTTGCTGCTTGTCACTTCTGGGCTTAGTAGTTGCATCTTGACATAGTGCCCAGAACTACGTTTATTTACATGAGTATCAAGTGACCTGATGGTGGTTCGTATGTGACTTAAGTTGAACCTAGATTTTGATCGCGTTTTTGTTGTGAAAATGAAAAGGTTTTGGGGTGTGACCTGTTGCTGTTCACCATATGCACGCATCAGATTAGATTGCTTTTTTTCTTTCTTTTTTAAAGTAAAAATTGTATTCTCTTCAGTTATGCCCCCTTCCCAGGTGCTTCTTTTTAAAGCAAAAATTGTATTCTCTTCAGTTGTGCCCCCTAACCAAATACTGAGTTGCAAAGTTCTACTTTTCTGAATTCTCTGACCCCCCGACCCCCCCCCCCCCCCCCACCCCATCCCAAAAGTAAACAAAGATGCATGATTTACATAGATTGCTTTTGTTTCCATGACATGAGAAATATGGATACATTGTTCTGTGTGGATTATTGCCTGCAAAGGTTCAGTTATTTAGCCTTTATAAAATTTATGACAATTGCATGCAGTGTCATTACATTTTTAATTGTTCTATATTTGTTTGCCAGATGCAATGCTTTGTCTTCATTGTATTCTCCAAATGCATTGCCTTGGCATCACTTGCGATTGCATTTCTTTGGCCTCAGGGTTTGGAACTGATTTGACCGCTTGTCACATGGCCAAGCTTGCTCTTTTCACATGTAGTAGTTTTATGAAAGGAGTTTTGGGTGTCTGCTTTTCCTTCATACCAGACCATTAACTATGGACAGTCCTTTACTTCTGTAGTCTGGCTTTCTGTTATTTTTTTGCATGCTGCAGAGTTAGACCTCATTTATGTTCAGTCCACCCACCCATCGGCCCTTGCTGTTTGTCAGTAGCACATTCACATTGGGTTCTTTTGTGTGTCAGCAGATGTTAGATGATGGTGTCTGCATGGCTATGAAAGTATAGTAGTTTCAAAGTTGTTTTTTTGGTGTAAATGTACTTGGAAATTCTTTACGATTTTACTTTAATGTTTGATTTTAGTCTTGACTGTCAGTTGCCTCTGCATAGGATTAGGTTTAAAAAGGGGAAAGTGGGATTTCATCAGTGCACCAGGCCATAAGTAATGAAGAATATGCAAGTTGTAACTGATTTTTAAAAGAAGATAACAGAAAAAGATTGGTGCATTCAGTGTTCGCAGAGACAAAGCTGAAACAAAAAGGGGGGGGGGATCCACTGGGACTTTGTTGTTGATGTGCTACACTCTCTGAGCCGGGCAGTTGGAGGTTTAAGTGAGCAGTGTTGATGGAGACTAAGGCTACAAGTAGTGAAGTACTGATGCCTGCCTAGCATGGAAACTAACCCGTTTGCTTCATTTGACTATCAGTTGTAGCCCCCTCAGCCCAGACAGTGAGTGCAGGAGGTTCCACAACTGCAACAGCATCCACCCCCCTGGCTGTGGTTTCCTCCACCACTGCAGCTGCAGCCTCCTCGCAGCTACAGCTGCAGCTGGCCAGAGGTCAGGAAGCCAAAGGTGCTGCTCTCAAAGGGTAGGTGACATGTATTGAATCTTTCTTTAGCAGAACAGAATGCGATGAGGATTTTTGTATACAGGTCAACATTGCTGTGATGCAATGTTGGGGTAGAGTAGAAAGGGATCACATTGTAAGCAGATGCCATAAAGTGATACTTGGTGAATGTAGAAGGTGGGATTGTGGGAGAATTGGTATTGAAACTACATTGTAGTAAATACTGAATATTAATAACTTGTGCTTTACATTGAAGTGTCCTGTGTATACAGGGTTCCCAGCATTCTCACTGCTATCAGAAAATGATACGTGAAGACTAGATCTCCTCAAACTTGATGCATGATGTCTTGGGTTGTTGCTTGAAATGGAGCAGTGTTGCTTCCTGAGTGCTGGCTATGTTTTGCTGGTAAAACCTGGTACAGCTTGAATTGTTTCTGTTTGTTTAGAAAGTGTGCTTTCTGGCGTGAAAATCAAAGATAGATAAATTGCCCTGTTCAATAATGAATAATATTTAAGACTCTTCGTTTCTGATTACAGTCAGCAGTCTCCCTTCAAGCAGCACAAGTCTCCTCCAATGTCTCCAGGGCAGCGATCACACACACGACAGCATTCCATCTCTGCTGTGTACGACAATACCTGTGGCTCTCAGGAGGTCATTGTGGAGAGGGCGAGGCAGGTGTGTTGGGCTTTGCTGAATTGACCGTTGTACATGTGTGTGCTCCCATTTAATATCCACTTCAGGTGGAAAGGTATGTTTTTAGAGTGGCTGTGGATGTGTGAACAGGTAAAGACTTAGAAGGAGCTGATTGTAAACAATGGGTAATATTGCCAGAATATTTTAGTTTTGGTCTCTTTGTTTTTGTTCTTGTGTGTGTGAAAAGTTGGATGAATTGATAATGAGCAGGTGACCTGCAATTATGCTGTGTGCAAGACGCCATTGACTCATTCTGGGGATGAGGTACATGTGCCAGTCCTCAGTTACACAATGGCAACATCAAGCCAGGCAAAGCGTCCTTCTCAGCACTTGTTGTTGAAGAGGCAGAATGCTTTGAACATTAACTCCCTTCCTTTTATGTGATGTCGACTGCTTATTATTTTGTTGTCTGCTAAGCCAGCCTTTTCCATATTACAGGAAGCCCAAGTGGTATCGAGAGTGACAGAGTTGCGTAAAGAGGGGCTGTGGTCCTCAAAGCGACTACCTCGAGTGCAGGAGCCTCCGCGACAGAAGGCTCACTGGGACTACCTGCTGGAAGAGATGACATGGCTAGCTGCTGACTTTGTACAGGAACGCAAGTGGAAAAAAGCTGCTGCGAGAAAGGTCTGGGGCAGAGTTGTGGGCACTTGTTTGTTTGTCATGAAAACCTGGTGGTTGTTAGGGGCCAAGCTGCAGGCACTGATAGGCTGGTTGATACTTGTGCATGGTAGAATAGTTTTATTTTGCTTTCTTAGCAGCAGGCTTTTCTGAATTAATAAGATGACATTCCTGAGATGTGTGTGTAGATAAGACTGCTGACTCAGCATGGAGTCAAAATTTCATCTGCAGTTCATGGAAGGTATTACTGCAGGGGGTGGGGAGGGGGGTTATTGCAGGCAGGTGGGCCTTTTTGTGGGTGAAATTTCGAGGCAAGAGTCACCTGCACAGCTGTGTGTGCTGTGTGGGTGCTATCTGTCTCGAACATCAACCTGTCAGGTCTGTGCTCTGGGTACTGACTCTGTGCTGTACTTGGTTACCTTACCCTGATACATTACCAAGCTTTTCTGTCTTTCTTCAACAACAATAACACCGAAAAAGAAGATTCTGAGTGTTTGTTTAAACTGAGAAGCAAAACAAGACATCTCAATTTTTATTTGCAGGTTGCACGCATGGTGTCAAATTACTTCAAGGAGCAGGAGCAAAAAGGACTGAAGGCTGAGAAAGAGGAGGCCATCAAGCTGAAAAAGATTGCCAGTCACATGGCCAAGATGGTGAAGGAGTTCTGGAATAACATTGAAAAGGTAACGCAATTGTTGAGAATAACAAAAACTTGTTTATTTTCAGGAGTAACACTTCTGATTAGGTTGGTGTGGCTGTATAGTACATGCAGTAAGTAAAGTTTTTACTCTGAAGGTGTTAGTTAAGTGACCACTGCCTCAAAAAGTGCTGTATGGCCCACCTGCGAAATGCAATGGCTGTGTTAGTAATAGGTCAGGAGCTGTCTTCCTCGGTCTTAATGGAGTTGTCTTTGACTTATTATACTTACAGAGGAAATTTATCAGCATTGTTAGCTCTGTACACTCAGCTGGACAGATACCGAGCTTCCACCCTTTGTGAGTGAGAATCTTAAACCTGTCCACAGATCAAACTGAGCAGGTACTGAGGTTCTATCTGATCTGAAGATGGAATCTAATACCCTGTCCCAACAATTATTTCCTGGAAACCTTCATGTAAGGTGGAATAAATGCTGAAAGTGCTCATCCATAAATTGTCAATTGTATGTGTGCTAAACATGAAATGTTTTTTTTGTGCGTGTGTGTGTGTAAAATAAAAAACTGCTGCATTTAGCAGTGTAGTGTTGGGGGAAACACCTGAAATAGAATGTGGTGTGGTTTATTTAGGTGGTACAGTACAAGCAGCAGACACGGCTGGATGAAAAGAAGAAGAGGGCACTGGACCTGCATCTGAACTTCATAGTGGACCAGACAGAGAAATACTCCACGTGGCTGACGGAGGGCCTTCAGGGAGGGTCCATCAATGGCTCCCTCTCCACCTCACCTTCACATTCCAGTGATGGAGGTCAGTCTATGTGATACCTAGGATGGGGGCAGAGATAGGGGTAGTGAAGGGAAATTCACAGGCGCTGACTTATGATCCCACTGAATTGTTTGCCAGTCGTTACAGAATAAGAAACACAATTGAATTAAAATGGATGTGAGCAAAAAATAACGAGCATGACTTCTCATCCTGAAAACAACTGAGAGAACAGGTGTGGGTGGAAGTGCACTTCAGGGTGTCTGCTTTGGTCGGGGGAAGTTGTTATGCATTATGTATTGCCTGTCCATGTTTTTTTCTATAATAGGTAAAACATGTTGGGCACATATGCTAGAAACCTAACTAGGTGCTGTACAGTGAAACAGTCTGACCAAAAAAGTTGTCACACCCAAAGTCAGTCCATGTTTATTTTGAAGCTCTTCTCTCTGTTTGTTCCTGTCTCTTCTCTCCTCCACCCACCCCACGTCCTTTCGAGGCAAGAGTCACCTGCACAGCTGTGCGTACTGTGTGGGTGCTATCTGTCTCGAACATCAACCCGTCAGGTCTGTGCTCTGAGTACTGAGTCTGTGCTGTACTCGGTTACCTTACCCTGGTACAATAGCACTCGCAACATTGCTTGCTTTAGCTGGTATCATTTGTAAGAGTATATTGGAGGATTTTCCGTTTCCAGATGACTTTGAACCAAGTGATAATGCGAGTGATGACGAGGAAACGATAGAGAAGGAGGAAGAGGAAGCTGATGGGGATGATGTAAGTCATTTTTGTTTCTTTGTTTGCACTTTTGTATATGCATACTTGGCATTCCCTTGATACTTTCAAAATGTTGCTGCCTTTTGGTATGCTCCTTCGAGGCAAGAGTCACCTGCGCAGCTGTGGGTGCTGTGTGGGTGCTATCTGTCTCGAACATCAACCCGTCAGGTCTGTGCTCCGAGTACCGGGTCTATGCTGTACTTGGTTACCTTACCCTGATACATCACAGTTGCACTAAATGGTTTAGACCAAAATTCAGCCTGTTAACAGAAAAGAGAAAAATGTTGATTTTCTTTTGGGGAAAGCTAACATTTACTGCAGGTACTAGCAGTTACCATGGTGGTGGTTGTTGTGAAGAAGTCATGTTGTTGCTTCACTGATATGGAGGAGCCAAACAAAAAGACTGCAATTTTCACACACACTGACGGACCACTTCAGCCATTTTCACTGAAGTAAGATGTAAGCTTAGCTTGGTTAGTCTACATATATATATATATATATATTCAATGACAAGTAGCACTCCTTAGGTTACTGTGCTGAAACTGGAAACAGTATAGGTCACACTGGAGTGCACCGTTGTAATGCAGGGACATAAAATGCAGCCTGTTACGCAGACACTACTACTGGTAGTCCTTGTTTAAAATATTGTCTTTATTGTGCAGACGGAACAGAAACGAGAGCTGGAAGAACTTCAGAAGGATGGAGACTTGCCGTTGGAAGAGCTGCTCAAGACACTGCCTCCTGAGGTGCTGGATGCCCCTGCCCCCTTGCCGCCACCCCTGACAGAAACTGAAGAAGAAGAGGATTCTGATGACAAAGAAGATGAAGAAAAGGTGAGCAGTGCTTGCTGTTGGATGACCCTGTTATAACTAAATTCAGGCAAATCCATAGCATGTAAATTTTAGTCTGATCTGTGTAGATGCAGATTTCTCCCCTTCATTTTGCTGTGTGGAATGCCCATTTACTTAAAAACGGACAGGGACTTTATTTACCAGCACTTGGGTGGACAGTGTTGTCCAGATTTGCTGATGTTGATGGGAAGTCAGCTAGTATTCTCGAGGCAAGAGTCACCTGCACAGCTGTGTGTGTTGTGTGGGTGCTATCTGTCTCGAACATCAACCCGTCAGGTCTGTGCTCTGGGTACTGACTCAGTGCTGTACTTGGTTACCTTACCCTGATACATTGGAGTAGTTTTGATGAGCATGAAATGCTTTTAGCAGCTTGTGATTCGGCAGAAGTCTGTAGCTGCTGTTTTTGTTTTTCCATGAAATTTAGATGATGTCTTGTTTTTTCTTTGCACGTAGTTTGCATTCAGGTGACCACTAGGTTATGTTGTTTACCTGTTGTGTTGTAGGTAGAAGGTGGTGAGAAGGAAGGCAGTGACAGGGAATTTGCTGGCACAGAGGAAGAAGCTGTAGATGTTGAAGACACCATTGCAGAACAGGAAAAACATGAGACGCACAGCTACAAGAGTGAACTCAAAGACCTCCAAGAAGAAGGTACGATTTCTTGCAGGTGGTACCGAACTAGAAAAGGTACAGGTCTCCTTTAAATGCGTCTCGAAATCCAAGAACTAACTTTCATTGTGACTCACTTTGACGGCTTTGGTATGAATGTTCTACTACAGTAACTCCTGATAAAATAGCACCTGTCCTTGAAGACCACCCCTCCATGAAGCTTGTTCTGTTCTTCTGATGAGATTCCTTTCATATTTGTGTAAATGAATTTCTCACTAAGGATCCCCCCCCCCCCCCCCCCCCCCCTTACAGTCACTCTTTATTTTCTCGGGCGGTTGGATAAGAGAGGTTCCACTGACCCTTGCTGGTTATACAGATTGCTGTATTTGTTGACCCACATGCCATATACCATTGTTTGGACACACGAAAATACTGGTAGGAATGTGTCACGCTGCTCTTTCCGCTGCTGTAACCTGGCCCAGGTAAGGCAACCTGATTTTCCTGCAAAGGATTCATGAAGTATTTTAGAAAATACTCTGGAGTGAAGAAAGGGAAGAGTGGGTAATGGTTGCGGCCATTATCACCAAGGCAGCTAAAATGTTTTTGTCTGCCCGGACCCATGGCCAGAAAGTAATTGCCACCATAGAGGAGTTGGCAGAATGGCGTCCCATCTTCTGACAACTTGTGCATTGGGGGCAACACTGCATCACATTTGTTTATCGCAATAGCATTCAGTTGTTTTCGGGATAATATGTATTGAGCATGGGAATTGTTGGCTAATTAGCAGCATTCCATAATAAAGGAGCTGGGGTTTGCCTATGTTCAGGGTTTTCTCAAATTGCCGCATCTTTCAGTTTTACCAGCCATGGAAAAGGGATGTTGGTTTCACTGTACAGTTGCAGCTTGACATGCTAGTAGATAGCTGTGATACAATATCATGGCTTGTGTGATCAATTGTTTCAGGAGCAGTGTCTCAGGAATGGGAATTGTCCATGAAAACACAAATTTATGTATGGGAATTGTCCGTGAAAACACATGTTTATGTGGCAGTGAAACTTGGGCAAGGGAGGATCCAGACCCCTTACTTTTCAGAGTTTTTCCTTTGAAGCTATTCCCATGTCTGGTCCACTGAAGAAGTGGCTGCAGTTGACAGATGTCAAGAGCAAGATTATGCCTTCAGTTTCCTATGTGTTCCAGGGGAGATGTCTATAGAAGAGCTGGCAGCCAAATATGCTGGGGCCTATGACAGTGACTTTGAGATACCACAGGAAAGCTCCAGTGAGGGGGAGGAAGATGAAGACTCTGAACTGGACTCTGATGGTATGTCCATGTGTGGATCACAAAGAGAGAGAAACCAGTAGACATAATTATGTACATACTGCCTTTCACTTGCTTGTTTTGTTTTGAACTTTGTATTCATTAACTGCTTTGCTACCACTGCTTCATTTGGATTGGTGGTTTGTTTAAAACGAAAAGGGTAGGAGGAGTTAAAAACCTATGTCTGATATTACTCAAGCCAAAATGGGATGAGCAGGTACCAACATCTAACATTTAGAAAGTTTTTATTTGAATTATGGTCCCTGTTTTGTCCCCAGACTTTGAGATAGAGACTGAATCATCATCAGAGGAAGAAGCTGTGCAGGAGGAGGTGAAGAAGGAGAAGAAGGAAGATGGTCCTGGTCTGGAAGCTCTGGTGAAGCCAGCCCAGGCTCCAGTGTCAGTCACACCTTCTGCCTCTACTGCTTCCCTATCACAGGTGGGTGCACAGTCTTGCAAAATTGGTTTCATCTCGTTCAAACAATTTTTGCTCCATTGATGCTGGCATAAGCATTGTGAACAGTTATAAGAGAACTATGGACTGATATAATTTGAGTTGTCTTTGTGGTAACAAACTTGATGCCACTTCAGGTCCAATGAAACATGATCAGTTGGCTAGCTGACAGTTTTTTGAGACCTATGGCGTAACTAGTTATGGCTGTGGTTGGAGGAAGAATGTTGTAAACAGATGGTTGGACTTGTCCCCTGTGAACAAGCCATACTGATGCAGTGGTGGTCAGTGTGGTTAATAAACAAGGGGAAGATTAACCAGCTTGTGTAAAACTCTGTGACTGGACTGCCCTGTTGTCCCAGATTCCTGTTGCAAGCAACAATCGCATTACATTTCTCATGCTCTGTGTAGATGCAATGTGTGTGTGTGTGTCTTATATATGATTATAAAATTGACATTTTTAGCACTATCTTGATTCCGAAGTAAGAAATTTTTGTCTCTGGCTAAAGCTACAGCAGCTGCAAGAGGCACATTTCCCATTGTAGAGGTCATTCTAGTACAGTACATCAGCAATGACAGGCTTGTTAACTCCAACCTTTTTTCATTCTTTTTCTGCTTTGCTGTAATTGGAAATGAAATGACTGGAGTTGCATCAAGTTTTAAACTGGTTCAAGAAAGAAGAAATTTGGCCTTTACGAATATAAATCATGTTGTCAGAACTGTTTGTGAATTTAGTGGAAGTCTAGATTGCCAAATATTAATAGAAAGAAATGGTCTGGCTAGAATTGAAGTAAGCAGCCTTTGTCTTTCCTTGTAACTGATGATGTCTTGAGTCTGTGATGTATTGGACTCAGCCAAGCATCATTTCAACTTCTGTGTTCAACACATGTGGATGAAGGCATCATGTTTTCTGATACATTCGTATTTACAGTACATTCATATTTACACATGCATATGGGATTGAGTAATGGAGCTTTCAGTTGGTGTTAGTTCATTGTGGAGGTAAGCGTTGTTTTCCTGCATTGCATAAAACAAAGCAAAACAGAGGGGGGAACCTAAACATAGATGACATCTACCAGAAGAACCCTTCTGAAAGTGTGTGTTATTGACCAGTTGTCCATTTGGGTGTAACAGCACAGCATTTGGTTTTATTGCATGTTTTTGGAGTTAGTTGAAGCATTTGTCCCCTGTGAACAAGCCATACTGATGCAGTGGTGGTCAGTGTGGTTAATAAACAAGGGGAAGATTAACCAGCTTGTGTAAAACTCTGTGACTGGACTGCCCTGTTGTCCCAGATTCCTGTTGCAAGCAACAAGCATTACATCTTTTTGTTCTTTGTAGATGCAGTATGTTTGTGTCCAATAAAGCTGACATTTTTAGCACTGTCTTGATTCGTATGGAGGAGATTTTGTTCTCTGGGTAGTGACTAAAGTTGTGGCAGCTGCAAGAGGCACATTTCCTAGCGTGGTGATCATTTTAGTATGTTTGAAAAAATAAAGGGCTTGTTTAATTCCTGTTTTTCCTGCTTTGCTTTATTTGTAATTGGCCATCTCTCCATCTCTTGGGTGTAACTGCACAATATTCAGTTTCATTGCATGTGTCATGTTCATTTGGCCTGACATGTAGAGAGAGAGAGCTGTGGCTTTCTTTGTTCCCCAGTGAACAAGCTATGTTGATGCTGTGATAGTGTGGTTGGGAAACAAGGGAAAGATTAACCAACTTGTGTACAAGCGTGACAGGACTGTTGGCTAGTCCTGGACTAGTTGTAAGTAACATTTATACTCATGCTGAGAGATGAACTTAGTCAAATCTTTGGAAACTGTGAAGTGCTGTGAACAAAGAGGGGAAAAGTATTTTGTCAGTTCATCACTTCCATTGTGTACTAGGAAGACATTTGATATGTAAACTATCCCATATATGCATAGGGCATTGGGCATAAAAAATCCTCTTGGCTGTCCTGTGCAGTGTTAGCAGATCAGGAACAACAGCACTAATTTTTGTCATAAATGTGGTGTTAGTGTGGTAAATGTCTGTCTGAGAACAGGTAACGCTAACAGCTGCAGTTTGACAGTTGCAAAAAAGAAGAAAAAAGGCATAATAAAAATGCTGAGCATTTTTTGTCTCCCCGTTGAACAAGCCATGTTGAAGCTGTGGTGATCAGTGTGGTTCCTAACAAGGGGTAGATTAATCGGCTTGTGTAAAACTCTGCGACATGCTTCTTGTTTTGTCCCAGCTTCTGTTGCAAGCAACACTGTCCATCTATCTTGCTCTAAGCCTGCTTGCTAGCTGCTCGACTAAACGGGTGGAAATACATACAAGTCTTCTATGCAATATAGTGGCATGCTCCAGTGATGTCTCATGGATGCTATGGTCGACAACACCAGCCTGTCCTAGCCTTGTATGCTTTTATAACAAGGGAATTATTGCACAGACTAGCTCTTGTGTTTGTATATGCATGTTCTGCTGTATTTGTGTAGGGATTGATTTTGTGCGTTTGACTTGAGGAAGGGTTTACATATATATGAGAAGAGTTTTGAAATGTGCATTTGCTTATTAAAAGTTTGCTCAGCTTGATGTGACCTTGTGTGTTTGATAGGATGTTAAATTCCAATTATTAACTAACCATGTTAATTTTGTGTGTGACCAGAGTTTGACAGTTAGGAAGAAAAAAAGAAATAAAAATGCTGAGCTGTGTTTTTGTTTCACCCCGTTGAACAAGCCATGTTGATGCTGTGGTGGTCAATGTGGTTCCTAAAAGGGGTAGATTAATCAGCTTGTGTAAAACTCTGCGACATGCTTCTTGTTTTGTCCCAGCTTCTGTTGCGAGCAACACTGTCCATTTCACCCTGAGCCTGCTTGCTAGCTGCTTGACTAACCTGATTGACCATATTGAGTACAGATCTGTGTGAAATACATACTCATCTTGAATGTGGTAGCTACATGCCACAGTGTGTCTTGCAGATTTTGTTTGTGCTTGTTGATTTTGTGTAAGTCCAAAGTAACTGATGTTATAAATCCACTTTATTTTTAATTTTTTAATTTTATGAGCGTGCTGACATGGTAGAAGTACTAACAAGTAAGTGGGTTTGTTGACCAGGAGGAGGGTGAAAAGAAGGATGAGAAGGAGGAAGTGATCAACGACATTGCTGCCCAAGCCCTCAGTCTACAGCCCAAAGGATACACCCTGGAAACCACTGAGGTCAGTTTGAACAGTTAACATCAAAAACTTTGTTATTCATTGGTTACTTTTTAAAGTGCATTGAAAGGAGAAATCTGAGTATTCTCTTTGGTGTTACTAGACAGGCCAGCAGGAATTGTACCCTTGGGCATGTGCTGTAAAGGATTTCAGTTTTGAGCAAGGAGTTTTCTTGGCCAAATCAAACGCAGTGAAATCATCTATTTTTTCTGCATGGAACCATGGCCATATAGCAACTCCTTGGTTGATAGAGTTGACAGTGTTGCCATCGTTGCCAACTTTGAGAATCCTTGGGACAATAACACCCCACCCCCCCACCCACCCCCACCCAACACGCACAGACACAGATTTTAATCAAAGTCATTTGTGATTGTTACACTACTGTTGAAAGATAAATTAGAAGTACCTCTCAACTGATCCAAGGTGGGTTTTTTGAAGACATCAGCTTTGCTGTTTATTCTCCATCTACTCATCCTGGCCATGTACCTTAGAGTTCAGCAGTGGATTCTGCAGTATGGCACCCTTGCATGTTGCAGGTGAAAACCAAGGTTCCTTTCCTGCTGAAGCACAGCCTGCGCGAGTACCAGCATGTGGGTCTGGACTGGCTGGCCACCATGCATGAGAAGCGGCTCAATGGCATTCTGGCTGATGAGATGGGGCTAGGCAAGACCATCCAGACCATCGCTCTCCTTGCTCACCTTGCCTGCGAGAAAGGTCAGTTGTGTGTTGCTGTGGCATAGTTCCTATTTGTTGCTCAGCCTTTTGATCTTGGTGTTCAGTTCATGAAGCAGGATGACAGATCTTGGCTGTGACCGTCTTCGGTAAGGTAACTGTGGCCAAATCAAATGTAGCAAAAGGATTTTGTTTTTGCTACAGGGAACCATGGCCAGATACTAACTCCTTGGTTGATAGAGTTGACAGTGTTGCTATCACTGTCAACTTTGAGAATCCTTGGAACATTACTGTATCTAGAAGTGCATTGTATTGTTTAAACCCACGTTTTTGTTCTCTTGGGGATTACATATCAGTTGGTTGCAGTGGCATGATTGTTGAGAATGAAGATTACCAGTTGGGACTGGTGGTGAAGATGTTCCCATGTTGTATTCTTACTTGTATGTTGGTTTGATTTGGGTGATGTTTTTCCTGAAGTTGAGATGGGATGGTGGTTGTGCAGGTACCTGGGGTCCCCACCTTATCGTGGTGCCCACCAGTGTCATGCTCAACTGGGAGATGGAGCTGAAGAAGTGGTGTCCTGCCTTCAAGATCCTCACCTACTATGGCAACCAAAAGGAACGCAAGCTCAAGCGCCAGGTCTGTTCACATCTTTTAGCAGAATTTACAACAGTGACAACAGCAACACCCAAAACAAAAAGGTTTTAAGTGTTCATGCTGCTAGCCTGAAGAAATGTTACATGATGATGGAAGAAGTTTTTTTGGTGTGTGACTGACCAGAACAGCCAGTTGCAGTTTTGGATTTCTGTGCATGTTGCTTCAAGTTGCAGTTCGGAATTGAATTGTATAGATGTCATTGTGCAGGGTAAAAGTGAGTTTGTTAAGTATTGATTGAGGCTAGCACTGTTGCGCTGGCTGTATGTGCTGTGTAGCGGACTAGGCCTCGGACAGTGAGCTCAGACATGATCCTCCAGTGACTCGCACATGGGTCTTTGGACTACATTTGTCTGGGACATCGTACTTTGAAACCTATTTAGATGTTTTAACATGCGTTGAAATCACTTTTAAGGCTACAAGAGGTATATAATCTTGTCTAAACAGGGATTTAAAAGGTAAATGTTAGAATTATATTTTTTAAATGAGGGTAAATGTGTGGGTGTGGTGTATGAAGAGTGCAGTATTTTATTTTTTAAAGGTTTGATGTAAACAGTTTGTTGACCTTGTAAAGTGTGGTGTGCTCATCCTTTTTTGGTGAGGCAGTGCTCTATAGAAATTAACTGTTATTGTTAAATAGATGGGCAGGTTCTTATTCTGTGTACAGTTGTTTCTCTTGATTCTAAAAGTCAGATGAACAGTTGCTCTTGTCGTTTTGACTGGCATTACATCCATTGTGTTGTGTTCTGTCGTTAAGTAGCTCCATGTGGTGTTCTCACACAGGAATTGTTCATTGCAGGGCTGGACCAAGACCAATGCCTTTCATGTGTGCATCACATCCTACAAGCTGGTGGTTCAGGACCACCAGGCCTTCCGCAGGAAGAAGTGGAAATACCTCATTCTGGATGAGGTAACGAACAGCTTGCATTTCTTACTAGTCAGAACCACTTGTGATCAAACATACCCTTTTTTTCTTCTTCTGGTAGGGCACCAATGTAATGTGCAGCGTGACAGCAAGACTGAGTGCCTCCACCACCCTCCTTCAGTTGGCTGGACGACATGGTGTTCGTCAGTCTTTCTTGTGTCCTCCTTTATTGGCTTTCATTGTACTTGTTGACTTTATCATCCGTTTTACTGACCTGGAAAGAAAAAAGAAGCATTGGATTTTGAGGAGTCTGGCTGTTAACCCACTTGGCCCTAGGCCAGCCGGTGCCCTTTCACTATGGAACCCCATGCAGAGGGAAGTAACTATCAAATGATCCCGGTATGCAACTTTAAAAAATCAATAATAAATGCCAAACAAAAGTTTGAGCTCACTTCATATTTTTCCGGGTTTACAAATACAGTGTTGTATATCCAACAGGTGTTTTTTTTTCACTCAAAAATAAAAGCATTAAAAAAAAAAATCCCCTGTCAGAAATGTCCGCATCTGAATGTCAGGTTATAGGGTGCCTACGGGGTAAACAACTTTGCAAAATTTCCAGTTTGAATCTCCAAAGATGAAGCTCCATGAGTTTGCCCACAGTAAGCGATGGAGCCAAATTTTGCAGTTCAAATCTCAAAGGATGAAGCTCCGACGCCATTGCTAACAGTAGGGCTTTTGTTTATTTTTGTGTCCCTGCTGTGTGTCCATCTTGCAACTTTGAAAATTCACAGCGTCTCTCAGACTCCACCAACATCGCTGGAAGTAGTAAACAAGTCTCGTGAGAATCACGTTCCTACTTGCATAAGCCATGATGCTAGCATGGAGCGTCTGCTAGCCGGCGGCTACCGTGTGGTCTAGGGTCATGCGGTAAGGAAAAAGAGCCACACAGGCAGGATGCATGCATGTTAGCTGTAACCTGCCACCTGCACTTATGGCAGAGTGACCAGGTCTTTTACATGCTTATGTGGTACCACAGGGGTAGAATAGATCCTGAAATAAGATTCAGCACAGAAAGTTGACCATGGAGAAAGAAATGCAGGGACTGAAACCTATGGCCCTTCAATCACAAGTCTGGCGCTTTACTGAGCTATCCTACTTCCCAAATAGTGGTGATTTTGAGCATTCAATATGGAGTAGGAGTAGAAATGAGC
Source organism: Alviniconcha marisindica (assembly GCA_018857735.1). Taxonomy (NCBI): domain Eukaryota; kingdom Metazoa; phylum Mollusca; class Gastropoda; family Provannidae; genus Alviniconcha; species Alviniconcha marisindica. The sequence continues at coordinate 1,287,941 of JABMCL010002049.1, read as the reverse complement.
ATGTGCATAAGTGGCTACATTTAAGTTACAAAACATTTCTGCCACAGGCTCAGAACATCAAGAACTTCAAGTCGCAGCGATGGCAGATGCTGCTCAATTTCTCCAGCCAGCGCCGCCTTCTGCTGACAGGGACACCGCTTCAGAACAGTCTGATGGAGTTGTGGTCCTTGATGCACTTCCTGATGCCCAACGTCTTCCAGTCACACCGGGACTTCAAGGAGTGGTTCTCCAACCCCCTGACTGGTATGATTGAGGGCAGCCAGGAGTACAACGAGAGTCTTGTCAAACGTCTGCATAAGGTACGTGTGTGTTTTCAAGCTGGGGCAGTGGGAGTCTCATAAAATGCATGTTTTGTGTTTGCTAGCAGGTACAACAACGGGTCTCATTGAACAGTGCACATGATGCGTGTTGTGGTTGCTGGCTAGCTGCATGATTGTGATTTGTATTTGGTGGCTGGTACATTGCTAGTCTCTTCAGACATAAATACAGTGTGTGTGCATTTTGTCTGTGGATACTTTTCTTGGTACACTTGATCCAGCTATTAATCAGTGCAGTACATTGTCCCTGTAAGGCAGGCCATTTAGAAATAGTGCAGAGGTAGAACTGTGTGTGAGCTGTTGCTTTTACATAACTCAGTAGACTGGAATTTGTATGGGAGTGTAGCTGGTCGGTATTGAGGCTAGCACTGTTGCACTGGCTGTTTGTGCTGTGTAGCGGACTAGGCCTCAGACAGTGAGCTCAGACATGATCCTCTAGTGACTCTCACATGGGTCATCAGACTACATTCGTCTGGTACATTTCATTGTCAGCGGATTTCGTTTTCAGATATTATTTTGAAACCCTATTTTGTCTGAGGTCTTCGTACTGACCTTTTTGATGATGAAGGGTGTTAGTGGACCTCCCACATGTCTGAGTTGTTGGTCTGTGTTCCACAGTTACTTTAGTTGAGAGAAAGAAAAAATTGATCCTTGTGTTGCAGGTGTTGCGTCCCTTTCTGCTGAGGCGCCTGAAGAATGAAGTGGAGAAACAGATGCCCAAGAAGTTTGAACATGTGGTCATGTGCAAACTATCGAAGCGTCAACGCTTTCTCTACGATGACTTCATGTCTCAGGCAAAGTGAGATATTCGTAGAGTCCTGTATTGATGAATTGCTGCTAGTGTGCAAATGACTACCTCATGTTTTTTGCTCATGGCTGGAAAATCTATGGGTTCGGAAAAGAACGAGAGTGAGTCAGTGTTTTCTTTCCCACGTGTTTATGACCAACATTTTAGATCGAAAACTGGTTTCATGTTTTTTGTGTTGAACTACAATACCCCCAAACAAAAAACCCACAGAGTTAAAAATAATGCTGATTTGAAAAGGACAGCACAAAACATGCACAGATTTACTAGGTAACCCCCCTTTTAAAGCAGCAGACATAATTGTTCATAAATCAAAATTGTCTGCTTGTCTGGTTACAGTTTGTGCTGGAGTGTCACACTCTGGACACTCCAACACCATCTCTAACCAGATAAATATTTTCAGTCATTCTAGTGCCAGTTGTAACCAGGTAAGTAGACAATTCTTATTCATCATTGTTCATTTGTCTGTTGCTGGAGGGCTCTACCCTGAAAATATGCACATATTCTGTGTTGTCCTGTCAAAATCATTATCTTATTTCAGAACAGTAGCAGTCAACTTTGTTTACAAGTTTTGTTTTGCTTTTAATTGAACAGCATTGTCCTTTTGTTTTGTTTTAATGAAAGGCGGGGAATCATTTTAGAGTGTTCTTCTCTTGTTTTTGTTGTCATGTTTGTCTCTTGTTTCCAACACATCACCAACTGTGGGTTTCAGGACAAAGGAGACCCTGGCAGCTGGCCACTACATGAGTGTGATCAACATTCTGATGCAGCTGCGTAAAGTGTGCAACCACCCCAACCTCTTTGACCCACGCCCTGTTGTTTCTCCACTGTGCATGGAAGGTCTTGTCTACTACACAGCCTCACTGGTCACGCGTGCCTTGATCAAGGACCCGCTAGAGGTTAGTCAGTGTCCCACAGCAAGTGGAAGCCATATGTGTCTGATGGGTAGGTTTAAGATGTCTTTGTCAAGCTGGAAAATTCATTTCATTTGCAAGGTGGTTTGGTGCCAGAAATGTCTCTGGAGGGCTTGTCATTAATAAATTTGTGCTGATGCCACCAAGAATCCTGAAGTGCCTCACTTCATCTGAGTCATAATTTTAATCTGAACAAAACTACGAAGGAACAAACTCCTTCCAGTGTAAATAAAATACAAAGAACTGATATTTAAAAAAAAAAGGGGGGGGGGGTGAAGATTCTGTTACTGGATGATATATGTACAATGTGGTTGCACAGGAGGTGGACATGCGCACGCTGTTTCCCAACCTGGTTGAAATGGAGCGTGACCTGCCAGCATTTGTGGCCCACCGTGTCAAGCAGCTGAAGACCCCCAACTCTTTGATAGAGGAGGTGGACTCCCAGCCTGAACCACCCCCTCGTCTGCCACGTGGCCAGCTCAAACCTGTCGTTTTCCGAAGCTTGTCACCTGCCCTTGCACAGGTGAGAGGCAGAGGGAGGGATGAAAGAGAAAAAGAGGCACACAACAGACAGAGAAAGTGTCGAGTTTGTGTAGCAGGAATGTTCTGAGTGTAGAGTACGTTTTCTTTTCTCTGCTGAATGAAAAATGCATGGTTGTCCATCATTTAAGTCCAGCAGCAGTGGAAAAATGAAGTTGATTGATGAAATCAAAGCTGAGAGTCCAGCATACTAAGAGTTATAATTTATGCAGCAATGCTAACAGATGAACAGTGCTTTGCACAAAGTGTGTCAGTGAGTAGAAACTACCAGAAGGTAAAATCATATGTACAGAAGTAATGTAGAAACTGTTGGAAGACAAAAACAAATGGTGCAGTATCATTCAGGTTGAATGAGGCACAGCAATGCAGATGGTCTGTGTTTGATATGAAATGTGTTTCTGGGTAGAGTATTGTTAGAGTGTAGTTGGTGTGTGTGAAGAGTCGTCGAGTGGTGTGCAGGACTGCCAGGTGTGTGTAAGTGTGGAGATGTCTAAGAGTGTTTACATCTGTTGACCTTTTGCTGTTGTGTGTGCAGACCCCAGGGCGAGGGTCCCCACTCCTGCAGGGCCGAGCAGGTTCCCCAGTGGAGCTGATCAAGGGGGTCCCTGTGCGCAGTGCCACTCCCCCCGCTGGGGCTGTCAGGGTGGGGGTGGTGAGTCAGGCCTCTGTACAGTCTGTGCTTGCTGCTCCTGCTCACCAGTCTTCTAGTCTCCCCTCTCTTGCTGCTGCTACTGCCATCTCCCCAGCCACCGTTACTTTCTCCCAGGTCAGGCAGTTCACAAAGGGCGTATGCAATGTGTAGGCTTTCAGCTTTGTGGGTTTATTCATACAGCAAGGTGTTCAAATGGTTAATCAGCTACTATTGAAGGGAGACCAGGGATATCTGATCTCTTTCCCCTGTCTGGAATCTTGGAATCCCCTTTCCTATCCCCTCTCTGTTGTTCTCTCTCTCTCACCCCACTTGGAGGAATCCAAAATTAACCTAAATCTGATTGACAATGCTTCCTCTTTGGACATAGCCCCTTGGACTCTTTCAGCTCCTACAGTCCATTTTGATTTAAACAAATTCAAAAAAGGTGCAAGTAACCCAGAAGCCTGCAAGCAGTTATATTTACAAACTATTACCAAGTGTCCTTTGTCAGATTTGTTTTGTTTTTTACTGATGGTTCAAAAACAGGGGCAGGAGTTGCTGCAGCATCTGTCTCCACCAAACATTCCCAGAAGCCTTTGTCACCTTCTGGACAGCAGCTCCATATATACAGCAGAATTACGAGCTATTCTTTTGGCTCTAAAACATGTTTATTATTCTGAAGAAAAACCATTTTTAATACTGTCTGACTCGCTTTCATCACTAAAAGCTATATGTAACTTAAAGTATGACCATCCTATCTTGGTGCAGATTCTAGAACTATATATGGATTTGACCAAAGATGGGAAGGAGATTGTCTTTATTTGGGTCCCTGGCCATGTGGGCATAAGAGGTAGTTTGGTCTGCAGACTGCAGCTAAGGATGCCCTTGTTGGTGACATCTGAATTGAACTCGTCCCCTTCTCAGGGGGGGGGGGGGGGATGAGTTCCCGGAAAATAAACTACATAAAATATTTCCAGATTTAAGATGGTGTCCTCAGACAAACAGAAAAGAGGAAACTGTTGGCCCGATTGCACATTGGCTGTTCTTTTATTACTCATTCCTTTTTATTGAAAGATGAGGAACGGCCAACATGCATCAGATGTGATGAACTTTTAACTGTAGTCTTTTTTTAACTCTGTATATGTGTGAGTTTTAGCGTGTACACATTTTTAACATTTACTGTATGATAACAGAATATGTTTTGCCCTGATATAACCGTAATGGTTAACTGGGCGTAAAACACGAAAGTTCATTCTTGCTTTCTCTGTATTGTCGTTTTTCTGCTAACAATCCATTCTCCTGACTTAAAATCCAGCTACCAGCTAACTCATCAGCTACCCAGGGGGTCATCCTGTTAGCTGATAAGCTGTACTCCAGCTAAGGAAAAGGAGAGTGTGCTGATCAGTGCAAAGAACCAAGGATAAGCTTGGATCTTTTCTGCAGAAAATTTATGTTTGGAGGTGTGGGCATTTTGAAGTAATACAAATGCAAAAATGAACGTGAGCTTGTTGCCAGATAGAAGCTTAAAATCAAGGCATAAAATAAAATTATTCACGCATTTGTCTGAATTGATGCTATTTTGAGAGAGTGAAAAAACAAACCTTGCTCAGAAAGAGATTTATGTCATCCCAGTGTGCTGTCTGTTTCTGCATGGAATATATTTCATACACCATAGGAATTCTGAATCAGTGGTTGCTTGATGCATGAGTTCACATGCAGGTTTGAACCCAGAGTGGTGAAATCTTATGGGGTAAACATTTGTGCTAAAATGTGTGGATATGCTTGCAGGTTCGGACCCCGAGTGGGCAGACCTTACTGCTGACCAGTCAACCTCGTAGTGGTGGCGGCCCAGCTCTGGTGCTTTCATCTGGAATGACTCTGGTTACCTCGGCCACTGGCAGTGCCAGCACCATGGCCCCCTCCAGCTCTGCTGTCCTGACATCCGTCACCCCTGCCCTGCAGGCCAAGGTGCTGCCGCAGCAGATACAAGGTGATGATGGTGCTGTCCTTTCCTTCACATGCTTTGTCAGTTTTGACTGCTTAACTCCGTAGTAGTCCTGCTATCCACAGACCTCAGAGATGGCCTCCCCATTTTTTCTGAATCCCCCTCCATCACACTTCTCTGGAGTTGAGTCAAAGTTGCTGTAAAACCGGATCTAATGTTGGTCAGGTGCTTGTTCTCAGCCTTTTCGGGTGATATGTTGGTGGTTGCTGTTTTTGAGTTTCTACAGTTTAGTGTGCACCAAGTAGCAGTTACCTGAATGAATTAAAGTACTACAATTTACATGGTACAAGTTACAGTAAGGAAATGGGTGCTTGGATTCTATGCACCATCTTTAAATGGTCACTGAAATGGGCTTCAGTGTTTACTGTGGTTCTTTTGTAGAAGGGATGTGTATGTTTAGCTGAGACTTTGCGTGGTGGTTTTGGCAGGGCAAGCACTAACGCCTTGTTGTGTGGTACTCTTCAGGTCTGCCATCGAGTGCCACATCGGTCCTGCCTTCTCTACAGATCCAGGTACAGCATACGGAACAGGGAAGACGCTACATGATCCCTACAGGACAGCTCTCTCAACTGCCAGGTTAGTGAAACCTCTTTGTTAAAGGTTGCCCTGATATGACCATATTGGTTGATGGGTGACTTGGTTGACCAAGTTCTTGCTTATTTTAAAGAAATAGACTACAAATTTTAAATCAATAGAAAATGGCAGTCATAAATGATTAAATGGAAATCATAAATGTTGAAACAATAATCCTTCATAAATTACGTACATTTCTGGCTTCTATGTAAAAAGCTAATTCTGAAGCATTTTTCGGTCATGGTCTTATGGTGGTGTTTTGCCCATCCTAGGTGGCAACCACACACAAGCTTGTATCAAAGTTTCAGCCAATCTACAGTAAATGTGAAACTAAGCTATCTTGGAGAGAAACTATTTTTGTCTCCTTTGAAACAAAACATGATTATTTTAGTGTCTGATTAAAACAACTTTTCTTTTTTAGCCGTTGTGTGTTCTGATTTTGAAGATAGGTGCAAAGTGGTGTGTGCTGAAAAAAAATGCACATAAAAACTGAAGTGAGAGAAACATTTCTTTCAGTGTATATGAAGATTGCAATCTTCTCTGTGAAAGGCATTCACCTTTTGCACATACAGCATCAGCATCACCTTTTGCACATACAGCATCAGCATCACCTTTTGCACATACAGCAAAACGGACTGAATGATCTCACGGGTCTTTTCCTGTAGTTTATGCTTTGTGGTGTTAACTGGGTCATTAAAAATAATCTGAAATTCAGGATGACTGCTAGCATTCTAAAAGGAGATGCGAGCGCATAAAAGGTTGAAAAGAAGGCTTGTTTAATGTGACACAACACATTGTTCATTTGCCTTTTGTGTGTGTGCAGCCAGCCTGTTCCAGATCGTTCAGACTTCATCAGGTCAGCAGCTGATTGGGCCTGCCTCCACTGCTGGTGCTGTCCATGTGTCTTCAGTCTTACCTGTTCAAACTGCTGTCACCACCACAGCTTCCAGCACAGGTACAAGAGTGTGGGTTGATGTGCAGTAGCTTAGGCATGGGAATTGTGCTTCCCATGGCTTGTATATGCCCCTGTTAAATTCACAGCATGTCCTGAGTACACGGTACGCTGCAAGGCTTTGAGTATATAAAGAAAAAATTGTTTGTGTGCTGTTTTTCATTTTGGGGCAAGGTTGGCAGGTGTTGGTGGTCTTGATGGACCCAGTAATCTCACGGTCAACTTTATTTCTAGGAATGTAGAGTGCGGTTCTTGATCAGTCGTGGTGATTTTACCAGTGTCCTGCTCCCGTCCCATGGCTTACTGAACTAACACTGTTCAACATGATGGCAACTGCTAAACAGTTTAGGGGATTGGATGTGCAGGTGCAAGAATGTTAGAGGTCAAAGGAGATGCTGTGGCTGATTTGATTGCAGTTCTGTGCTGTGTAGAACAAGTGGCTTTGGGCAGAGTGCTTGTGCTGAGAGGCTCTTGACTAGACTCCTTCCGTCTTTCTTTGTATCTGCAGGAAGTATGGGACCTGGTAGGTGATCAGAGACGGGGTGGTCCTCTGCATTTGACGCTTTTTGTGGGGGTGGGTACAGTATGGGCAAGTTGGTCATAGATTCAGGCTCCTTTGCATCTTGTCATTTAATTTTATTTTATTTTAGTATGATGGCTTACTGATTAATGTGGGTGGAAAATTGTGTTAGCCAGTTGGTGAGGAAAACTGATTGACTTGTGTTCCAGTGAATGGTCCCTCAGCGCCCACCACTGTGGCTGCCACCTCTGGCCTGGCTCTGGTCACCACTGCAGTCAGCCAACTCAGAACCATCCCGGCCACTGCAATGTCTTCCTCTGCGTCATCATCATCACCATCGATAGTGTCATCACCTGTATCCTCGTCTTCATTGTCGGCCAGCAACAAGCCTGTGATGCGTGTTTCCCCCATGGTGGCCTCTTCATCAAACACCACTGCGACAACGACCAGCTCTTTGACAATGTCTGTGGTCAGCAGTGTGGTGTCCACCATGAAGACGGTGGTGCCCACTAAGCAGGCCCCAGAGAAAAAGTCTGAGATGTACCTGGTGAGTGGTGTGAAGTGGGCCAAGCTTTTGTTGTGGTGAGATAGATGGTTTAGTGTTCTGCAGAGAGGTTGCGTTCTCATTTTTATAACTACATGGTTCATACAGATGCAGATGTTTTAGCAGATTTTTTTATTTTTTTTGTCCACATACATACACTGTCAGAATGTGTCCATGACTTTTTCTGGGCATGAATGTTTGGTGCATGTTTTTTAAATCCGCGTACATACACTGTCATAACTTGTCCACAGTGCTTTCTGGGCATGGAAGAATGCATATATTTGGTGCATGAAAGCCTCCACAGAAGATAATGCTTATTCGCAACACATGGTGCACACAGATGTTCTCACAAACTGAAAATACAGAAACATCCACATAGCAATACAACCCACAAGAACCTCCCCTGGAAAACCCTAGATGGTGACAAGCGCATACATTCTGAATAATGCATACAGGATGAATGGGAGAGATCACATTCATACAAGTTTAGAGGAGCACACATAGGCACACACCTTCTGCTTTTCATCTTGGCTGTTTCATAGTAAGAAAGTAACTTGGTGTTTTACGCCCAGTCAACCAGTGCGGTTATATCGGGGTGATTGGAAGTTTCATGTGTGTGACATCACTTCCTTAGTTCAAAGACCCATGCTCTGTGTCCACGGGGTAGCTCTTTTCACCTGACCAGTTTGGTGTGTGCAGGAGTCTGTTCATGAGAGGAGACAACAGCGACGGAAAGAGAAGCTCAAACGGCTGGCTCGCGTGAACTCCCACCATTGCTCTCTCACCCCAGTGTATGGCCCTGACCTTCTGCATGCCTTGACCTTCACCTCTGACACTGGCTGTCAGAGTAGCAGGGGAGATCACTGGCTGAGTGCAGGGTACGCCCACTGTCTGTGTGTGCACTCAGAGCACAACCGCAATTTGCCGTGCTACTACTGGCATGAAACGACCCACCTGGCCAACTTGATCCACACCCCTGACCAGTTCCTCACTGAACTCAAGGACACGCTTGACAGGTGAGGCCTGACCATCTAGTCATTGCGGGTGTGGAATCTTAGGGCATGGGAAGGGTAAGGTTGATGGTACTGTTGTTTGATGTTACTCACTCTGGCAGTTAGAACTTTAACACGCCTCATGGATATTATAGCAAGACTGAAAATATATGCTTTAAAAAAAAGGTATTGCCAGGTTGGTCTGGAAAGTAATTGGGTTCTTTCATCAATTTGCTTAAACAATACAATATGCAGAGATTAACAAGCATCATTTGCAGTTCTGTGTGTTGGAAGTTGATCAGCTGTGGCATTTGGAGTTAGGGAGAAAAAGGTTTTCTTTCAGAAGACTGAATGAGATGAACAGAGGTGTTTATTGGGAAAAGCATCTTGCTTGTTTTTGACATAATGAAGTTGTCATGGGAAGCAATTTCTATCAGTCCAGCTGTGTTTCCCGAAACTGACACTAATTGTGGTGATGATTGCAGGTTTGCCTTCTCTATTCCATCTGTGATATCACGGGGTGTCCAGCTTCGGATTGCACACCCTGACCCCTCCCTTGTCGTCCAGCAAAAGTGGCTGGCGCAGCACCTGCGCCAAGAGCTGTGGCCCTTGTCCACCCGTCTCAATGACATCCACATGAAGATGTCCATCCAGTTCCCTGAGCTGCGGCTGATCCAGTATGACTGTGGTAAGTGTCTGCTGTCTGGTGGCTTTGGTGGAATTTGTCATGACACTTATGAAGACAGATCTGTGATGTTATTTTATGGGTGCGTGTGAGAAAAATAAGAACTGGGCTGACAGAGATGCCTTGAATTGAAAAATAGATTTGAGGGGTGTTACATGGTCAGGTGATGATAATGAATTGTGTGGTGGAAAGTAATCTTGTGTGTTCATCTACCACTTGATGAGAGTTGTTTGGACCAGCAGGTTGTATGTCAGAGAGGGAAACAAAAAAGAAGGAAAGGGGTTTGTGCAGGGGTTGAACCTTCACCAGCATGTTGTACACCGGGAGCCATCAGTTTGCAACAGTGTTTGGAACATTTGTTTGTGTAATCATAACGTTTGGAGGAACAAGTTGTGTGTGATGGGAGATCGACTAGTCAGACCACAAGCGATCACCAGGGTAAGATAGACATTGGGACTGGCAATGTTGGATTTTGTTGCCAGGCAAGCTGCAGACGCTGGATGTGTTGCTGCGTCAGCTGAAGGTTGGCAGCCACCGGGTGCTCATCTTCACTCAGATGACCAAGATGCTGGATGTTCTGGAGGCCTTCCTCAACCACCATGGCCACCGCTACCTCCGTCTGGATGGCACCACCCGAGTGGAGCAAAGACAGGTCAGTGACAAAAAAACAGCTGGGAGCTGAGCAGATTAGGTGGGGGGTTTGAACTGGATTTGTATGCATGAGCTTGATTGAGATATGCCAGAATAACATCTTTCTTTGCTGAGCCAGAATCATAGTCTTTCCTTGCTGAGAATGGGGGGGAGATTGGAATCCAGTTACACCTACTTTCTGGTAAGCTAATTCATGACCAGTTTCACAGTGCTAAATTTCAGTGGTTTGCCTTAGGGTCAATCAAAGGTTGGTGTCTGGCAAATGGTAAGGAGTAAGCTGTTGATGGAACTTAAATCATTTTGAATTAGCCCATTCACCATTTTTTACAGGTCCATTGTTAATTGTAATAATAAGCCATTTGCTGCTTGTACATTCAGTCAATGCTTTGTATTTTCATATCTCTCATTTAGGGGTGAAATTAACAAGTTGTGCACAGAGTGAATAAACTAACTTGTGGGTTCTCTCACTACAGGCACTGATGGATCGCTTCAATGCTGACAAGCGCATCTTCTGCTTCATCCTTTCTACACGGTCGGGCGGTATTGGTGTCAATCTGACGGGTGCAGACACCGTTATTTTCTATGACAGTGACTGGAACCCCACCATGGATGCTCAAGCACAAGATCGATGCCACCGCATTGGGCAGACTCGGGATGTGCATATATACCGGTCAGTAGTCATTTGTAAAATGTTGGGTGTTAGTGCCCTCTCGGTCCCTTCTGCCCTGCCCTGCCCTGCTGCCCTCCTCCTTCCTCCACTCTGTGTGCTGCACTTGTCACTATTGGGGCTGGCACCCAGGTTTTCACATGAACACTGTCTAAAATAGGTATAATGTCGAGCGCAGGTTTGTCTTGACTAAATTTTCTGTGCGATACGCAGTTGTTTGGCCACCAGTGGTACCACTGGTTTTCAGAGGAACTTTGATCATCTGAAGTAAGTTTTGCATACAAGTGCAAAGTGAGGATTTTTAGAACAGAAAAAAGAGAGCGTTTTGATTTTTGTGATTTTCATTGATATGATGATACAAACGACGGGCGGACTGATTTTATGATGCTTGTCTTAATCTGATGAAAATCACTAGCTGACATAAAAACCAGAAGATTCAGTGTGAAAAGAGCTCAGATAGGATGAATATTAAAATCTGATGAAGGCTTGTCAGTCTTTGAATAAGATGGGGCACTAGTTACTGCAAGGGCAAAGAGATGAGGTCTGAAAGCTGATGGACTTGGTTGAAAGATTTTTTATTTTTTTTAGCAATGTCGCATGTTTTTTAGGTTGATCATCCAAACGATTGTGGAGCCTGGTTCATGTTCATGTTGAGAGTACAGATTGCTGTGGAGCTTTGTGTAGTTTTTCAGATTTTACTCTGAAAGTGTATTAGCCCTGATATAACCCTTTGTGGTTGACTGGGCTCAAAGCACCAACTAACTAACTCTGAAAGTGTGTTACAAGTTACATTGGGGTTGTGTGTGTTTTCAGGTTGATCAGTGAGATGACCGTGGAGGAAAACATCCTGAAAAAAGCTAACCAGAAACGTCTGCTAGGAGACCTGGCCATTGAGGGAGGAAACTTCACTACTGCTTACTTCAAAGAGGTCAGTCTGCCATGAAGTTGTTGCATTTACCTGCACACTTCAACAAGAGGTCCATATTTTTCTTTGGTTGCAAAAAGACATAGTAAGATTTGTTGTGGTAAGGTGTTTTATATGCCCTGTGTACAGTTGTGTGCATGTCTGTAGGTTGTACTTAAGCATATCATATATTATTGTCCCTTGTCTGGTAAATAGCATGTAGCTGTTGGGGGGAGGGTCCCAGTAGATATGGGGCAGTCCATTGCTGTAGTGTGTGCATTTTCTTGGAGAGGCTTTTTGATATGTAATTTTCATTATTGACCTTTTTCAGTGTCACTATAGTTGTGATACTTTCTGACTGTGAATGTGTCCTGTGTGCATGGTGGTTACCCTGCTTCATGGTAGTTTTCCTTTTGCCTGCAGCAAACCATCAAAGACCTGTTTGCTCAGCCATCTGGCCTGAAGGCGCTAGCAGAACAGAAGCAGCAGAGGGAGGAGGCAAAAGAGAAGGAGAGGGAGGAAGTGTCTGAGGTGGAAGAGGCCCCTACGCCTTCTACAAGCAAAAGGCCAGCTGGCAAGGACAAGGAGGCCAACATCATTGCTGCTTTTGAACAGGTTCAGTCCATTTGTCTGCCTTTTCTTCAGGCTTTGATATTTGACCAGGGATATTTAATTTTGGTGTTGAAATTTGGTTCGGTGTTTAATGCATGACTGTTTTCCCTGATTTAAATTTCTCCAGCATGGACTGAAAACAATCAGGGTAAAAGTGCTTGTTTATGAGGGATTGTCCTGCTGAGGGTTTATTTAAATGCAGTTTTGAAGGGAAAGGTTTCGGAAAAGGTGCTCTTAAAGATGGTGGTGGTCTCCAACCAGGCCAGGGATTCCACTACACCAACCTCATCATTTCTCTACACTGCTAACTATTCAGTTTGATGGCGATGTACACATGAAGGTAAAAAAGAAAATGGAAGGGTGTGCGTTGTTTTCTCCAGTTGGAAGTCTCAGAAAGGTGAAACTGTAAGAAAACTAACATTGACGCACTCACTGTATTGAAGATTCTTAACTCTGCTTTTGTCCTTCCCCCCTCCAGGCTCTTTGCAAGGCAGAAGATGAAAGTGATGCAATGGCGGCCACCCTGGTCAAGGCAGAGCAGAAGGCAGAGCTGGCCGAGTTTGACGAGACCATCCCGTGGGACGAACGAGAGGCTGAGGCCAGGAAGGAAGAAGAGGAGATGTCCCGTGCAGAGATGGAACTGGCTATGCTCGACAAGGAGGTGAGAGATGATCCGAGTACTTTTTGACCGTCATTTCATGGTTCATTGATGCAGCTTAGGCTTTCTCTTGTCTCCATCTCTCTCTCTGCCTTCTGCTTTTCAAGTTAAGTTTCAGTATGATTGGCGAGATGTTTAACGTCACATGTTGCACTGTTTCAGCTGACCCCAATAGAGCGCTATGCTGTTGGCATGATGGAGGCGCAGATGGAAGATGAAGTAGCAGAAGAACTCAAAATGGCAGAGGTACTGTGTGGTTTGGACTGGGGATTGACCTGTAGAAGTATTTTATTTCATGTTTTGTGCTTGTATTGTGGGACATACAGTGTTGTGGTGCCATTTTTGTTGTGTTGAATTATACAAGTTTTCCTTTTTGTCTTCTGTAAAATCAAGAGATCTTTTTTGCAGGTGTTGATGAAAAGAGAAAATAAGCGACAAAGGCAATATGACTGCCAGACTACATGTAACCAACATAGCTAGGGAATTAAAAATTTGAGTTTATTTGGTGGTGGGTTGTTGTTTTTTGCCCTCTGAATTTGCCCCAGGAATGTTGGACCTTGATAATGCATGCAGTGCTCCCATCCCCACCCCAGTGCAAGTGTTAGGCAGTGGTCTTCGTTTCAGACTGATGCACTTACTCAGTTGTGTATACATTGCAGGAGGACATTGAGAACTCCAAGAAAGATTGGGAACTGGCACGACTCAAGTCCCTGAAGGAGGAGGAAGAGAGACGTGCTGAGATGGAGGAGGATGAGATGCTCTACACCTATCTACGTGATGACGCTCAGGTGAAGAGACGACTGGCCAAAGCGGGCAAAGTGAAGAAAGGGCCAGGGCGGCCACGCCTGCACTCCCCCCGCTCCCCCTCCCTGTCAAGTTCTGACACAGGCTCTGGGGAAGTGCGGACCCCGTCTCGCATCAGTAATAGGGTGGCTCTTAACAAAGAGAAGTTGCGGGTAGTTGCTAAAAGTAGGAAGGAGGAAGAGAGGGAGGCAGTTGCAGGTGTTGGTAGGAAAACTAGCGGGGTAGGGGCTAGGGGCAGGGTCGTCAAAGTGAAGGTAGCAAATGGAGAACCTGTGCAGAACGGCCCAACACTCAAACCACCACCAGCTGCTAAGAAAGCTGCTCCTGTGAAAGCCAGAAAGAACAACATAGCACAAAAAACGATCCAGAATGGCGAAGCAGCACCCCAGGAGGTGAAGACTGCAGGCAGGAAACGAGGGGGAGAGAAAGTGGCAGTCGTTCGACTGAAGGCGGAGGATACTGCAGGCAAAGCCCCTGTGCCTGTGCAGAGAGTGCCGCGCAAACCAGGCCGACCACCAGCCGCGCAGGCTGCCTTGCAGAACCCAGGAGCTGTTGGTCAGCTGGCCTCCCGTGCCATCCTCAAAGTCCCCACCATGGCCAGCACACCAGGAGCCAGCATAGTGGTGGGTTCCCCACCTCGCAACAAGTCCCCCGCCGCCGTCACCAGCCCGGTCACCTCCCCTGGTAATGTGCCCCCGCCCTGGTCCAACCCAAACCTGGTCATCCGCACCCGCCGAGCATCCATCCATTCCCCAGTGCAAGTGTCTGGCAGACAGGTGATTCAAGGGGTGCCCACCCTTACCCAACAGCAAGCGGGTCTCCTTCAGCCAACAGGGGTGATGCAGCAGCCCATAGGGGTGGTTCAGTCTGGAGGGGTGATGCGCCTGGTCTCGCCTGGCCCTGTTGTGGCCTTGGCCACTTCACAGCCACTCCAGGTGGTCAGCGCGGGCCGTGTTCGAACAACAATGGCGGCGGGCATGCCAGCCGGTCAGCTGTCACTGGCAGGAGCACGGGTAATCACTACCCCAACACAACAGGTGATGAGCGCCGCTGGACTGCAAGGTTCCTTGGTGCGCATGCCGGATGGGTCCACGGCCTTGCTGGGCCAGATCAGTGGAACCAACCTGCTGGCAGCACAGTCTGCAGCCAACCCCACCCTCATAGTGTCAGGGGCCGGTCAGCCCACAGCCAGCCCCACGTTCATCGTGTCGGGAACGGGCCAGAACCAGGTCGGGGCCAGGGCAGTGCTGGCCTCCAACCTGGCTGCTGCCTCCAGGGCTCGGGCTCCTGGGCCTCGTCTAGCCACCCAGCCCCAAGTGGTCAGCGCTGCCGGTCTCCGCACTGTGCAGCTGGGACCAGGGGGGCTCACCTCCCCTTTGACGTTGCGAGGCGTGGGGGTCGGGGGGGTCTCCATGGGGGTCAACCTGGTGAAAGCAGGCGCATCCAGCGTTCAGATCCCCATCGTAGGAACCCAGGGTTTGGCCCTGCGTGGCGGTCAGATCATCCAGACCAACATGGGTCAGACGGCCTCCCCTCAAAGCTACGTCCTGATCACACCCCGTGTTAGAGTTGCGGCCCCATCTGCTGCCCCGGGGGATGTAAACGGCCCTACTGAGAAGAAAGGTGCCGGGTAGTGGGTGGTGGCTGATCAACAGCTACTTCATTCCTTCACGGGGTCCAGCCCACTGGCCCAGTCAGTCACAGTTGCTGTACCGGGGCGCTCCACCAATGGTAGCTAGTGCTGTCCATTTTCCTGCCAGTGACAAAGCAAGCTCCAATCTTCCTGAGCCCAAGTTACTGTGATATAGGTGGGACTGGCGTGGCATTCAGGCAGGAAATTCTTCACACCGTTGTCAGAAACAAACTTTTTTCAAAGTGAAAGCCTGCAAAATCCTTTTACAGTGGTGTTAGAAAGGGATTTAGGGGATTTCAGTCTTGTTTGTGTTGTCGCAAACTGATGGCTGTAGCTTTGGCCTGTATGAGTTCTGCCATTGTTAGGATAGGGAAATGAAAGATTCAGTGGGTGATAAATAATTACGCTGCTTCAAGAGGTGGCAGCATGACCGGGAGTGCCTAGCACTTTAAGATTATCTATCTAGACTGGTAAAGATATATCAGCCTGCTGAATGATTCATATATAATTAGTAAGATGTGGAACAGTAAGTACAAATCAAAATGGGAACTTATGGAAAAGAAAGGAGTCGGATAGACTTTCAGTTTTTATGGTGCATACATGAAATAATTGTTGCTTGTGAATAGGGTATTTGCAGAGGATTATGAGGACTGAGCATGGGTTGGAGATGTAAATGGTGCATGTGCGAGTGAGCATGAGTGTTGAGAATGGGGTGAGGAAATGCAGATGGCAGTGTTCATAGAATGGCCGATGCATGTATGTAAATACTGAGTGCAAGTCCAAAAAACTAAACATTCATGTATGGAATTGAAACGTTTCACAAGTCTTTCTTTCCAACCACCTCAGAGTGTTCGCATTCCCCATGTTGAGGTTCAGGTGACTGGAGAATACAAGCACCAGTGAATCCCACACTTTTTATTTCAGCTCTTTTGGTCTTTCCGATTATTTTTTTTGTTCAGCTATATATGTTAGCAAAAAAGAAAGGCTTATCGCCAAGGTGATGCAGAGAAAATGAAATTTTATTGTTTAACATGGTGCTCTAAAATGTATGTGAAAGAAATCTTGCAGTTGTAATGAGCAGAATATCCCAAGAGTGATGGTGTGTGACTGTGGTTATCATGCATACAGATGAGATTTGTTACATCTTTCAGTGCATTAATGCTTCACGGGTGGCATATTGTTCTGATGTTTTACAATAGTGACGATCTGGGGTTGAACAAAGAATGAAGAGACGCAAGGAGCATACTTTCTATCTAGCTCCCTCTCCTTTTCATTTGGTGTGGATTGTTCATGTCTTAGTTGGGTTTTTGGATTTATTGTTTGGTAAATTGGATGATTAGAAGGGGGGGGGGGGGGGGTTGGATAAGATCAGAATTATGAGTACTATTTTGTTCTCCCTCTATTACTGACATGTATTTGTCTGGGGTAAGACTGTTGCAAGAAGTGTGTATGAGATGTGGTCATGTGCAAGATTGTTTTCTACAAATAGAGAAAAGCTTCACAATAAAACTGCTTTTTGGAAAACATAGTGGAGTGTTTGCTTCTCATTTCTGTGATGTGTGATGTGCGCTTATGCTCTGAAGGGCCCCCTAGAATCAAGGTTGTGGTGTCCACTGAGTTCTCGCTCACCAGAAACAAAATATATTGCTTTGTGCATGCAGGCCAAAGAGATGGACTAAAGCTGGGTCTCATTTTGTGGTGGTGTGCTTTTGCTAGCTCTCCAAAAAGCAGCATTTTTGTTTTTTGTGTTTCATTTCCTATTAGAATTCATATTCAGAAACTAGAATCAAATCTGGAGGGTAAGAACTTCGAAGACCATCCAGAGACGAAATTCTTGCACAAAAAAGAAGAAGAAGAAAAGTCATGCTGTTTCAAAGTTTGATACTACTGGCACCATTACCTTGGTCCTAACTGATGCACATCGCCAGAAATGAGATGCAGACCACTCACTCATCCTGCACACAAAGCACACATGCACACGCACATGCAATGCACCAACTGAGGGAATAATCCATCATTAGCTGAGCAATTCTTGACCACCAACATCACAGCCTGCAAAGCATGGGACTTTGAAGAGGAACTGGCTGAGGGGGAGCTTGTGTCATGGGCTACAAACTGTTCTGTGTCCAGCCCTTGTATAAAGAGAAGTTTTTTCTGTAGCAAAAATGGTAGGTTCATCACAGTAATCAAAAGGACATCGGCAGCCTAAGAGAAAGTGATGCTTTGAATAAACCATTCATGCCCAGAAATGATACACTGGTGATGCCATTCTTGACCAAGTTCTTGGATTTAAAAAAGTAAAAATAGACCAGAAGGGAAAGTGAAAAGATACAGGGAAATAGTCCAGACTTGGTGGAATGCTAGTAGTAGATGATAAAGACGACTGGGAAGGCTTGGCTTGCTAGTGGCCCTGGATGTAGCAAGCAGGACCCAGAAGTGAAGTGGTATGACATGGGTGGAGTGCTAGTAGGAGATGAAGAGTAGCACGAGAGAGTGAAAGGAAGGAGGGAAGTTGGAGGTAGTGAAATAGTAAAGATCAAGTACTAGTATGAGGTAATCAGTAAGATCAGGCCAGGAAGGAGATATCCTACACTTTGTTGGATACGATCGATGGGCAGTCCAGGGTGAAAGGAAAGTGGTGAGAGTGATGAGACGAGGAAATGCCCCAGACTCGGTTGATAACTAGTATGAGGTGAGTAGGACCCAAAAAAGGAAAGTGGTAGGTCAGAAACGGCTAAATGCTCCAGATTTGGTTGAGAGCTAGTACGAGGTGAGGAGTAGGACCAGGAAGAAAATGGTCCCAGACTTGGTTGAGTACTAGCACTAAACAAGGAATAGGACCACAGAGAGAAAGGTAAAAGTGGTGAGTCGAAACGGGAATTGTTCCGCACTCGGTTTATTACTATTACTGGGTGATGAGTAGGATCAGGAGGCACACGGTCCAGACTTGGTGCTAGTAATGTGTGATACACCCACAGTTCTAAGGAACTGTACGCCCAGTTTTAGAGGACCGTGATGCACCCACAGTTTTAAGGAGTGCGACACGTTTTCAGGGAACAGTGCACCCAGTTTTCAGAGGAACAGCACACAGACTGGAAGAGTTTAAGAGTTAACAGTATTCCCCAATTTTAAGAGTAATGCATTACACCCACACAAAAAGAAATAGTAACACTACACCCACTGTTATAGAGTGAAAATGCCCAGTTTGAAAATACACCTGTGTTACAGTAATGCATTACACCTGCAGGTTCAGAGTAAAATTACACCCTTGCATAGAGTTCAGCAAATGCACCGGAGTTTGAAAGTATGCTCTCAGCAAAATGACTTGCTATGCCCTGGTTCTAGAGTACCTTCACATGCAGTTTTTGAGCACACTGCATTCAGAATAAAAGTACTGTACACCATGTTCAAAGGAGACAAGATGATCGCAAGTAGTCCACAGGAGATTCTGTCTTAAGTTTGATGGAGAACAATCTACTGTAGAAATCAATGGAACATTTTTATATAAATTGCAAAGTGGAATAGAGTAGTTTTAGTTGTCAGTACCTCTGAAAAGAGACCCCTCTGTTCCAGGCAGTTGCCAGAAAACATTCTGCAGCCATTTGTGGAGATTGTCACTGTACATTATTGGTCAAAAGTTATTCTGCCTAATGAAACTGGAAGGATTATCTGTCTATGCAGCTGTACAACTGAGACTATCAAATGTTTCATTGCTTTTCTACACCTGATTGGTTGACGCTCTTGTTGGTTACTGCGTGTCATGGTTGATGGCTTTTGTTGGTAATTACCAACATAGTTGACATCTTGTTGGGCAACAGCCACCTGTCATGGTTAGTAGTCTTGGTGGTAACCACCTGTTTGGGTCGACAGTTATGGTGGTAAGTTAAAGAGGCAATATCCTGTTGAGGTTCGTTCTCCTGTGGAAAGAAAAACAAACTCTGAAGCAAGAATAAATGCTAGCTTTCTAATCCAAGATCCAAACACATAAAAGGTTCAATAGAATGCTAATTTAATGACATTGATTATTAGATTAGTGATTTTTTTAGATTTTTTTTTTTTTTAACCTTTCATGTGTTTGGATCTTGCTATGAGCATTTCTGCATGCTCCTATAATACCTGGTAGACTGCAAACAATGAGGAATGCTGAAGACTGACAATGAATCTTTTCCCTGTCTTCTGTAGGTCTTCGTCTCCAGCATTGATGGATCTGAAATGCCGGTAAGTGGCCCATGTCCATGCTTTCAAGTTTGGGGGTGGGTGTTGGAATCCTCTGGAGATGGGCTGGCAGGGACTTCTGTCATTATTTCCTCTGGACAAATCCAGCTCAAGAGTACTTTGAAAAGAAATTTTAAGATTACAAGGAAGCTTTGGAAAGTGTACGAGAAGGATTGTGAAATGATTTCATCCTGAAGGAGGTCTTTGTAAGACAGTTGTGCTAGGTGTTGTTGAAAATGGAAGTAAGTAAGTAAATTGGTGTTTTATGCCCAGTCAACCAGTGCAGTTATATCAGGGCAATAATTGAAAATGGAAAGTACATGTACTGATGTAGAATTGTTTGAAGGGGGCCCCAGGCAAAGCAGCATCACAGGCCCTATCAATACGAATGGATTAAAAAATGGACACGCAGCAGTTTTTCTGTCACTTTAGTTTTTAGTTCATGATAGCGAAAAACCAACAAACTACATTTGAAATTTGCAAGAACATGGCCCTGAGCACTGCCATTTTGTGCTTGTGCTTCTGGAGCAGAAGAGTGTTGGCTTATTGTGTGTGTAGTACTTATGCTGCACATTTCAGCCTTGTTCATGACATTACTGATGCAGAGTACTGGGTGAAACATGGCAGCACTCGTCATGTTCTTATAACTTTCAGACTTCAGTTTTAACAAATAGGACCAGAAATTTGTGAAAAACTGATGTGTGCGCATTTTTTAAATCTTAAAAAAAAAAAAAAATCCATTCCTGTCCATCGGCCCTGTGATGCTTCTTCCTTTTGGTTCCTGTTTCACAAAAACACTTTTGTCATTCAACTATTTCAAGTCACCTGACCATTGACTGGGAACAGCTGCAGGTGACTCCCCTCAGCATATTCCATCAGGGATGGACAGTGCAGAATCTTGACAGTACCCCCCCCCATCTTTCAACATGTAATGGAGGACGTCCTGGCATATGAAATCATTTAAGTAGGATCGCCAGGAGACTGAATATTCAGAGGAAATAACAGTCAACAAAATTGTGTCTTGAAAGAATGACGGTATCCAGTCAGGAACATCTAATTCATTTTGTCCATGAGTGGAATTTTGCCTTAACTCTTACAATCTATTCTTCTGTAAATCATCATTTTAACTGGCACCTTTTTGGCCACAGGAAAGAATGGAAATACGAGTTCAAGATATGGATGCCATTCACAGGACTTACCTCCCAGCATTCTGTTATGCCGTTCATGAGATAAACTATCAGCCAGTCAAGTGATAGGCCAGCTGGTGCCACTGTACATGCAGCCTGGGATCAGGATTGGTCCTGTCTTCAGTGAACAGCCACAAGTATGTGCCGTCATGCCAGGGGATTATGAAGGGTTTGTGCCGGTTGGCCCAGAAACTGCAGATGAGCTAGACCGTTTGGTACACACTGTTTCCTCTCTGGATTGTGAGGAATCCCCCAACCATTATTACAGGGACATAGATGCTTCAAAAATAGGGTAGGGGTCAGAAGAACATTACCTCAGTATAACATATTTGAAGTTAAAGGCCACTCTGTACAACTGTGGCGCATTCGTCTGAAGTGGGGTTCACTGTACTATGATATTTTTGTGTGTGAACCAGTTGTGGGCACCTCCAACGCCTCCCCAGGATGACAATGATGTCTACCTGGACCAGACCATGCTGTTCTTGCATGAGCCAAATGTCATGCCCGAATCCCAGCTGCCTCCCGTCTACGTGCGAAAGGACCACAAGAAACCACGCATGGAAACAATCACCAGTAAGTATGCCATGGCAAAGGAAAACGCCATCAGCAGGCAGTGCTGTGGCCAGGGAAATGCTCACTGGGCATAGCTGTGGCTAGGGAAACGCTGTCAGTGGACAGAGCCATGGCCAGGGAAACGCTCACTGGGCATAGCCAGGGAAATGCCATCAGCAGGTAGGGCTGTGGCCAGGGAAACGCTGTCAGTGGGCAGTGCCATGGCCAGGGAAATGTCATCAGCAGGCAGTGCTGTCAGGCAGGGCTGTGGCCAGGGAAATGCTCACTGGGTATAGCTGTGGCTAGGGAAACGCTGTCAGTGGGCAGTGCCATGGACAGGGAAATGCTCACTGGGCATAGCTGTGGCTAGGGAAATGCTCACTGGGCATAGCTGTGGCCAGGGAAACGTCAGTGTGTGGTGTTGTGGAAAGAATTGGCAAGAATGGTGGGATTTTATCTCGAAGGTTTGAGTATGGCGACTGAACAAATTTAGTGCCTTCAATGATCAGTACCCATTGTGTAACTTATTTCTAAGTGCAGCTTGCATTTTGCAGCATGTTTCCCCATATAAAAGCAAAACAAACCCACATTTGACTAGTAGTAGGACAGTCTGTTTGCCCGAGAGAGAGAGAGAGAGCATGTCATGTAATATATTTTGGACAGATCAATGCATAATTTGAAGGTAGGTGATTGTTTTATGTGCATTATTTTTTGCAATAATTTGACCCCATTTTGTGTTTTTTAAAAAAAATCACATTTGTATCAGTGTGAAACATGAATTTTTGAACTGTGGATTTTTTTAATCTGAATGGAATGATCACTGCACTTATTTAGACATACCAAGCATTTAGTTAAACAAAGTGATGCTTTCCCCACAGCTCGCAAGCAGAAGCAAAGGAAGGAGGAGGCACCTCGAGTCCCCCGATCACTGTTTGACCGTCCCAACTCGGCCCTGGTGAAGATGCGACGGGAGATGAAGATGCAGAAACTGAAGGCGGGGCTGGGCATGCACAAGCAGCCGATGAGACCCAGCACGCTGCCCACCCACCTGCCCCCCAAGCCCATCATGGAGCAGTCAGAGGGGCATCTGGACTGGCTCATCCACGAGGACTGGGCTCTCTTGCAGGTACACGTGCATGCATACAAAGGCGTAGTTGCGCACACATGTATGCAAGCATGAGCACGCTCCTCTCCTTTTCTCCATCCCCTGACGCAAGCACATCCTCACATCACACAATGAGTACACACACGTGCACACAGTGTGCACTCCTCTCCTCCCCGGCCCCCTACCCCCCGGCCCCTCCCATACAACACCACAATGCATAACATAAGCACAGATTGCTTGGACCAGACTTTCCACTGTTGGTTCCCACACCTTTTCTGTCTTCAGTCCCTCTACATGGAATGACCTTCCGCTTCCTCTCCAACAGAAATCCTCTCTTGACTCCTTCAGATCAAACCTCAAGACTTTTCTTTTTCCCAAGCAGTTCCTAAACATGCATTTGTGTAAGCCCATGGTGACACGTCTTTTCATGAATGAATCATGTCACATACATGTTCATTTTGTTATGTGAATTTGACATTCAGTAGCATATTCTTCAGTTGTATGTGTAGTAGTGTCACCAGCATACTATTCTTAACCTGTAAATGTCAGCAAGGGCATTAGGAAAACCTTGAACACTTATGCATGGGTATTATTATCAAAGACAATAATTTGTGCACACAGACACATTTGTGAGAAGAATTATTAAAGACTATTTGAGAGGTGGAATCCTGCTCATGAAAATAATTCATTAAAAATAAAGTGGTTTTTTTCTTTATTCATTTCAGGCGGTGAGCGATTTGTGCCACTTGCCCCTGAACCTGACGGTGTACCAAAATGCTCACATCCCAAACTGGGACCTGGTGGCTGACGTTGTCAATGGCGTGAGCCGCACCCACCGCAGCATCAAGCAGTGTAGGGCTCGCTATGAGAATGTGATCATTCCTCGGGAGGAGGGTCGCATCCTGTATGATGTCAGTCCTCGCAAGCAGAAGAAGAACAAAAGCAACTACAAGGTGAGTGGGAGTCTGGATAGTGTCTACTTCTACTGCATGTGTAGTGAGAAAATGAGGTGTAAAGAGGGCAGTGTAAGTGTGCATGTTACAGAGGCAGACCTGTTTAGTCTACACACTTGGCGTAGAAATCTACACATTTGAAGCCCAAACTACGCATCTGCACTTGCATTACACAATCTACGCAAACGACTTCGTTTCGGCTACGCGATAGCGACGAGCGTGATTCGGTCCTCTTTTTTGATGCGATCCTATTTTTGACATGGCCACCATGTTCAAAAGGTACGTGGGCCCGCTTATGATACGCGCGCATCAAGTCTTGCAATAGCAGCGCTGGTTTTGGCGCAAACATAGGTTCTGAATGCATCCGAAATTCCCTTCAGTTGGGAGAAAATGTCCGAGTCGAAGAAGCGAACGTATAAAACTTCTTCAGAAGAAGACTCAGTGTTAGCCTCCAAAGGCTCTGCTGCTGCGATTAAAAGGAAAAAAATCCATCCCAGAAGTTTCTCCCAGCTTACCACGAAGCTTATCCGTGTTTGGTTCCTTCGAGGAAAGGCAGTGAACTTGTTCTTTGCACCACCTGCAAATCGGACTTTATCATGCAAGCAAGGTGGTCGATTTGACTGTAAGCAACCTGTTGAGAGCAAGTCCTACAAGGAGTTCAAGGCGACTGGAAAGTTTTTTCCAGCTTCAAGTCTGTCTCTTTCTCCATTTGCCTGCCCATCCCCCCCTCTCATTTTAATGCAACAGCTCTCATTTTAATGCAACAAACTGATATAGTTTTTCCGCACTTGTAAACATCGATAGCGCTAGTCCGTAGAGTTATCTCCCTTGAGCAATTTTTTTATCACCATTACAAAGAACGTGCGTTGTGATTGGCTACTTTGTTGGGGATCAGCCAATGAGAAAATTCGTTGCTCACACTGTTGTGAGGTCCCAAAAAATTGTACTAGGCTGTTGAGTAGGGCGCTTGCGGCTGGGGTTGTGCGGGGGGGGGGGGGGGGGGGGGGGGGGGAGTGACTGGCAGACTGATCTGTACAACTGTACTCTCATTCTGAGTCTAGCTGTTGGCTTTACAATTTTCCCACATTCACATGTGCACGGCCCAGCAAGAGACCTGAACGGTCTACACCACTTGTGTGTGGCTGAGACCTTGGTAGCAGTGCCATGCTGTCGCCTTACGTTTATGACTTACATTTTCAGGCACTGTGGTCTTCTGATTCTGAAAATTATATCAATTCAGTCAAGCTCATAGAAATGTTGAGAGAAAGAGTGTGTTTGGTGTGTGTGTGGGGGACAGACTGATTATCTTGTCTAAATTTGTAACTGAGATAGAAAGAATATACTACACTTACACTACAGCAAAATAATTGTATTTGATGTTTTATTAAGTTTGTATAGACAAAGTTTCTTGTGTGTTATTTTGACTCGTTGAGTGAGAATGAGAATCTGAATGTATGAACGATAAATCAGTCCAGTTTCAACTGACACACTATGACTACACATTGTACCTCCTGACTACACATTTAGACTACCCAAACTACACTTGTGCATTTGGGGGGTAAACAGGTCTGCAGAGGTAATCCTTTTCTTCCTCCTTCCTCTGTGCCTCTTCATGCTGCCTATGGTAGTTTTTATGAGCATCTGGACTATGCCTAGTCCTGTCTGAGTTTTAATTCCTCTTTTCTGTCCATTTAGTGTTTGCTGTCATTTCCTTTCCTCGTGTTACTTGCTGCAAACCTTTGTGCTACAAACAGGCTTTTTTGCCTCTGCTTTTTAAACCCCCGACCTGTAACACTTGGGGGACAGGTATTTGGGGTGGAGGGGGGCATACTGAAACCATGTTTTTGTTTGCCTGTCTAGCTGTATGTCCAGGGTTTATCTGGATGCTGTCTGAAATGCTTAATAACTGTTGGGAAGCAGACATGTCTGATTTGGTTCTGTCGCCATGTCCAAGCAGAGTAACTTAAACACTGTTCCTCACCAACTTTTTCACTGTCTTTTCCCAGACGAAGAACAACCGGCCCATGAAGACATCGCAGCTGTTTGCACAGGACAACTACAACTCCATCTCCCTGCTCTACTCGTTCCGGTTTGATTCTGTCAAGGCCATGGCGGCCAAACGCCCGGCACCCATGCGCCCCACCCTCAACAACCCCACACTGAAGAACCCCAAACACCTGGCAGTTCTGCAGGAGAACAACATCAACTACGACCAGCCTCTGAACCCCATGCAGGTGGCTGCTGTTCGCGCTGAACGCATTGCCAGGGATAAGAAAGCTAGTGCTACACAAAATGTAAGTGGTGTTTTCTCGCCGATCCAGCCTCCCCTTTCTGTCTCCGTTTCTGCTTTCTGTTTTGGTCAGTTGGTTGATCTGTCTGTCTGACTCCCTCCCTCTCTCTCTCTCTCAGTCTTTTTTAGGGCTCTCTCTCTCTACTTACTCTATTTCTCAGGGTCTCTTCTTTTATTCCTTCTCTGTTTTAGTCAGTTGATTGCTCCCCCTGACCCTCTTTTTCATTCTCTCTCTGTCCCACCTGTGGAATGCAAGCTGTATTTTGGTTGCTTCACCGTTACAACCATACGAGTCTTCAGTTGAAGATTTTGATTCCCCCTGTAACAAAGTTTGTGTGGGGGTCTGGGGGGTATTGTGGAATCACCCTGTCTGCCTGTCCTGTCCAAGCATGTGGTGATGATGATGATTGGCATTTTCAGGCTGGCACAGATGCTGCTCAGCGCGCTGCCCAGTCCGGAGCACGGGACCAGACAGAACGCACAGCTCAGGCCGTTGTGCAGGGCGTCACTGGCGTAGCAGCATCTGCTCCCACAGTCGCTCAGGCCGTCACTGGGCAGCAGCTCCACTCCCTGGTGTCGGCCACCACCCCCACCACCATCATTGTAAGTCGTATGCTTTGGAGGTGGAGCTGAGCGCCTTAAAGTGATTGTGTTTTTGGGTGTGGGTAGGAACATGAGTGTTTAACCTTTACCCTGGTGCATTACATAACGCTTACTTTTACTCTGTTTGGTGATATAATGGAAGTAGACTTTGGAAAAAGATGGATCATTATTTTGTGACTTCTAAATCTTTCATTGTGTCAGCATTTGAACAATAAAATTTATAACAGTTACTGCAAAATGAACAAGAATAATTATGAACACTTAACTGAGACTTCTGCTTCATAAACCATCTATCTTGATTAAAGGAAAAAGAATAGGTGCTAACCTCTTCTTTCATAGATTATTGCACCTGTATGGTCCCAGTTATGTGACAATAATGCCCTATGTATATGGTTGTCTGTCTGAATAATGTTTAGAGACATTTTTGTGTCACACCTTCACTCGCTGCTACAGGTAATGCAGGTGATATGCAAACGGCAGTCTACACATGTATAAACATTTAGTCAAAAGAGTTCAAGGTCCTGAATAGTTGGTCTAAAAGCACAAGAGATGATACTATTGGTAAATGACGGCCCATGCAACAAATCCCAGAGTGCCTAAACCTGCAAGCAGGACAGACAATCCTTCAAAGGTTGAAAATGGGAACCATCAGCTAATTTTTGGAAATCTTAGCTGGGAATGTTTTGCTAAAGAAACAAACAGAACTGCTGCTATAATCAGGAAGAAGAGAAAAAAAGGGGCAAAAAGTGTGTTGAAATAATGTTTTGGCGCGTGCATGCACTTTTGAAAGCATGGTATTTAGCTGAAAGTCTTGAATTGCAACTCTTGTAAGTTAGGTGCCTTTGCTGTGAAGGAATCTCAGTTTTCCTTGATCCCAATAGGGCTTTCTCAGTTGACAGGGACACGGACAACTGAGATGTCTAAAAGCCAATCAGTCAGGGAGAGGGAGAGAAGGCAGCTTCAAGAAAGGAAAGACAACTGCTGATGACAAGATTGTCAAGGTGGCAAATGTTGAGCTGCATACACACAGCCAGTGCATGGTGCATATAATGACTGGATGTTTACAGATGGATTGTGTTGCAGCAGACGGGGACAGTGGCATCGCGGGCAGCAGTGGCACAGGGAATGACTGCAGTGTCCATTGCACGCACTATCGCTGCTCCGGGTAACATTGTGGTCAGTCCTCAGTTTCTTCTTTCAATGCAGTCTACTTCAGTTATTATGTAGACTGTACCTTTCAGCTGAAAGTCGTTATTTTCCATTTTATTTTGTTTTGCCTTCTTACCATCTTTACACATAATGATGAGAACAATGGACAGTACCATTGAGTAAAAAACAATTTTCAAGGGGAAATCTGCAGAAGATTATCCACACAAAATGTTTTTAAGGCACCATGTTGTTTGTTTGCATACAACTTTATGATGTGTTCCTGTTCATTTTCCTGACTTAAAAAAGCAACAGAAACAACTTTGGGATGGAACAGCATATTGGGGCCCACTTTCCCTGTTGGATCATTGAATTTTGGTGTACTGCTGCTTAGTGAATGCATTACTGTAATGTGAACATCAGAATTAGACTATTGCTTGTGATTTTGTGAGGTCAGTTTTGGCCTGAAATGACCCCTTGCCAGTTGATTTGGTGTTGAATACTAAGAATCCATCCATCTGTCTTTCAGGCCGTAACTGGCAGCCTGGGTCGCGGTCAGCGTGTGGCGGTGCATGACATCACCACTGTGGCTGGTACCATGACTGCTGCCCAGGTGGCAGGGCAGGCACAGGCTCGCGCCACCCTCCAGCCAGCCGCCTCCGCCAACATCACACAGAAAATGGCCGCCATGGCTGCTGGCACTTCCGCTCTGGCGGGAGGTAAGAGTAAGTGGGGCTTCATCATCACGCACTCATCCCTGTGGTTGACTTGGTCTGCTTTATCTGTAGGTTGAAGGGTGGAGGTGGTGAGGGCATTGTGTGTGTTTATGTTGGTGTAATTGAACCAGCATTTCATGGTGTGTATTTGTAAACAATCTGCTCTCTATTTGTAGGTCTCCTTTTGTCTGTGTCCCCTCTCCCTCTGTCTCTATCACACTTGTGCATGTGCACACAAACCCCACATAACACACACTCGCATACACCACTTGCTTCCACCCCATGCCTCTTCCCTGTGCCCCTCCCCCCACCCCAGTGCACACACAAATACTACATAACACAAACACACGCATACACCATTTCTGTCCCCACTTGCCATCACCACTTGTCCCATTCTCTCTACTCTCCCCTACCCCAGTGCACACACAAACACCACATAACACTAACACACACCGCCCCTGTGCCCACTTGCCGTCACCCCTTGTACCACTCTCCCCACCCCAGTGCACACACAAACGCCACATAACACACACACACACCGCCCCTGTGCCCACTTGCTGTCACCCCTTGTCCCTTGTACCACTCTCCCCACCCCAGTGCACACACAAACACCACATAACACACACACCGCCCCTGTGCCCACTTGCTGTCACCCCTTGTACCACTCTCCCCACCCCAGTGCACACACAAACACTACATAACACACACACACACCACCCCTGTGCCCACTTTCCTTCACTCCTTGCCCTTTGTACCGCTCTCCCCACCCCAATGCACACACAAACGCCACATAACACACACACACAACCCCTGTGCCCATTTGCCATCACCCCTTGCCCCTTGTACCTCTCTCCCCACCCCAGTGCACACACAAACGCCACATAACACACACACACACACCGCCCCTGTGCCCACTTGCCATCACCCCTTGTACCACTTGGACTCCCCCCACCCCAGTGCACACACAAACACCACATAACACACACACACATACACCACCCCTGTGACCACTTGCCATCACCCCTGCCCCTTCCTTGGCCCACTCCCCATAACCCTAAGCACACACACCCACACGTTTTTACAGATGTGCACTATGGTGGTTATGAAGCGGTATGTTGGTGGTTGTGGACTGGTGTGGCTAAAGAAAGGATGTTTGTGTGTCACCTCCAGCAACAGTGCACCAGCAGCTGGCCAAGGGGCTGACCCACCAGCAGATCAACCTGCTGCGCCCCATCATGAGGTCACAGACCCCAGGCACTGCTACGCAGGCACAGCAGCTGCGCGCGCAAAAGCTCAGTTTCACAGTGAGTGGCTGTAGCAAAATCCTACAAGTAATAATTTGTTGTTGTTTTAGGAAAACTGTATGAAAGAAAATGTTTTTATGTGTTTGTGGTTTCTGTTGTGTCTTGAGAGTCACGAAACTGTCACAGTGATTTATGTTTGCAAACTGTCTCCCTTGCCCAGTGTCTGTAAAGTGCCCTTCCACTGCTCACAAGTCTTAGATTGCATCACTGTCCAGCAGGAAATAGTCTTCTCCCCGCCCCCAGTTAAGATCAGCATTAGCGTATCCTGGGGAAAAAATCATCAGTTGGTCAGACACACCAGCTGTTACTTTGTTTGACCAGTTCTCAATAATAATAAAAAAATGCAGCACAGGGTGTGGGTGTGTTGTTGACAGGGAAGTAAGTTGGTGTTTTATGCCCAGTCAACTGGTACAGTTATATCAGGGCGAGACGGGGAAGGGAGCAGGGTGTTTACTGGTACAGTTATATCAGGGCGAGACAGGGAAGGGAGCAGGGTGTTTACTGGTATCCAGTCAACTGGTACAGTTATATCAGGGCGAGACAGGGAAGGGAGCAGGGTGTTTACTGGTAGAGCTGTAGTAGTAGCATATAGCTTATTTACTTTGTTCCAATGCAGAAGCAAGGAGCCAGTTTGATGCTGTGACCCATTGCAACAAGGTTAGACTAGTTTGTCCTAAAGTGGAGACAAGGAGTTGCAACAAGTTTGAAACTGCAGTTCATGCCTACAAAAAAACTATGGGCTTCTTTGGTGCATGCTATGACAAAATACTGCAAGACTAGACCATTTAGTTCATATTTACACCAAAACAGAGCTTTATTGATGCACACTATAGCTGGTTACTGCAAAACTAAAAAATATAGTTTGTTCCAACACAGAAACAAGGAGCTGCATTGGTGCGTGCCATGCCCCAGTTGACGGATGAACAGCTAAAGAATTTCAAGGTGCGACAGCTGCAGAAGCAGGCGCAGGGGGGTCAACAGGTAAAGGTAACTTTCAGTCCATGTGTAGCTCTCTCACAGGTGGGTACTAGTGTTGCAGTAAGACAGCTGTCGGTCCACATACAGCTAGCTCTCTGACATGTGGGTTGTGCGTATCACTGTGGTGGGTAGGTGTAAAGAAAACAGTCCTCAGTTTGGCTTCTTACCCGAGACTGGGTATCATGTGTCCATCTTTTTCTTTTCTTTCTTAATATGGCTTCGAGTTATTTCTCAGTTTCTTTCACACAAGATTGATTATAATTAGTAATAATAAACAGAGATAATGGGTTTGTTCACCAGACCTCAAATCAGTTTGATTCAGTCTTATTCTGATTGTATGCATTATTTAAACTCCACTGATACCAGTAATGTACACAAAACCGTAATGTACCCTGCGGTGGTTACTGTAGGCAGTTCAGCTATTTCTGGGTTCTGTTGTTGTACATGTGACATATGAGCAATATTATTAATTCCCTTTTTAAATTTTTTATTCCCTTCATTTATTTGTACATTCCAGATGAAAATTTTATTTGTTGCATATCTCGACTTGTTTTGAAGCAATTTTTATGCTAACTTAGTTCATTAAAACTCTCATTTCCATGGAAGTGTGTCATTGTGCAGTTGCAGGCAGCACAGATCCTGCAGGGTCAGATGCAGTCTGTTGGCCAGTCGGGCGCTACATCTCAGGCGCCAGTGACGCTGGTCAAGTCCGTGGCTGCCCCCGCAGGGGCTTCTGGCGTCCCCATCCCTGTCAGCATCAACGTCACCATGGGGCAGGGGCAGCAGAAGACAGGACTGCGTGAGTCATTTTTGACTACTTTGTCCAGACACCACACTCGCTTAGTCACTACAGTGGATACTACTTTGTCAGGACACCACGCTCACTTAGTCACTACAGTGGATACTGCTTTGTCAGGACACCACACTCACTTAGTCACTACAGTGGATACTACTTTGTCGGGACACCACACTCACTTAGTCGCTACATTGGATGCTACTTTGTCAGAACACTACACTCGCTTAGTCACTACAATGGATACTACTTTCTCAGGACACCACGCTGGCTTAGTCGCTACAGTGGGTGCTACTTTGTCAGGACACCACGCTCGCTTAGTCACTACAGTGGATACTTCTTTGTCAGGACACCACACTCAGTCACTACAGTGGAAATTCTGCTGATAAACCTGCTTGAAGGTGGTACAGTCTTGATGGTTTGAGTACGGATGTAATTGAATAGGTTTTCTCCTTAAGTGCAATCTTGATGGTTTGAGTGTTGGTGTGGTTGAAGAGTTCCTTCTCCTTAGACTCGGGTACCATCTTGATGGTTGAATGCTGGTCACTGTGATTGGACCAGTCTTTCCCCTTTGGCTTAGAAGGCAATCTTGGTGGTTTGAGTTGGTGTGATTGACTCATCTCACTTGATGGTTAATGTTGGTGTGATTGAATGGTTCCTTCCCCGTAGACTCAAAGTGCAATCTTGTGGTCAAGTGTTGGTGTGATTGAACGGTTCCTTCCCCTTAGACTTGAGTACCATCTTGATGGTTAAGTGTTGGCTGTGATTGAACAGTACTTCCCAGTAAGACAAAAAGTGCAGTCTTGATGGTTTGAGTGTTGGTGTGCTTGAACGGTTCCTTCCCCTTGGACTTGAGTGCTGTCTTGGTGGTTAATGTTGATGTGATTAAACAGTTCCTTCCCCATAGACTTGAGTGCCATCTTGTGGTTGTGTGTTGGTGTGATTGAACAGTTCCATCCCCATAGACTCGAGTGCCATCTTGTGGTTGTATGTTGGTGTGATTGAACAGTTCCATCCCCATAGACTCGAGTGCCATCTTGTGGTTGTGTGTTGGTGTGATTGAACAGTTCCATCCCCATAGACTTGAATGCTATCTTGTGACTGGTGTGATGATGAAAGCTGCATTGTGTGTTGCCAACAGCTGCGCGTGGAGCCACTGTCAGTCAGCTGCAGCAACAGCAGCGCATGCAGCTTCTTCAGCACCGCAAGGGAGTACCTCTTCAGTCGCGAGTCACAGGTTAGTGCATTGCAATTTGTTGTTTAGATGCTGTTGTTGCAGTTGGTATATGCCTCTTTCCCTGCCCGCCCATCCCCCCACTCACCAGCAGAATCTTCACTCTTGAGCATGTGTTTGTTGGATGTGCAGCTGGAGATCAGTTTTGTTCTTTAGTGACCCACTGAACCATTGATGAGTTTTGTCTGTCAGCTGTGCTGTTGGGAAGACCAGCTTAGTACTGAAAACAGTACATCAAAATTAGGTGGTCCTGCACTTTATTGAGAGTGTGAGAGTGAAAGTTTTCATATTGGGTGAAATAAGGGGTGGGTGGAGGGGGGGCGGGGAGTTGTTTTTTTTAGCTATAGTTTATAGACTATCTTCATAAATCCTGGGGACTGCACTTGGTAGGTGCCTACAGGCATGGACCTGTATATATATAGGTCCATGCCTGTGGGTGTAGCGCTGAGTAGGCATGCTTTTGTTGGGGGGTATAGTGAGCACGTGGGGAAGGTGACGGATACCCGTAATCAAAAGGCAGAAAAGGCATCAGAAATGCTGATCAAGCCCTCACTGTTCATGGGGAACAGGCAGATCAGATAGTAGGTTCCCCCCTGTTGGTAGTCTAGTATAAATTATAATAGGTCCATGCCTGAAGATCTAAAACTGTCGCAGATCGGCTCTTCTCCGCTGCCGCCTCTATTCAGGGGACTTCACTCTCCCGGAGTAAGAAAACCATCAAGTTATCTTCGCTTGTTATTTTCAGAAATCGTCTATTTCTTACTTAATTTACTACTGCTGGTGCCTTGTGTTCCAGTCTTAAAAGGTGGAGTGACCAGACTGTGCCGGTCATCCTGCAGAAGAGACAAGTGGTGTGTGGTTAAAACAGTTGCCTTTATTCCTGTCCGTTCTGTCCTGGGTAGACAGTGCCTCCAGCTGCCAGGTCCCTCTCGCCATTCTCAGGAGGGGACAGCCGCTGTTATTGAGACAAAACATTGGTCCCGAGTTTCAGCTTTGGCAGGCAGTGTGCACAATGGCCAGTCCTGCAGATGATGTGGGTGTGTGGGGAGTTAAAGGGCTGTTTTGATTGGTGTTGCAGCCCTGGCCAGCGGTGTGCGCAGTGGCCAGATCCCCCTGATCATCCCCCAGAAGGGCCAGCTGACTGGCCAGCTGCTGCACCAGATTGTCAACCAGCGGCCGCAGATCATTGGCACATCCCAGCCAGCCATCATCAGTGTGACGCAGGGTCAGACCCTGGCCCCCATGGTGGCCAAGGTGTCACTGACCACTGTCCCCCACACCGCCCCCATACAGACCCTCTCTGCTGCTGCCGGCTCCCCCATCACTGTCACACAGGTGAGCTTTGCCACACGGGTGGACGCTTGGCACACAGGTACACACAGCCATATAGACGAACGCTGTCATGCAGGTGAACACTTGCCATACAGAACTGTCACGCAGGTAAAGAAAGCCGCACAGGTGAATACTTGGGATATAGGTAAATGCTGTCAGGCCATCTTGCAAAGGCAGTGTCAACAGGTATGGGGACGGTGTCATTGTTTTCAACAAAACAGAGAAGTGTCAGCTGGATGTGTGATACTTCTTGGCCTGTACCAGTTGGCAGATGGTTACTAAGTGCAAGAAAGTGCTCTTAATGCAGGGAATATGCAGTCTTATGTGGTTGATACCCAGAATTGTGCTGTTCTTGCCTGTTATACTGAAATATCCATTGTCTCTGCAGAGCATATGAACAAACATGTCATCACCTGGAGCACAGCATCTCTGGCTGAACAACAGTTTCATGGCACTTGCCTTGATCAATGCTTCAGTCCTGTATTTATTAGTGAACTTCAAATCTGTTGCTGTTTCTGCCTTCACTAAATTAATCACAGGTTCACTAAATCACAGTCAACTCTCCTTACCTGTTCCAGACAGACATTGTGTAATAAATGAGTTATGTTTTGCAGTAGTTGCTTTGTTCAGACCCTCGGCACTGAAACTTTACCTGGGTTCTTTACAGGTAGCAGCAGCAGCCACGCCTACAGCAGTAGGGTCCGGCGCTGCCAGTCACCCCGGCCCCACTGTTGCCACCATCAACATGGCCGCCATGCCCACTGTCTCGCAAGCCACTGTGGTAAAGACGGCGACCCTGGCCACAGTGGACCCAGCCCAGCAGCAAGGGGTGCAGAAGATTGCCACCATTTCTCAGAGCCTGGTGGCCCAGCCGCTGCAGATTGCCTCCAGCGCGCTGCCGCAGCAGGTAACCCAGGGACAGACTGTTGTGGCCGCCGGGACGCAGCACCGCGTGCTGAGTGCCACCCCTGCCACAGCCGTTGTGGTCTCCACCATTTCTAGCACTGCTCTCGCCCAGGGCCAGCCCAGCATCACCACTGTCGTTCAGCAGCAGCAGCAGCCGATTGTAACGGCACCTGTGGTGGTGTCTGCCCAGTCGGTGCCTTCGCCCAGCATCATGGCCACAGTAGTGACCCAGACCCAGCCAGCACAGACGTCGCAAGCCCAGCAGCCAGCTTCCCAGCTGACAGCACAGCAGCAGCAGCAGCTTCAGAAAGCTTCCCCCTACGCCATGCGCACCCGGAACCCACCCAAACATTCATAGTGGACAGTTTGAGATGGAACAAGTAACTGCTTCCGTTACTTGGGAGATTGCTTCAGGCCTGCTGAATACGCATCTTCATGTTGGGTTGTTTTTTCCCCTTGACGTTACATTGAACGGGTTGAATTAGAGCTTTTCATATTTCATTGACTTTGCCCGGACATTGAGAGAGAGACACTGCGAGAGCATGTGCCTTGTGCTGGGGGCATTCACCTCATGAACTCATCACAGACGCTTTTCTTGGCACGTCAGGCTATATTGTGTTCTTGCTGTTGTGCAGCCTTATTTACTGTCAGGCTCGAGTGCACAGAAAACAATTGATAAAACTGCCATGCAATAGTGCAAAGCGGAGGCCAGCATCAAATATTGAAAGACGACTTCACAGATGGCTTTAAGCCTTTGGATGCAAGCAAACGGAAGCTGGAAGAATGCTTATAATTATATCGGGCAGATTACATTACTTGCTTGGCTGATTTAGACGGCTCCCTGTGCCCTTGCAGCTTGTGTAAGAATAACTCGGAAGCTGCTCCTGAACGTCTTTACCCATTTGCTGAAAGGAAAGAGCTGGGAAAGAACTTGTACTTCTCATTTTTTGGCATGCAATTCTTGAATAGCCGTGATGCACTGCAACTCTTCTTTTTTTTTTGTACCATGGGCCTTTGTATGTGATTGGTCTTGTGTAGAAACGTAAAATATCCGTGAGGGTTGAAAACCTGTGTAGAAATGTAAAATACCTGTAAGGTTTGAAAACCTGTGTAGAAATGTAAAATATCTGAGGGTTGAAAACCAGTGATGTGCAGCAGAATGTATGAAATTGAAAATGCTGGAGACGGAGTGTTCAGATAATTATGTGAATGTTATTTTTCAATCCATCTATTGATACAGTTCAGAGTTTTCTTTACTTGAGTAACTGGAATCAGTTTTCATTGCCAAGTCAAAGATTTCACTTCTTTCTTATGCATGCAAATTGTTTATAGCTGCTGTGGGTTTTGGTGCTTTGTAACTTTTTAGCAAAACAATACCTAATGTTACAACCTATACCTCTTCATGTTTCTGCTAAGACTTTCAGCATTTTTTTCAGTTCACCAGTTTGGGTTGCATGTTTATAGATACATCTATTGTCAAAGTACAGTAATATAATATAGTATTATAAGTTATGTGAATTTGTTGCAGAAGTCTTGACAGTTTTGTACTCTGGTTTGGAGGCAAGTCACGTGATTCTGTACAATAGTATGTGCTTCCTTTGAGAAGCTTAAAACAGTAAGGCAGATCTTGGCTAATAACATTCGGCTCTGAATTTGTTGTGAATTCTTTTATTTTTTTCTCAACTAAAGATGTCCAGAATGGCAGAAGGTCAAATAGCAGTTGGCGTGGTGGAAGTCCTTTGCAGCTGTCCTCATCACCCAAGTTGTCTCCAGGATGGTTGGTCACTAGTCGCTTCACACACTTTTGAGGCACACGTACTAGTGCCACAATGGCCTCATTGCTTGGTAGGTGCATGGCTGCAAGTGTGGTTTCACAGCCCAGCAGTCTGATGAGTAAATAATTCCAGAAAGTTGTGTATGTGGTGTGTGTGTGGAAAAATGGTATATGTGACATTCCTGTATATAATAAATATCATGAATCCAGGATTTGGCATTGCTTGTGCAATTTGAAAAACTATCCACTTTGCATTGTTTGTGTGACTAAAATTCTACTCTGCATTGTATGTGCAGCTGGGATTCTGCTCTGCATTTTGTGTGCAGTTGAAATTTGTATGTGAAGCTAGAATTCCACAGAGGTTAGGATCCCTCAAAGTTGGACTGAAGCATGTATTAAAAAAGTCAGTGCACACACCACCATTTTGTTATTTGTATTCACAGGCTCTTGGTGAGAGAAAAACAGGGACGGATGAAATCTGATGAACCAACAC
Source organism: Alviniconcha marisindica (assembly GCA_018857735.1). NCBI lineage: Eukaryota > Metazoa > Mollusca > Gastropoda > Provannidae > Alviniconcha > Alviniconcha marisindica. The sequence continues at coordinate 1,250,953 of JABMCL010002049.1, read as the reverse complement.
CCCCATTTGGCACTTTCAGACATTACAACGCAACCCAAATTTGATATTGTTCAGGTTTATTTTTTGATACAAACAGTCTTTTGCCTCTCAAATACGTAATCAGAACAAAACTTGAACTAAAACACAGCTACGAAATAGCAGGCATGAAATGGTCGAGAGATGTCTGCTGCTCTGTCGAGACAACTGTGCAACTAGTGATCCTCTTCCTCATAACCGTCGGGAAGGGGATTTGCGTGAGGGTTGTGGAACAGAGTGTGGTTTCCATCTCCCCATGGGAATTTCTGCACACAAAGAAGATAGTTGTGCAGAGCTTGTACACTCAAATAAGACGCACAGAACATACACACAGAAATGGGATACACTCTTAAGATAAAGTGCAGAGCTTGTACACTCAAATAAGACACACAGAACATATACACAGAAATGGGATACACTCTTTAAGATAAAGAGAAGATAGTTGTGCAGAGCTTGTACACTCAAATAAGACGCACAGAACATATACACAGAAATGTGATACACTCTTGAGATAAAGAGTGGTTTATGTATATATATATCTATATCTATATATATATATAGTATATACACACACAGAAACGGGATGCACTCTTAAAGAGTGGGTTATGTCACCCCATGAAAACCTCTGCACACAAGCAAGACATGCCAAGCTAAAAAAGGGCATGGTTTTCATCTTGCTGCAGAAACTTCTACACCTGCACACTTACCTCCTTGCTGTAGAAACTACATGCATACACACTGGGAATAGCTCAGTGGTACAGCACTGTTCTTGTGATCTAAATATTGCAGGTTTGAATCCTGGCAGGAAAACTGTCTTTGGCAGATCAATTATTTTCACATCTGTTCCTGTGTTACTGCATGGCACATAAAAGATCCAGATCATTCTGCCAAAAGTGACAACACGTGCACCCTACCTATGCGGCTTTAAATGAAGTGACACTGTAAACTGGTGCATGGTTGTATGGTGCACACAAAATGCGTGCCAGACTGCAGCTTCAAGTACACCACTTCAGTGGATATTCAAAACACAGTATAAAAGGCACTAGCTGTTCATTAGTGCCATGTTAAAAGCAATAATTATCTTTTTCGCTGATCTACACGCAAAGACATACAAGATGCAGATTACATATATTCCTGGGGAAACTTCTGCACATGTAGACACTCCGTCTGGCTTTGGAAACTTGTGCACACAAATAGGCTATTCCAAGTTGGAGTGTGTTACATCACAATTTGTCACTCGTGACAAATCATGTGAAATCTGATGTTCTGCCTACATGGTTTGTCATTCAAACACACTGGCACCTCACGGTGACAAATGGTGTTTAAGAGAATCTGCTCTCAAAAAACACAAGGCCAGACATCAGTTTGTCAAATCAGAAGCAAAGTCAGATTCACTCATCACTGTTATAGTGTTAAGATATAAGTATATATCATATGAAAGAAACAAGTTCTGGATACAAATTGTGTTCCTCTGGTTCAACACAGAACCTGCATTAGTTGCTTTATTCAATGAGCAGGGTGAGAGATTTTATTCTGTGGGCCCACATGGGAAATTGAATCAGCCATTTCTGACATGGCAGGTAAATGGTGGAGAGAACATTTGTTGAAAAAAAGTTTAATAAGTGGGATAGCCGAAGTTTGTATGGGAGAATTCCTGCCAGCAGGTGACGAATGTAAGGTTATACTCTGTTATACTCTGACTTGCTTTGTGTTAGTTTCTGCATTCACAGTAAACCATTGCAGGGACAGTGGAAAGAGGATTAGGAAAAAATGAAGTTGCAATAATGTGATGGCAGATTTTAAGTCTGGTAGAACTGATGACAGTAGGCAAAGCATGTGAGGCTATTGAAGGCAATCAATAATAATGACTCAGTCAAATTTAAAAAACTTTAGTTATCCCACAAGGGGCAATTGTAGTCATAATAAATGTAGTAAATGTATAAATGTCATAATAAACTGCCCTTTCTAACAGCTTGACAGAAGTCGCATGCATAACAAAGGACAACATCAGACCTGAATACCTAAGGTAACTCCCAAATAGCATACAAGTAACTTTTTTAAATTTGTAAGGTGCATAAAATCCACCAAAAGTACATCATCTCCTAAAAGAAAGTCTTCAGTGCTCGTTACTGCTGGTTCTCAGCAAAGGGGACCTCAATCATTGCACTTACACTAGCCCCTACTGCAGGGAAAGTAGAGCACAGATAAAAATATAAAAAAAGTTGAAATAACTGATGGTTAAAATTAGTCTGATAGAATTCACAACAGTAGACCAAGCATTTAACCCCTTCACTGCCCCAACCTGTAAAATTTCCAGGCTGAAAAGTGCAAACGCAGGCCTGCAAACAGTTTTTTCCCCAGTTTTATAGCACATCTTTCAATGCTGTGTGTTTTGATAGAAATCCTTTCACATGCTAATGCAAAAAATATTTTACACAAATTTAAACAAAATTCAGATTTCGCACTTTTATTGGTCTTTTTCAAGCGACTTCATGGCAGTTAAAGGGTTAAAGCTATAAAAAAAATAATCCACAAACATGGGAATCAATAAGGTACTGTGCTCAATAGACATCACACACATAACAAGAGACACAGCAGCAGAGACTGGAACTGCCTATGGCAACTGTCACCTGGGATGTGAGAAAATGTAAGGTATATAATATGTAAATATATTAGCTCTAATCATGGGTACACTTAATCCATGTGCACCAGCTGCATCAAAAAATACACGTTTTTCATGCTGCTGCCTGTGTGAAAAGGCAAAAGAACCTAAATTAAGCAGTTTTTTCAAAGCAATTTAAGCACGGTTGTATTAGTATTTCCAGCTGAAAATGTCTTAAAACGAGTTGCATGCCAATGAGTTGCTTTGTTGTGATCAGAAAATGTATAAACCTTCAATAAATTCACCAAATCATCATACATACTGACTGACCTACATGCTTATACTGCATCTGAATCACTGACTTCTGCTTCCACAACTTTGTGCTCTTTGGAAACGTTTTCTGCACATAACTTCTGTGTCCATTAACATAGTGGTTAGTACACCTTGTTTGTCCTATTCAAAAGTCCTGCCAATTTTGCATGCAATGAAAAAGAATAAAGACTTAATGACCTCAGCAAGTTGTTGACAAAAATGTTTGTTTTTTACACATACTTTTACAACTGGCAGCAAATACCAATTGATGATTTTCGTGTCTAGTTCATCACGTGCAAAAGGAAGTTATGTACAGAAGATAACCTGGGCTGCGATTTTCTTGTGGTTTGCGATTTTCTTGTGATTTAAAGTCTACTTGAGCATAATATTGCTCCATACTGCCATGCGTCCCATTACCAGAGCTGAACACACACACACACACACACACACACACACACACACACACACACAGATGTCAGGGTACAAATCAAACCCTACTGGTAGAAATTAGAATTGGGATTTCACCCAGGAGAAATCAAAATTGTGATCTCTACCAGTAGGATTTTAAATCTTGCCAGTACAGATTGCAATTTAAAATTTCAACCAGGAGAAATCCCAATCTGGATTATCACTGAAATGGATTCTAATTTTTATTGATAAAATTCAAAATCTGACTGGCTGGAATCAGTGGAGAGAGTGTTTGTGTTGGTTGATTGTTACGTCCATATATATATATATAATAGATATGGATTATGTGTATCCCTGCACTAGCTTCACTCCCTGGCTCCAAATATGACAGATACACATGGCCTAGTTCAATAAAACATTCATTCATTCGTTCTCTCTTCTTTTCTCGTCTCTTGTACTGATTTCAGCTGGTCAGATTAACAAAATTACTGGTAAAACCTGATTATGATTTCTCCCACTCCCAGTAGAAATTGAAATAATCGTTTCTAAAAACATGCACAAAACCCTCTCTCTTTCACTTTCAGCAGGAGCCTAAACTAGGCAAATAAAGTCCCAAAAGGTTTTGCAGAAATCCAAAGAACAGACCTTGGTTCGAAGACGAAGGTGGGGATAGGGAACAAACTCTGGTTTTTCCGGGTGTCCAGCATTCAGGACAAAGGCGTTGATCCAGCAGACTCCTACAGCTGGCAGAGCAACAAGGAAAGACAGCAGCCTCCACCTTTTGGCGCCTCCTGAAAATTCATCAAGTTAACATCACACTATTTTGCTCCAACACAAAACAGTCCCTATGGCCTATGTTATGGGTCTGTGAGGTCATGTATATGTATGCACCTCGCATACATATATATATATATATATATATATATATATATACAGGCTCAATATTTCAAAGTATAGGTCCTCACACTCCCAGACCTGCCTATGGACTGTGTACTGCCAGAATAACTCACAGCATTAGGTACATAATCATAATCATATTTGTATGCTTACCAAGATAAACAATATTTCATCTGCTCACGTCTGGTAACAATACATATAAAGAAGCACCTGAAGTTTCATGAAATAATCTCTGACTGCTACAGAGTAGGCTTTGAAAAATGAATGTGACTAGGTCTTATTTGTATTTTGTACCCAGAGCACAGCATGCAGTATAAATACTATGTAACTGTATAACAGAATTATGTCAGTGCTCCCGACAGAAATTTTAAGTGAGGGTCACAATGAGCCCCTGTCAAAAAATCTAAGGGCCAAACAGCCTTAAACTGGGGGTCACAACACAGAAGTAGCCTATATGAATATTCAGTAGCAGCTGTTTTTGCATTAGAACAACAACAAAAATAACATCACACCACAAATGCTCCATCATTACTATCTTCACATTTACAGTCATTCAGAACATGATACATAAATTTTTAAAAACGCCTTTTTTCCATCCTTTCATCTGAGCCAGTTTAGAAGTGTTCTTTCTTTCAAATGCATAACAAACAAACAAAAATCTGGCAAAGCTGGGAGATCACAACCCCCCCCCCCCCGCCTTACCCCATAGATCTGGCCGACTCTCGGTCACAAAACTGCCACACCCAGATCTCAGATTCTCACAGTTCCACGGTGATTTCTGCTTCCGTCAGGTAGCCAAATAATCAATTGTAATTACTGTTTTAGTGACAATTCTTTAATTTGCTTCCCTCACTGACTTTGTTTCTTATCGGAACAGCCTCAGTTTCGTTCAAGGTTCTGATGGAATACAGCACATCCGCAGTGCAAAAGCAAGTACAAAGGTAATTGTTGCAAAAATGGTAAATATAATAAATCATTTGGCTGCCGTGGCAAAGAGCAAATCACTGTGGAATTTCAAGATCCATTTTGTGACTGAGCAGCAGTAAAAACGAGACGCTGTATTCACCTTTGCCAAAATTAAGTCGCATTTACTAAACGCTACCTACTACAGTTGTACCAGTCAAACGTACGCTAGTGACTATGTTTGCACTAGGATCTTTTTGAGTTGCTTTAACACTTCCCTGTCCATCAACGATAATATTTTAATCAGACTTTGCTGCCAAGCATTTCTTCACATGTGTAAGCCAGGTAAAAGCAACATGTTTTCCGCCAAAGTGAAAACATTGGCATAGAAAGGAAATGATAGCATAGAAAGGAAGTGAATTTCTGACAATCAGCTTTGAAATACAACTGCCAGAAATGGCATTTCAATCAATCAACATCACGGATAGGAATGTGGTTAGACTAGCAGTTTTGCAGATCTGGTTTCATTGATGCACTAAATGACCGTCAACTATCATGACGGCTTTGAAAATAATTATGTGTGCTTCAAGATAACACACAAATCTCTAATCTGTATGTCAAAATTCAAATTTGCGTGTAACAGACCCGCAGTTGTGCATTATTGGGAGCACTGTAAGTGTCAAAAGTTAGTTAACCCACTGATGCTGAATGCAAACAATCTGTTTTCATGTTACCTGGGCACAAACAGATGCTGGGTCTGTCAACTGTATTCCTCAAAGATTGCTGCAGAAGGTTAAGTTCTGCATTCAAACTTTACAGCAGAGCAACCAACACTATAAACTATCAAATACTCTGGAAATAGTCCAGTGCAGAAAAACAACAATAAAGAGCATTTTAAATACAGACACACACACACAGATAATAAAAAGCATGCTGGAGGGTAAACCTACCAGTACCATGCTGTGGCAGTCATCAAATTTTGACATGGGCAGCACTAAACTACTATAGGTGCCCTGGTAAAACTGGATGGAAAACTCATGATTTTTGAGTCCAGATCAGGACAGTACTACTGCTCATGTGGCACTTCCTAGAGTCCTGGTGGCACTTAAGTCCACACTACAGAAACCCACACCAGCAGCATTCAGTACAAATTAGCTGTCACTGTGTCAGCGCCACTAGTGTTACCTTTCTCAGTTTCTGCCACAGTGCTAGAAAACCACTTGTTCACTCTTGGCCTAGTAATGACATTTTTGTAGCAACAGGCTGTGACTGGCAAAAGGACTCACATTAGTGTTTTAACTAATTTAAGGGGGGCCTTGGGGCTCCCTGCTACTTTTAGAGGGTCTCTGGGCAAATTTAAATGGTCAAGTTTTACATGAAACAGCAGCTGCATGAAAGTATAACTACTAAGTAAAACTACCATTGACACCTATTACATGTCATTGTCATGCCAACATTCTTCCAAGCATTGGACAGGAAAAAACATAGCCCAACTAAAAAAAGAAGAAGTTATTTTGCTTCTCATCTCATTTTTTACCGTTTAACTGTTGTTTAAGCATAGTTTTATAGCTTGACAAAGGGGATTACCCCAAAATTTGGCAGACAATGTTTTTGTCCTAATAAATAGCATTCTGTTGAACCTTTGTTGTGTTTGGATCCACTAAAACTACTGCCTTGCACATGTATGCCTTTTGCCCCCTCTCCAATGATTGTTCATAGTCCTGTAGGTAAGCTAGTATAAAAATTGTGTGTGTGTGTGTGTGTGTGTGTGTGTGTGTGTGTGTGTGTGTGTGATACCACCTCGATGTGAACAGACATAAAATAAAACATTAACTGATTGATTCCAAAGACAGTATTACTAGTCAGTGATCTATTCTGGTGGTTGGCAGTTCTGCCAACTCTGTAAACAGGTTTTAACAGCATCCACCTGTCTGTATCAAAGAGATTTTCAGTAGCATACTAAGAAAGCAAAATATGTGGCACTTTCAAATACAAGATGATTGCAAAATATTGTACAAATATTGAAACCAATTAAATCAAGTACTCTAAATCTAGATTTTTAAATATTTTTTGTTTACAAATTACAAATGGAGAAAATAAAAAAAGCTAAGATTGATTCCATAACTACACATGTTCTAGAAGTTAGAATTTGCTCAATTCCAGAATTCAGCAGCCCAAAGGGGGAATTCCTAAAATGAGCACCAATTCCAGAACTGCCTAATCAATTCTAGAATTGTGTAGAATGCAAAGTTTGAATGAGGTTCAACGTTGTATTATAATGTCATGTTACAGTGTTAGTGAGGGGACAAAACTGTTTTTGGTAGTTTTGCATCACTTTGCTTTTTAAATACAGTTAGCAAAAAATAGTTGTGATGCTTTTATCAACACTGTGACAGGTGCAAAACTCCACTCTTTCATTTTCATGAGTAAGCAGCCCCATCCCAACAGTTAGTTTCAATTTTGATTAAATAATACTGACAATGTCAGCGACTGGACCTCATCTGGTATAATTATTATACATCTAGGGGCACACTCATTGCTTTTACCACCTTTCAATTCAAAGGGCAGTGGCAATCCAAAAGAGACTGATTGACACCTCTTAAGTGTTACCGTGTTCCCCTTCATGCAAAAAAATTGGCTTTACCGGCCAGTAAACTCATTCTTTCTTTATCATTAAATTGTATTAAATATAACTTACACTACTGCTACTACTATTGTTCTCTCTCTGCCCTGGCTATTCTCGTAATTATGTCACATGAATGGAAGTAAGCAGGCTGATCAAAAGCATGCTCACAATGGGAAGCGAGGAAAGACAGGTGGTGTTAGGGTAAGCAAGGCAATGGCGATTCAACACCCCTTCCACCAAAACATTATGTTCAATTCAAGATGAACTCCATACAGCATTTACATGTCTGTTTCAGTGTTTGAGACCTGTGCTGAGTTTTGGAATAGGTAAATACTGAGTTACCTCCCATGTGGGAGAAGCTTGGTGGTGGTAGACCAAAAGACAAATTATAGAAGAAAGTGTTAATCTGGACAGTAAAACAATTGGTTGCATGAAATGGAGCCCAGTAATATTCTACTGTATATTATATATGTGACCTGTTCTCACCAAATGAGTCTTAACTCGCAGCCGGCAAAAGCAGTCAGCAGGGGTCTATCTGGGTGTTTTCAGGTTTTTGTGAAATTAGTCTATAAGCATTAAACTTTGGTGTGTTTGCACTGATATGCTTTGAAAAGTTTAATAAATATGTTTATAACACATTTTATTCACCCTACCCGGCATCAATTTTGCTCATTTTAAACCAAGAGCATGGTATTAAAAACATTAACAAAATACATTGAAAGTTAACTAATGTTGAAATTTCAAGTCTCTTCAGGTGCCCCAATGTTTGATATGTTTCTGTGCTAAAATTGGTAAAGATTGGTACATTTAAACCTCCTGTTGCTAAGGATTAAAGGAAAAACTACTCAATGCACAGTGAAAACTTTAAAGCTAATTTTCTCAAAATGGCCTCCGCCACATATGCAACCTTCAGAAACACGTCACATCGACGTTGGTTTGGAGTAGAAATGTGATTTAAGTATCAAAATAACAAGCAGAACTTGCAGATTTGAGACATGCAGATATCTCAAATTGCCAAATTTTAAGTTAAGACTCATTTCATGAGAACAGTTCATATATATATATACATATATATATATATAATATATATATATATATATATATATATATATATGGCTATAGTATATGCACCGGTCCCAAACTTGCAAGTGCTGAGCTGGTCCATTCTGGAACTGAGCACATTTCAACTTTGCTTGGAACATTTGTCTAACCACCACACAAAACTTAAGTTGACTCTCTCCATACTATGGTGCCAGTTTGAACAAAAGAAATACAACTGACGAATTGTTTTCAAGAAACTCCATTCTTTTTTCAAGTGATGAAAATTCACAACAAATTATGTCTACGCCAAAGCAAGTTTCTTATTATGTCTGACTTTTCATATTAAACTTTTCATAACCATAAGACCAAAATGTCTTACAATGTAGATTAACAATTAATGCGCTGTCAAGATGTGACACGACTGGATTGTTAACTTGGTATCACATCAGCTGTGTGCTTCCTGTATTTGTCACTTTGTCTCACTGATGTGAAACTGTGTGTGTAGTCCTCTACTTCTCTTGATTTGGGAGAATATGTAGTGATATACTTGTCATTAACATTACATCAATAACAGAGTTGTTGGTTTTGAGACGGAAGAAGTGGTACACAAATTGCAGGCTCAATGGGTACACAAAGGTCGTTTGTCACTGTGCACAATCGTGACAATGTCAGCACGTACATGCTGCAGCACCGTGGGGAATAACTATGAACCATCTGCCTTGACGGTACAATGCTTTTAATATCCACTAATAATTAATTATTTTGTGGAACAAAAACTGCTGTGATTGTTGCGTCATACTAGTTTTGGTTCCAACAAAATCATAATTTTCAAGGGCAAACCAGTCACGTATAGCGGTATTCTCACTGATTCAATGAAAGAACAGTCTGAGAATAAAAATCAGAGAGCATGTGATGTTAAAGTACTGATCTTTTATACTTTGTCACTACCTAGTACATACCATGCTGGTCTCCGCCAACTGCCGATGGACCATGGACGGAAGAAGAAAACCGTCGGGCAACAGCGTTGCACAGTTTAGACGCCATCTTTGATCTCTGAAGGAGCTGTCTTTTCCTGCCGGAAACGATAGTTTCGATTCTCGAAAGCCATCAACAAGTCACGTAGTCTTTCCAGCTATCTAATGTGTTTGCTGTACACTTGTTGTTGTTTTTATTATATAAATTTTTTTTCTTTTTCTTTTTCTTAGCCAGTGCCGTACTGATCTACGCGAAACTAATTATTCTGGATGGTGTTTAACTCCCCGGCCAAGGAAGAACTGCTTGTGATCAGTCGCGTGATTTTTCGGCTCGGCCTCAGTTCGCGTACGCGGCAGATTTAAAGGCCGGACAGACAGAGCTTTGTAATGCACTGATGTTATTTGTTACGAACTGATATCAATTATGTGAAACGGCCCGATATATACCGGCGCAAGCACCAATATGAGATCCTGGCTTATACACGGACACGCCCCCGGCCCCGCGCCTCTGACTAGTCATACTGATACCGGACTGAGCTGCACCGAAGGTCAGTAAACATGGTTTAACGTCCACAGAAACCATAAGGGTTATTAGGGACGGGGAGAATACTCGTATGCCACGGGTGAGAGTCAAGTTACCGTAGGCGGCGACTCCGGTCTTTGTCAGTCAGTGTTGTCGTCACTGAGTGTCACGTCAGTTTGTGTGACGTCGGTCTTTCCCGCGGAGTCAGTCTAATTAACTCCCCTGTGCGGTGTTGATTTGCATCCGATCAGCCTTGGTTTGTTTTGTATATATAACAAGCGGTTTGTGTCACTGAGTGTGTGTGTGGGTCAGTGTGTGTGTGTGTGTGTGTGAGTGATCTGTGTGTGTCAGTGTGTGTGTTTGTGTGTGCGAATCAGTCAGTGTGTGTCAGTGTGTGTGTGTGTGTGTGTGTGTGTGTGTGTGTGTGGTCAGTGACGTCAGTTTAGTTTTGTTTTTGTTGTACACCTGCCTTCCCCCCCTCCCCGCCCTGCTGATTTTTACTGCAGATATGAAATTGATGATCATGTCATACACACACACACACACACACACACACACACACACACACACAACACACACACACACACACACTGAGTCTACAGACAAATCTTCAGCAGACATTTTGAGTATTCTGAGCTCACACACTGGAGGAGAAAAACAAAAACAAACTAGTCTACGGCAAAATTGTTTAGCGGCCCAACGCCGGCTTCTTTTTGTACGGGTTTGATCTTTAAACTGAAACATTTGGAGTTTGACGTCATCTACCCGGCTTGGAACAGTAGGCCTATGCGTTTCGCAGTGGCTTATGTGACGTGCTCTAATTAGTACCAGGTCAGACGCGGGCATCCACCCGTCACATTTAGGGATGCAGGGCCGCAGATTCTCTCTCTCTCTCTCTCTCTCTCTCTCTCTCTGCTCTTGCTCTGCACACCTACGGTCAAAGTATTGTGATTCTTTCGCTTTTGTTTTCATACAGTCATAATCTCCGTAGTGAGTGAATGAGTGTCAGTGTGTGTGTGTGTGTGTGTGTGTGTGTGTGTGTGTGTGTGTGTGTGTGTGTGTGTGTGTGTGTGTGGTGTGTGTGTGTGTGTGTGTGTGTGTGTGTGTGTGAGTGTGTGTGCGTGTGGCATGTGTGCCGCCGTGCATGCGTGCGTGCCCGTCAGTGCCGCGTGCCGCGTGTGTGCCGTGTGCGTGTGCACGCGCGCGTGTGTGTCTGTGTGTGTGCGCGCGCGTGTCTGTGTGTGTGTGTGTCATCAGTTGTGTGTCCGTGTGTCTGTTACTTCTGTACTAATTTTCTACGTCAGCGTTTGTTATCTGACGTCGTTCTCTTCGACTGACGTAGCGGCACATCATTGGAAGAAACTGGCAACAATGCAAATGTCAGCGACATTACTGATCTTGGCCCAAAGCCGCACCTTTCCAGAAGGGCAGAAGGCTTCGAGCGTTATCCGGACAAGGTATGGCCTGCTGCGCTCGGTACGCACGAGGCTCGCACGCACGCACTGTCTCACACATCCACGCACTGACGCACGCACGCGCGCGCGCGCAAACACACACACACACGACGCACGCACGCACGCACGCGCGCACACACACACACACACACACACACACACACACACACACACACACACACATACACATCTGCTTTTTTGTTTTTGTTCTTCTCTCCAATGACGCAGACTGAAAAACACAACGGCAAGTTGGGGTGTTTCGATTTTGGCCGACAGCCGTTACAACACTGAACGGCCTGTACTATATTAAAATTATAAATAACAACCTTAATACAGCACAAAGCTTTGTCCCCTTGCAGGCGAAAGTGAACTCGACCAGCCGAAAACCACCGTGTTCTGCTGTGTAAAACCACGCGAGTTCGCTGTGTCGCCAGCATCTTCCCACTGAGCGGCGGACATTACCAGTAACTGACTGCCAAAGCCGGAGTGCGGCTCATCGGCAAACGCTGCCCGCCGCCGCCAAAAGGTCGGCAAATCTCGCACCGGCGGCAACAATGATCACCATGGCCGCAGTGACATCCAGCAGCCTGTTGCTATTGCTGCCTGTGCTGATGATAAGTGGAAGCGTGTCTGGTGCCCAGTTTTACACGGTGTGTGAAAAGCTGCCGGCTGACGACGTTGGGGTGCACAGGTTTGACGTTCCGAGTCTCGTGGACGATGACGAGAAGGCGGCCAAACCCAGCAACCCCATCACCGACTACATCAGCAGCAATGTGGCGCTCATTCTCAACGTCGCCTCCTTCTGAGGTGAGGGGTGAACGGGGGTGAGAGAGACGGAGACAGATGGACAGAGAGAGAGACACACACACAGAGAGAGACAGACAGACAGACAGAGATAATCTACAAAGAAAGACGTACACTGAAGAGAAAGAGATGGTGCCATCTTATGGTGAGTTATTCCATATGGAGAAAGAAGACGTGGCACAACTGTTTTGTTGCTGTTGTTTATTTGACAAAAAGAAGAAGAAAAAAGGGTGGGGGGTGCCGGGGTGTGTGGGGGTGGGGGTGGGGGGTCGACTGTACTGGTAGATATCAGCAAGTCCTCTGTTGTATAAAGTGTGTCTTGGCCTATCTCACTAAAACAGATTACACTGTTAAATAGGCCTATGTATTTCACCTCGCTACTACGCCATGCGTAATAGTACGAGATGTGCTTTGCCAGCTTGTCATGGCGCAATAGGACTTTCGTCAGCAAAGAAGGCGTGGCCGCCTTAGCTTGGCATTATTCGTATAATCACCCGTAATCACCGACACAGACTCTATTAGTAGATGTCAGTTCGCCGTGCCATTCCACACAAGGCAAACAGACTGTACTGGTAGAAGTCCGTGGCAGTTCGCCATGGTATTCCACACAAGACAAACAGACTGTACTGGTAGATGTCAGTTCACCGTAACATTCCACACAAGGCAGACTGTACTGGCAGATGTCAGTCGGCCGTAGCATTCCACACAAGGTAGGCTGTTCTGGTAGATGTCAGTTCGCCGTAGCATTCCACACAAGGCAGACTGTACTGTTAGATGTCAGTTCGCCGTAGCATTCCACACAAGGCAGACTACTGGCAGATGTCAGTTCGCCGTAGCATTCCACACAAGGCAGACTGTACTGGCAGATGTCAGTTCGCCGTAGCATTCCACACAAGGCAGACTGTACTGGTAGATGCCAGTTCGCCGTAGCATTCCACACTAGGCAGACTGTACTGGTAGATGTCCATGGCGGCACTTCGCCATGGTATTCTACGCACGGCAAACAGACTGTACCAGATGTCAGTTCGCCGTAACATAGCCGCAATGAGGAAATTAACTCCACTGGCTGACATCAGTTCGAGGTGTTCAGAGAGTCACTAGCTGACCTGCCAGTTTCTGTCAGAAAGTAATATATTAATAGACATGCGGATGAAACTCTGGAGCTTTTGGCATGACAGTTGGCACTCTGCTGGCCCCTGCTGCAAATGAATTGTGTAACAGAAGGCCAGATGTTTTCAAGATACTGAATAGGTGGACAATTAATAGTGACAGGCGACAGGTGTGAAGCGGTACAGCATCAACATCAACTTTGCAGCAGCGAGACTGTCATTGGCGGGAGCTGCTATAAGTATCATTTTGGTCGCGACAAAACACGTCTTTTGTCATGACAAAAGTATGCTTGTCGTGACAAAAGTTTTGTTGTGAAAAAATTATGTTTGTCGCGACAAAAAATGTTTTGGTCGCGACAAAAGTTTTGTCGCGGCGAGCATACTTTTGTCGAGACAAACACATGTTCTGTCGCAACAAAACACGTCTTTGGTCACGACGAAAAAAGTATGTTTTTCGAGACCAAACTTTTGTTGCGACAAAATTATGTTTGTCGTGACAAATATTTGTTGTGACAAAAGTTTTGTTGCAACAAGCATACTTTTGTCACGACAAAAGATGTGCTTTGCCGTGACAAAGACATGTTGGTCGCGACAAAACTTTTGTCGTAACGAAAATGATACTTGTGGCAGCCAGTGATACGAGACTGCTGGTTGTTTTCGTCGCAGCTGCAAAACGTAAAGTTGTTGCTTCAAAGTGCAGGTTTGCAGGCGCAAACACAACATTTGGCCCCCTTATAGGAAGGATGAGGGCAAGTGACGCTAAACATGGTGCGACAGCAGACAACCTTCACAGTGGGAAAGCGGTGGGCAACGGTGCGTATCTTCATCTGTCCGAGCAAGGGGGTGGTGGCTTCCAGGAGCTGTCAGTCTGCCTGTGACTGATTGTTGCTTTGCGTGGAGTTGACATTGCCCGCACTTTTACACTGACGCACTTTATCGGGGTGCTGCATGGAAGGAGACTATGTCCTTTCTCGCTCCCCCATTCTGTCGTTAGCGGTTAGAAATTAAATGCAGTTGCAAAGACTGTCTTCTGGCTGCTTTGCTTGGTGTCCCCTTTAACAGCTGGCGGTTTGTGCAGTGTCAGGGTGCGCGCGTGCACACACACACACCCCCCCCCACATCCCCGACAAAATGAATAAACACACCTGTTAGCGACTGTATCTTCCATACATCAACCCATAATGGAAATTGGTATGATAAGTCGTCACCATCTCAGCGACTAGATAGGCCAATCAATAGCGTTTCCGAGTGCCACGTGCTTCTGCTGTCTGTGCAGTGTCCGGGTCGTAGGTCAACCCGTCTGCTTGCTCTAGACGTAGCCGACTGATCCTGACCACCGCACACCGGCATTTCGCACACGCTACCGTTCTGCCACAGAATCTTGGCTGCATGTAGTTAACGAATTTTTTGTAGCAACAGGCTATGACTGAGTCATTGATAAAGGGCTTCCGTTAGTGTTTTAAGGGGGTCCCTGGGAGCGGAAGTTCCTCTCAGTGTGTGTGTGTAGACTTTCATGTGTTAGTGTGTGTCTGTGTGGATATTCGTGTGTGTGTGTGTGTGTGTGTGTGTGTGTGTTTGTGTGTGCGCGTGTGCGTGCGTGCGTGTAGACTTTCATGTGTTAGTGTGTGTCTGTGTGGATATTCGTGTGTGTGTGTGTGTGTGTGTGTGTGTGTGTGTGTGTAGTACAAGAGACAGAATGTCAGTCGTGCTGAGGTCCTGTCGAGCGGTTAATCTAAAACGCGCATTCTCGGACATGCGCAACTAACGATCGAAATCTCCGCAATTCGTAACCCCCCAACTGACGATAGGGATAATTAAGATCTGCGCTACCGACATGCGCCAGAGACGGGCAGTGTGAGCGCACTGTGTCAGTGTGCATGTAGAGAGTGAGTTGAAGGCAAGTCGATTCCGTCCGTCTTCAATGCACTCCATCGTTAGCCAAGGACGTTGCACTGCACGCGTGGGTTGTGGCCGTTTCCTGTGCAGACAAGCACACAGCGTGGACTAGAAGAGAAATCGATACTTCACACAGCGGCACAGCGTAGCCAGCCCACACTTCCCTCCCTGCTGGTCACCTGTCCTGGGAAAGACTACAGAAAAAGGAAACAGAGAGAGACACAGAGACAGACAGACAGATGCAGACAACAGATGGATGATGAACCACTAACACACGCACGCCGGCAGGCAACCCCCCCCCCCCCCCCCCCCCGCCCCCCGCGGTTAACTGGTTTTCCAGGACTGACAAAGAACTGCCTGGGGAACTTAATATTGAATGGGGAGCACGAAATCCCATTTTATGTACTGTCATAATATTATAGATTTTCTCTCTCTCTCTCTCTCTCTCTCTCTCTCTCTCTCTCTCTCTCTCTCTCTCTTTTCTCCTGTACTACTATACTCCCCCGCCCCCCCTACAAACACACACACACGCACGGACGCACACACATATGCACGGACGCGTGCACGCTCGCTCGTACACACACACACACTCTCTCTCTCTCTCTCTCTCTCTCACACACACACACACACACACACACACACACACACACACACACACACACACACACACGCGCGCGCGCGCGCGCGCGCGCGCGCACGCTCGCTCGCACACATGTACGTAGAGTCCCGAGATGACTGTGCGATAGATAGGACGTTAAAAATCTGTTTACTAAATAATATCATCATAGATGACGTTGATGATTATTCATACGTGCTCTGCGATCCGACAGGTTTACTCGTCACTACGGGCAGCTGAATGAACTGTTAAAGGGGTTGTTGAACGATGATATTAATACATGTTTTACTTTCCGACAGGGTTCACTCATCACTACCAGCTGAATGCCCTCTTAAAGGGGCTACTGACGACGATAATCTGAATACAGTCTCTGCTCTTCGACAGGATTCACTCATCAGTACCTGCAGCTGAATGCACTGTTAAAAAGGCTACCTAACCTTAACACAATCTCTGCTCTCCGACAGTGTTCACTCATCACTACCTGCAGCTGAAAGCACTCTTAAGGGGGCTACTTAACAATAATCTTAACATAATCTCTTCTCCCCGACAGGGTTCACTTCACAGTACCTGCAGCTGAAATCACTCTTAAAGGGGCTACTTAACGATAATCTGAACAAAATCTCTTCTCCCCGACAGGCTTCACTTCTCAGTACCTGCAGCTGAATGCACTCTTAAAGAAGCTGCAGGACGAGCACTATGCGATCTCCATCATGGGCGTGCCGTGCAACCAGTTCGGTCACCAGGAGCCCGCCGCCAACCGCACGGAGCTGTACAACACTATGTGGTACGTGCGGCCCGGCAAGGGCTACGCGCCCAACTTTAACCTCACCGCCCGCAGCAACGTCAACGGCAAGGAAGAGCTGGAGCTGTACACCTTCCTGAAGGTACGACCGCGGTGAATAGGTGGAGGCTGATTTTGTTGTTGTGTTTTGTTGTTGTTTGTTTGTTTGTTGTTTTTAGGTCATCACGCTTGCCAGGTCAAATGGGTAAACTACAAGATCCAAACACAAAAAAAAGGTTCAAAAGAACGCTATTTATTTGGCCGTCCATAATAAGCCTTGTGGTTTCTGTGGACGTTAAGCATCATTTTTGCTTACCTACAAATTATTGACAAACAAAGCTTGCGAATTTTCGGTGTAAGAGCCCTTTTCACGCTACAAAACAACACTCGGCCATTTCACTCCCAGCACTTCTTTTTTTTTCCTTTTTTTTTTAACCATTCTGTCTGTCTATCTCTGTCTCTGATTACGGCACTTAACTTAAAACAGAATCACACTGAAGCATCAGAAGCGCAAAAATATAATTGTCACTTACTTGTTCTTCAACGGGCACCTTCTGCTCGTTGTCTTCATCCCCTACCACCACTACAACCACTGCCACATCGTGCTTGTTGTCTTCATCTCCAACCACCATTACAACCACTACCACATTGCATTTTCTTCCACAACTACACCCCCATCCCATCAATGTACTGGGTTCATTTACTTCTTCAACATCAATGATTATCCAGAAGAAAATGTTGAGGAGGTGAATGAACCCAGTCAAACGTCAAAGGGCAACATGATGCGCCGACTCGAAACAAAGACAAACATATATGATAAAACTCACCTTTTGTTGCGTATTTTGGCTGTAATCGGTAGATATGGACCTCATTTTATGATTGTGATGATATTTGTGACCCAACATAACTTTTAAAATGGTCCAGGAATTTCCGACCGTCTCCCTGGATTTGACCAATCATTGTCCCAACCACTGACCATCGGCTGCGTCAGACTCGGCACCCTCCTCCTCTCTGAACATGTTTTCACTGCGGCTTTCAACTCCATCGCCAGGAATATCCATAATAAAACGAATCACTTCATGATGTTCATCTGTAGTGAAGCGCTGCGCCGCCATCTTGGCGTGGAGATCAGACGCACGCTGAAAAATCGGCAATGTTTTCGACTGAATCAACTTTTAGAAATCCAAAACACCACGAAAACGGCGCCATTTGCAAGCAGACTTCTACGTCATCAATACGTACTGATCATGTGATCAGGATTCCCTGGGTTTCCCAGAGTGTTACTCAAAATGGGTTGTTGTGAATCCGCGCCAGAATGCGCGGTCAGGAGTGAAAGGCTTTTAAACAACAGTTAAACGAAAAATGAGATGCAGGATACTTATCTGCTTTTGGTTGAGCTGTTTTGTTACGTTGTTTTGATGTCCAATGCTTGTGCGGGTGGGTTACAGTTGTCTCGTGCGACAGGCACAATTAATAGGTAGGGTCTTATTTTCGTTGTTATTCGAAGTGTAGGTTTGGTCAGTTATTTCGGAGCGCAAGCGAGGTGAAGGGCTACTGGAGACAGAGGCAACGCTCGCCACTAGTAGGCGTTCGTCTACATTCGGTGCCAACTTTGCCGCGAGTTGGTCTTTCGGAAATTAGATTTGCAAACCAGGTTAGAAAAAAGAAGAAGAAGAAGCTTGGGAGTCACCATCGGCAGCTCCCTAGCCTTGTAGTGGCGTGTCAACAAGGTCTGTGCATCTGCCTGCATAGAAGTGCGGCGTGTTTCTTCCATTCGTCAAGACCTTTCTTGTGACATGACTAAAACTCTGATCTGTAGCTATAGACTGCTACTGTAACTCTTTGCTAACTCTGATCTATAGCTAGACTACTACTGTAGCTCCTTGCTAACTCTGATCTGTCGCTAGACTACTACTGTAACTCCTTGCTAACTCTTGTCTGATCTGTAGCTAGACTACTACTGTAACTCCTTGCTTTGCAGGAGCAACCCAAGAATGTCATTGGCCTTACAGCCTAGAAGTCTCCCCTTTGGTGTTCGCTTCGTAAAGTCCGCTCGCGTAATCAGACAGGCTCTCAAAACACGTGTTTTCGGGAGTTACTTCCCCGCCAACCAAACTCCGTAATACCCCTCCATTGACATTTTGCATCGTCATGCATACATGTTCTCATTACCTGTGATTAAAATTGATTTGCCATCTTGTTTTTGCCCTTTGTTCTGTTTTTGATCATTGTAAAGCACTTTGAACCCCACTTTCAGGGGTAAGGGCGCTCAACAAATATTCTTTACCACTATTATTCTCAGGTAGAAGCAGGGTGGAACAGTTATCTCGAGATACAAGCAGAGTGGGTTCGTTATTTCGAGGTACACAAGCTGGATAAATTAGAGTTATGTTGAGGTACACAAGCTGGGTAAAACAGAGTTATGTTGAGGCACACAAGCTGGGTAAATTAGAGTTGAGGTACACAAGCTGGGTAAATTAGAGTTATGTTGAAGTACACAAGCTGGTTAAATTAGAGTTCAGTTGAAGTATACAAGCTGGGTAAATCAGAGTTATGTTGAAGTATACAAGCTGGGTAAATTAGAGTTATGTTGAAGTATACAAGCTGGGTAAATTAGAGTTATGTTGAGGCGCACAAGCTGGGTAAATTAGAGTTATTTTGAAGTACCGTACGAGCTGGGTCCGTTAGTTATTTCGAGATGAAAGCTGGGTGGATTGGAATTATCTGGAGGTACATGCAGGGTGAATTAAAGTTATTCACAGGTACGAGCTGCCGGGAGGATTAGTTATCTCGAGGTACAAGCAGGGTGGACTGGGATTACACCGAGATACAAGCAGGAAGGATTAGAGTTATATAGAGATACGATTTGGGGGTGGGGGGCTGGGGGGGTAGTCATCTCGAGGCACAAACAAGGAAACGGGGTACATTGGAATTATGTTGAAGTACGAGCTATGTGCATTACCGTATATAGCCATCTCGAGATACACGCCGGATGGGTTAGAGCTGTTTCGAGATAATCAAGAACAGTGTGGAGGAGAGTTACTTAACGTAAGATCACAACAAATGAGAGTAGTTAGTTAGTTAGTGCATGGATTTTAATGTCCAGTCAACCACTCAGGGTCACCCCAAGACGACATGTAAACGAAACGGGAAACAGACCTATTTATTAAGGTGTGTGTGTGTGTGTGTGTGTGTGTGTGTGTGTGTGTGTGTGTGTGTGTGGTGTGCGTGATTGTGTGTGTGTGTGTGTGTGTGTGTGTGTGTGTGTGTGTGTGTGTGTGTGTGTGTGTGTGTGTGCACCTACACCCAGGCCAAGTGCCCATCCCCAGGTCACGCCAGCTACCCAAAGCAAGAGGTGTTCTGGGACCCCATCAAGCCCACGGACATCAGCTGGAACTTTGAGAAGTTCGTGGTGGGCCCCAGAGGACATCCCCTCTTCCGCTTCATGCCCGACGTGGAGCCCCTGGACCTGCTGCCCATCTTGCTGGACCCAGCTGGGGATGGTCTGCAGCAAGAACTGGACAAGCTGGAGGCCATCGTCGCGCAGCGACTCCTCAAGATCAAACAACCGAACCGCTTTCGTCACCACTAATAACAGTGGCATAGCCTTACACCGAGCGGCATGATGGCGCTGAGATGCCGTCATCGTCGACGGTTTTCGGGTTTCTCACGGCCTTGTCTCTCTCCCTTTCCTCTCCCTCCCCCTCCCCCCCCCCCCCCCCCCCCCACACACACACCTCCCCCTCCCTCCCGTCTGCCATGCGTGTATAAATTATGGGCCGTGTAACCGCTGATGACAGTTTAGATGACGTCAGCTGATGGAAATGTGTGATCTAAATCAGAATGATGCCAATGGCGATTGTGTAGACTCAACAAAGAAAGGGAGTTAATTTAGCGCCCAAAAGACGTCGCCAGACCACAGCAACACAGACTTGAATCGCCTGCGGTAACTCTGACTTGGCATGCGAGTAAATACACGATACACAGACTCC